>LR990976.1:4563448-4909240 GCA_905163465.1 Craniophora ligustri | reverse complement strand
AGATTCGTTGATACCTTCATCGCCCTTCTTCATGTTGTCCTGATTCATCGTACCTGAGAAAATATAAAATGTGATTCAATTAATTGCCCAAGCCAAATAATTATATTAGTCGAACTGTTTATTTCATCGTCCAGTCAGACGGCCCTTCATCACCATTTTTTTTTTTTTTTTTGGTGGCCCTTATAATACCTTTATACAAGATAACTTTGCTAAAGACTGTTTATTTCATCGTCCAGTCAGACGGCCCTTCATTACCATTTTTATTTTTGTGGCCCTTAATATTCCTATATATAAGAAGACAACTTTGCTGTAGACTGTTTATTCCATCGTCCAGTCAGACGGCCCTTCATCACCGTTTCTTTAATGGTGGCCCTTGCTATTGTACCATCTTTATGATATTAAATCTACCTTGTGTACCCAAAGTTTAATTAATGATTAAATTCTCATCGTCCAGTCGGACGGCCCTTATGTACATATTTTATGCCATTTTACAGTTTAATTCATCACCACGATTTTCGTGGCAGCCTTAAAAATATAAGTGTATCGTAATTATTACTAGAATATTTTGGTCATCTATTTATTATCCTTCCAGCAGATCGATTAGTTCTTCTGTACTATCTGCTCGAGACTCATCATCACTGGAACTGATTTGATCGGTGAATTTTCTTAAAGCATCGGATGCCACTGTTGCGTTATATTTCTTATATCCTTTTACCCCTTTTATTGACGAAATAATGTATCTGTCATTTCCGAGAACTTTCTTAACCTTGAATGGACCACTGAACTTTTCCTTGAGTTTACGAACAGCATCTTTGTTTCTATTCTCTGCTCCTTTCCATAACACCAGATCACCTATATTATACTTAATAGGAGGTTTCCTTTTCTTGTCAAATCTCTTCTTCATTGATTGTGATGTCTTCGCGATATTTTGCGAAGCTTTCTCCCGATTACTATCTATGACCTCTTGACTATCGTAACTGTTAGAGGACATACCTTGTAACAATGCACGATTCCCTTTAAACATAAGTCTGTAAGCGGTGAATCCAGTAGTTGCATTTACTGTATTATTTATGCCCCACACAACTTTATTTAGACATTTATCCCAATCTCGTTCGTCAGAAGTGCTTTTATTAATAGCTTCTAACAATGTTCTGTTAAAGCGCTCGACCTGTCCGTTAGACCTGGGAGACGCTATAGAGTTAATGATATGCTTTACCTGATTCTCTAAACAGAACTGTTTAAACCTTCTGCTGGTGAAAGCCGCACCACTGTCTGATATTAGTCTCGTTGGGTAACCAAAAGAGCTAAATATCTCTCCTAGTTTTTGCTCCACTTCAATAGATTTAGTAGTCTTCGTTGGTTTTGCCCATACGAACTTTGTGTATGAATCAACTACAACAAATAAATATGACATGCCATTACCGCTCTTACAGAAGGGTCCTAGATGATCAATGTGTAACGTATGCAATGGTTCGGCTATCTTCTCTATGGGATGGAGTTCACCGTCCATCTTCCCATACTGTCCCCTTTTGTAAAGACAGTCTAAACATGCGTTCACATACTTCCTAATGAATCTTGTCATGCGCGGAAACCAACAGTTTTCTTTTATTATTTTGTCGCATCTTTTGAGTCCTGGATGTCCAATATCGTCGTGATATTTGCGCATAATGTTCCAACGTGCTGCTCTAGGGACTACGATCTTAAGTGCGCCATCGCCGTTTAGTTTCCTGAAAACTTTTGAATCTTGCAGAACATAATTATTTTTAATATCCAGATCATCAGTGTTAGTTTCTAATTTCTGTTTAATTGTACGAATACTGCTATCTTGATTTTGTAAAACATACACCCAGTCTAGTAAGTCCAAAACAAGTATCTGCTGAACTTCCACTGGCGATCTGCTAAGTGCATCAACATGTTTGTGGCATGTTCCTGGTTTGTGTATGATTTCCATATCATACTCCTGGATACTAAGCCACCACCTCGCAACCCTTGGTAATAAATCCTTTTTTTCAAAAGTCTGCCTTACTGCAACACAATCTGTGACAACAGTGAATTTTATTCCAGCCAAATAAACTCTGAACCTTCTTAGTGTTTCGACTACAGCCAAAGTCTCAAGTTCAAATGAATGATATAGAGCTTCTTCTTTACTTGTCTTTCGACTAAAATAAGCCACAGGTCTTAATGCATTTTCGTGTAGTTGTAATAAGATACCTGCTATTCCTTTTCTTGAGGCATCTGTATGGACTTCAGTCACAGCATTCGGATTATGCACAGCTAAAATAGGTCGCTCCGTCAGTACTTGCTTCAGTTTATCAAAAGCACTTTGTTGGGCACCTTCCCAAACCCATGGATAATCCTTTTTTAATAATTTGTAAAGATCATGTGTTAGTACAGCATAATTTTTGACAAACTTTCTGAAATAACTTGATAGTCCCAGAAACATACGAAGTTCATGCACATTAGTAGGTTCTTTGTATTTTGCGACTGCCTCTATTTTTCTTTGTGCGGGTCTAATGCCGTTTTCACTTATGTCGTACCCTAAATATTCAACTTCTGTTTGTAAAAATGTACATTTCTCAATGTTTAGTGTCAACTTTGAATCCCTTAGAATTAGCAAGACCTGCTTCAATACTAATAAACCTTCTTTTTCTGTGACACTTGGAATTAATAGATCATCTATGTACGGTAATACCTTGTCAAATCGAAGGGGTCCTAGAATTTTATCCATTAGCCGTTGAAAAACACATGGTGAATTAGCCAGTCCAAATGGCATACGAAGAAACTCGTAATGGCCCTCAGGTGTCACAAATCCAGTTTTGGAAATAGAATTCTTGTCCATAGGTATTTGATAAAAGCCCTGAGATAAATCAAGACTTGTAAAATATCGCTTACCTGACAATTTCTCAACTTGATCCTCTATAATCGGAAGAGGGTATTTGTCTTTTATGGTTAAACTATTCAATTTCCTATAGTCGACGCATAATCTATAGTCGCCAGTTTTCTTCCTTACTAATATAATAGGGCTCGCGTATTCAGAAGTAGACTCCTGTATTACCTTATTTTCCACGAGATCATCAATTTTCTTTCGAACTATCTCCTTCTCTGCCATTGAGAGCCTGTACGGTCGGTAACATACCGGTTTTTCGGTATTGAGTTCGATCTTCATCGAAATCTTATCGGTGCAGCCTAATTCAGTTGTGTTCATTGAAAAACAGTCACTAAATTCTGTAAGAATTTCAAAAAGTTGTTTCCTAATATCTAAGTTTATTGTACCACAATTTACCTTACTAAAATCGACAGTCATGACAGTATTTTCGATTGCTGGTGATCGTAAAATATCGCGACTAGGTGATTCAGCTTCAATACATCTTGCACCCCTGGCCAGGGTTTCTCCTTTGACTAGGTGTAAAGGAACTGCTGACTCATTGCGTAATTCCAGTAAACTTTTACCTCCGTTTACTATGCATGCTGGTATGGAAAAACGTCGGCCATTGTACATCCTTCTACAAGATTCAATGTAAATAGGGTCTTCGGACTGCGGCTCCAATATAGTTTCTATTAGCATAATGTGATTAGGGGGTATTATCATGGTGCGTGTACACTGTATCTTTATTTTAGCGTTCTGTTCGGGTATATCATCAATCATAAGGAGATCAATTGGAATGTCCTTTTTCGTCAATGTAAACTTCTTCCCAGATATGGTAAAAATATAATCAGGGTTATTTATGATTGGTTGACCGATTATGATATCCATATTTCCCATATAACAGTCAGCAATGAGAAAATCTGTATGAAAAGTATAGATATCCACGAGTACATTTGTTTTTACCATACCTATAGCAACAACAGGATTACCTCCAAATCCACCAATTAACGTATGACAACTGCTCATTGGTAACAGAGTCTTTTGGAAAAACTTAAGAGCCATTACGTTTACTTTTGCACCTGAATCAAAGTAAGCAAGACCAGAAATATTATTAATGGAGACGGATTTAAAATAAATATTATTTACCTCATCTGTGATTGTGTTGACAGTTTCCTTTGCCGGTGTTGATGCTAGTGCCGATGTGCTTGGTTTGAAGTAACATTTTTCAGATAGGTGACCACTTTTACCGCAGTGAGTACAAGTAGGTCGACTGTTAAAGGAGTTTTTCGGACAGCGTCTTACCGAATGACCGGTTTCATGGCACAGGAAACACGTGAAATTCTTTTTGATATCTTGCGTCTTTGTGTTAAATTGATTTCCGATATTTGCAACATTTTCATTTGGCCTAGATCCTGTAAGTTGTACTTGTTTTGGTCTAAAATAATCAGTCATAACCGACAGAAACTTTGAAAATAGTTCACTTGGCGTCGAATAGTTTCCTGCCCTAGCTGGTGCCTTTATATGAGGAGGCAGACCATCAATGATGCATGCCACTGCTTTTTCACCCGATATTTCTAGTCTGTTTAGCATAGCCAATTTGTTGTAGAAGTATTGAGTCATACTTTCGGTTGGAGACTTCCTTTTGTTCAACATATCTCTAAGTAATTCTACAAAATCTGTTTTTTGAGGAAATGCCTCCAATAGATGTTCTTTCCATTCTTGCCAAGTAAGGTCATAGTTTTGTAAAGATGCATGCCATACTTTAGCCATACCCGACAATCTTGACTGCATAAAGTAAGATTTCTTTCGATCATTCCAGTGGTGAATAGTAGCAAGTTGCTCAATTTTATTAAGCCACTGTGTCGATTCCATATCATTCTTTTCGGGGTCGAAGAGAGGTATTATATCGGCCTTTGCACTATCATTATCATTATTTATGATATATGGAACGGTCTCACCATAATGCACCTTGCGTCGCGGGTGGCACTCTGTGTTATTATCTGATGAGGACTCGTCATCGGTTGTCATATCGCTAGGTCTCCAGGGACGCCAACGCTTCCTACTATGTGGTGACTCCAGACTTTCGCTGATTTTTCGGACACGTTTCGGCATGATTATCCCACTTCTGAAACTGATAAGACAGGTCTAGTTAGGTTAAAGCATTAAAGATACGACATGAACATTTAAAACACATTTATTCGTAAATACTAAACACAGTATATGATTTTAATGTTTTAAATCATCAAAGTAAGTCTTATTGTTACTACTATTTACATTGCGGCGGTAACTTCAAGTAAACCATAATGAATAACATAAATTGAGAATTAACTAAACACAGCTTCATTCAAAATAATTAATTGTCATACCAACAATGTAGGTAGTTAATCAACAAAATACAAAACATAATAATTATAATTATACATTAATATAAATAATTAAACAACCTAAATTACTTAACTTTATTCACCAGATGTTGTTCCTTCTGCAGTCCACGATTGACTGCCGTTTTTTGCTCAGTTCACGCTTTTATATCATTAGACTGTCATGGCCGACTCGACCACGTGAAATCAAATGACGGTTTAGAATTTAAATTTACAACAATGTAATATAAAAATTATTGTAATATAATTGTAAATTCTTGTAAATATGAATAATTGTAAATATGTATTAAACAAATTATATTATTTAGAATTTAAAATCAAATATCAATCTTTAAATTATTACAGATAACGTTAGTAGTCAAATGCAATGTTTACAAATATGCAGATGTATTGAAATAATGTAGAAATAATACTAATTTTGCTATAAAATATTTGTGTAAATTAAGTAACTATAACATATGTGCATCATTACTTCTATGCTTTTGTGATAAAATTCTTAGTTAATTAATAATGAACGATTAGTATAAAAACTATACTTTTCATAAACATTTAACAAATTCGAGCTCGCATCTACAAGAGTTGGTTCATCATCAAGACCAGTATACAGTGATAGTAGTGTTAGTAGTAATACAGACTTGAGTCTACAGTCTGCAGTTCAGAGCGGTTTCCACAACGCCATAGCCCAGAGAAGCGATTCAAATAGCTTAATAAAATGTAAGTATGAACATTAACTTAATTAATTCTGCTTTCAGGTTATTTTCTGACTTATAAAATATTCTTTAATTTTACTTTAATTCTACTTTGGGAGGTTCCCAATAAAATAAGTACTTACACTACTTTGTTTAGATTTTTTATATATACTTATTTCCTTATTTCTTTATTTTAAAATTATAATCTTCATTACTTTGTGCAACCGATATGCCTATTATGATCACGAACTTATCCCACTGTCCATATAATCTGTTTAATTTAACCGTTAATCTTACATAATTGTTTTTTTTTAGGTCCGAGTCTGAAAGTGAAGTTTACCAAGAGTCGTCGAAGGCGCATGAAGATAAATATAATCGCAGTCAATCAGTAACTGGAAAGCGCAAAGCATTGAAAAAATCACCTACCACTACAAGGTACTTATTTAATCTTCATAAATTTACTCAAGTGGATATAACCTACCACATACACATATGAGCTATACTTATAAATAATAATATTATTTTTTTAATCATGCGTTCACGTTAACGGCTATAATGATTTCAATGTCCAGTGTTTCAAGGAATGCCATATCGCTCTATCTTGGTTTCGTTCAACATTCACAATGTATACTATAAAGTTCTATTACAATCTTTTAAACATTACGTACGTGTAGCTGGTTTGGCTGACTATGTAATAAATATATTAAGAAGTTCTTAAACTGAATACGTGTAATTTTGTTTATTTATGTGATGGTTATTTATTAAAGAAACAGGAAAACATGTAGGTTGAAGTATTGTTTTATATGATTGTGTGATGGTACGATGTTTATTCTTTTGTTCTAGCAAAAAATCTAAGACTCTAGACATCTTCGGTCGGTGTAAGTCGTGAGCGCGGCGAATCCACAAAAGGTTATCCAGTTCTGTCTTCGTTCTTCGTGAATCGAGTAGCTAACGGTAACGAACGGCGATCAAATACTACATCTGGCAACTACTATGTTGATTTTAAAATATACAGGACGAGTGACGCGCGAGATACCGAGTCCATGGAGCTGTGGAAAAAGGCACTAGTACGAGTCAAGTTCCAAACGAATGAGGATTCTGTTCAGTGGCGCAAACTTCAAGACTTCGTGCGGTCAGCTGATACGTTGTTTGACGAACAACCTATATTTAATACTTAATATTATACATTACAGTTTATTTAACTATAATGTTATTTAACTTCAAAATATAATGATGATTTCATGATAACATTATGTTGTTTTATTTCATAGCTATTACGACGACCAGATTTGGCGCGAAGGTTTGTGTATCAGATTGTCGTGTCAAAGGTTGCGGGTTCGATTCCCGCTAGAGCGATGAATTTCGTCTCTAGTCTGGTTACAACTTTGATAGTTGGTACTGTTGTTCGTTCGCGTTAAATATTAACGCAAACTTGATCGTAGTACCTAAATTTACATCACAACGTAACACATCACAATTTTTTTATCACAATTCCAAACTCCGAGCTGATTGATACTGAGTAATTCACAGAAAAACTCAATAACACTTTCCTCGACCTAGGAATCGAACCCAAGACCTCTAGCGTAGCAGTCGCGCTTAGGACCGCTAGACTAACGAGGCAGTTATATTGTGTTTATCAATATGTTATTATAAGTTTTCAACGGTCTATATCAAGTTGCGATGAACGATTTCGCGCTTATTCGTCGGTAATCTTTTTATTGTGTAATTGTACGCCGTTAGGCATTCCGTCTCGTTTGAACAAGTAAATAATGAATTATCATTGTGATTCAACGAAGTGATGTGACGTACAGACAGTGACAATGAACGAAATAAACAGGTACGTAATGTCGAAGCGGACGAGATTCGATCGTATATTATTGGGCATTCTATCCCACCGAAGTGGAGGCGAAGCCGGAACGGCAGGTGGGGTAGAATGCCCAATAATATACTACTTCAGTAAGGTAGACCATAGCATCTTCGGTGGAAATTCCTTTCCGAAAGCCAAATTTGATTGTCTGCAATTAAATGGTAGTTTTGTAAAAAAATTACTAAGCTGTTATTCAAAATTCTTTAAATAATAGGCATGATGACTGATTTGAAAAACTATTCTATTATGCTCGGAAGTATGTACTATTTAAAAAATATATCTTTATTTTGGAAAAAATACGAGTTTTATGGAAGGAAATAGACATTTTAATTTTATGTTCAAAATTCGCGCCAAAACGCTCGCTGGTGTCATGGCGTCCGCCTGTAACGTTACGCATTTGTATGTCAACACTAAACATAAGGTGCTAATACAATAATACAGTTATTTGGCGTGTTTAATATGAATTCTAAATTCTATAAGTGGTGCGCGGTCCCTCAGTGCAATAATACGTCAATAAAAACTCCCGACAAATTATATATTTACGTTCCACACAACAAAACAATGCGAAATAAGTGGCTTAATCTCGCATGGCGAGATCCATCATTCTGTGAAGATCATTTTGACGTAAGTTTTAAAGGATTTTACTTTATTTTGTGGATTTTAAAATGATTTGTGTCCTTACTGGAGGTTTAATCAATAAATTAATCGATTTTTGAGGTTAGATTTCATCTTTTGAATAATCACCAATGTTTATCTTAATGGGTTTCATTATTTGTATTCTAGCTGCCAAACAATATGGCCAATTTTGTGGAGTATCATGTGATGTAAATACACTGATAATAACAAACTTATATACACCGTGAAATTATGACTATTGCGGGATCGAAAATTTTGGACTCTATATCAATAATGGAATCTATTTATGTGAAATTTAAATAAAATAAAGATATTTTTTTTTATAAAAAATGTGACAGACGAACAAAAAACTAGAACGAAACGAGGATACATGGTAACGCCACTAAATTTAACGTACTACGATTACTACGATACAGGAGGCACCGTATCATGTCTCTTGCGGACTTAGAGGGCGTGCAGCAGAAGGATGTCGCTGGATCTACTGCCGCTGTCCCGTCGGCGAAGCCCACCTCAAATAGGCCGAAGCGCGAGCGTTCGGCCATCAACAGAAAGAGAAGTGTTTCTAGTTTAGTGATCTATGTGTAGACGGAGTCCGGATAGTATGAAAGAATTTGCTACCGAATATACCCACTCTTCACATTATTAAAATAAATAATAACTAGTTAATAATATCTAACTCTTTTTCTAGCACTGTCATAGTGACATTGACATTTGTCATTCTGTCATTTTATTGATGGAGTGACAAGTGTCAATGTGTGCACGTTCCGTTTCTCTCTTTAGACGAAACGTACTGTCCGGACTACGATACTACGTAGTAAATCATCTCTGTGTAAAAAAAAAAATGTCTTAAACCTTTGTTATTATAAATAAGTTTTACCAGCAACACAGCCGGCAGGTGGACTTGGTGAGCTTTTTATTTATTTATTTAATTTCTATAAATTCGTATTTAGTATTTATTAATATAGTATTTATTTATAATATTTTCAATGTCTATGTCAGATCACAGTGATTCTGATGCCTTTTTCTCGGCAAGTAGCAGTGATGACAGCTTCATTAGCATCCCTTCACTTGCAGACATGCTTGTGGCGCAGTTTTCTGATGTGCCTAAGAATTTCAATGTTGTTCACATCAATGCCCAGAGCGTTCCGGCCCATTTCCCCGATATGCTGGCAACCTTTGACTGTAATTAATGTAATTCATGCTATTCTAATTTCTGAATCATGGCTGAAACCCTCTCTTCCTTCTACTCTTTACCAGGTTTTAAAATAATAAGAAACGATCGCACCAGTTGCGGCGGTGGTGGTGGTGCAATATAACTCCGATCACATATTGCTTATACAATTGTCAGTGCTTCTGCACAACCTCCTCCGTCAAGCGCTGGTGAGCATCTTTTCTTAGAAGTTGAGCTACACCACACAAAAATTCTTCTTGAGGTTTATTATTGTCCTTCCTTACTTATAGATTATTTTTCCTCTTTAGAACAGATTTTGGAAAACTTTGTTGGATCTTACAGTCACATTATTCTCATGGGAGATTTCAACACATGTCTTCTTAAAAACGATTCCCGATCTTCTTCTCTTCATTCTATTACAGAATCTTCTAATTTGTCTATTCTACCGCTAAACGCGACTCACCATTTTCCCAACTCTGCCCCATCACTTCTTGATCTAATGTTTGTTTCTTCTTGTGATCATGTGGCTAAGCACGGACAAATCATGGCCGATGCTTTTTCATATCACGATTTAATATTCCTTTCGTATAAAGTACGTCCTCCTAAGGCAAAGCCAAGAATTCTTTTGCAACGTAATTTTGGTGGTATGAATATTGAAAACCTTAAAGAGTCTGCTGGTAACATTGATTGGACATCTCTAATGAGTTCTGAGTCAGTAGATGAAAAATTGGCGATATTTATCAAAAACCTGATTGATATTTATGACGTCCACGCTCCAGTTAGACCAGTCAAGTTTAAGCACCTGCCGTCACCGTGGCTTACTGACGACATAAAATCCGTTATGGCTAGAAAAGTGGCAGCTAAGTCTAAATATAACATTATACCTAGCCAGACGAATTGGGATAAATATGTGGGTATTAGAAATCAATGCAACAAGGTGTGTAGGAATGCTCAGCGCCACTTCATTCATACTTCTGTTGAAAATGGAGATCCGGCAAAAGTTTGGAAATTCCTAAGATGAATGGGAATCGGGAAGTCGCGGTCAGATACAATTCCTAAAAATTTAGATATCAATTCACTAAACCAACATTTCTCTGCTTCGTCTAATATTGATAGGACAGCTAAAACAAATACTTTACATTATCTTTCTAGACTCCCGATCCCGGATTATTCCTCTTTCGTCTTTAGTCATTTAACTGCTTGTGATGTTAAAAGAAGCATTTTATCCATAACTTCCAACGCAGTTGGTAGCGACACAGTCAGCCGTAATATGATCCTTCCCATACTTGATGAAATCCTTCCTGTATTATGTCACATCCTGAATCATTCCCTAACTAGTGGTGTTTTTCCCAATGCCTGGAAAGACGCCCAGATTACTCCTGTACCCAAAAAACCCAATCCCGTTTCTTTTTCTGAATACCGTCCTATCTCTATACTACCATTCCTATCCAAAGTCCTAGAACGTCTTATTCACAATCAACTAAGTTCATTCCTCTGTAAGAATAGACTTCTCAACTCCTTCCAATCCGGTTTTCGTCCTGGTCATAGTACTGTCTCTGCACTAGTTAATATTACGGATGATATACGTTTAGGCATGGAAAGTGGAAAGTTAACGGTACTTGCACTGCTAGATTTTAGTAATGCTTTTAATACCGTTGACTTTGACATTTTACTTGGCGTACTATGCTCTCTTAACATATCTCCAACAGTAATTGATTGGTTTCGTAGTTACCTGACTGGTCGCCGGCAGCGTATTCGTATTGAAGATACATACTCTTTGTGGTGTAATACAACAGCCGGTGTACCTCAGGGTGGCGTTTTATCCCCGTTACTTTTCGCAATATTTATTAATTCTATCTCCAACCAATTACTTTCATCCTACCACCTTTATGCAGATGATCTACAAATATATTCGCAAGCCCCACTAGAACAGTTGACAGAGGCCGTCGGTAACATAAACGTTGACCTTGCTGAGATATCTAACTGGAGCAGGTCCTTTGGCCTTCAAATTAATCCAACCAAATCCCAACTCATTATTATTGGCAGCTCACGAATGGTTTCCAAGATCGATTGGTTTAACCTCCCACACGTTATCTTTGAGGGTGTCCAAATACCTGTTAGTGACAAGGTCAAGAACTTGGGAATTTTCATGGACAAAACGTTGTCATGGAGTCCACAACTTCAAGAAACCAGTCGTCGGTTATTTGCGTCAGCAGCTTCTTTGAGACGATTACGTAACTTTCTCCCTACTGCCACCAAGATTGTGCTTACACAAACACTTCTCTTGCCAATACTTGACTATGCCGATGCCAGCTATCTCGATCTCAACGAGGACCAATTAAATAAGCTTGAGAGACTTCAATTTTTTTGTATAAGATTTATATTTGGTTTACACAAATATGATCATGTGTCAGAATATCGTGTTAAACTCAAGTGGCTTCCAATACGCCTTCGTCGGAATGCTCATATCCTTTCATTACTTTACAGTATTTTATTCAATCCTACAACCCCATCATATCTTAAAGAACGATTCGAGTTCATCTGTGACACACATTCGCGGTCCTTACGGTCATCAGAAAACCTAAATTTGAAGATACCAGCGCATTCCACAAGATTCTTTGACCACTCCTTTACAGTTCAGGCCTCTCGATTGTGGAATGCACTGCCACTATCTATAAGACGTGCACAGACATTGGCTGCATTTAGGAAATTGGTAAAAGAACATTACTTGACTGTTTAGATAATTGAAACTAAGTATGTATTGTATTTATTAATATTAGTATTAGGTATATTTTATGTATGTATTATGTATATAGTGTAAGAGATATATATGTATGTGTATTATATCCTAGTGTATGTTAAAATATATATTTACTATTTGGGTACATCGCCAACTACTCGTTGTTTTCCTTCATTCAATTTTTGTCCATCTAATGGTTGTCTGGAAGAAATTGCTCTTAGCAATAAGACCCCCAATTGTACTTACCGCTGTATTACTGATTGTATTTCATATTTTGTCTGTTTTGGTTATGTACAATAAAGAATATTCTATCTATCTATCTATCTACGATCGATATCATTCAATGTTACTCACACATAGGTACACAACTAACACAACTAAGCAGTAAACCATGCCGACAAAGACATAAAAGCCGCCCGCGCTCGCTGCCGCTAACTTACCTACACATTTGCCGACAATCCACTCGGGCGCACTACCTATTATTACCTACCACGCTGAGCGGCGGCGGCGCCGCAGTGTCGCCGCCGGCGGCGTGCGGGGCGGGCGCTAGTTCTGCTGCAACTCGCGCGCGGTAAGGTTATGCAACCTTACTTACGATTTACGTTGTCACGCGAAAATGTGTCGTCAGTACGAATATACGAACGCGAAGTACTTAGCAATTGTTCAGCTGTACTGTGCATAATCAACATTAATGGACTCTCGTGAATCCATACTTAATACGGGAAGACCATCACCAAGTTCAGTTTAGTGCTAATGTGTAGGCAGTTATTATAACGGCCAATTAATAGTGACTATTTTCATTGAACGCTATCTAACAGCTCGTTTTTAGACATGTTATAAACGATAATATCGGAGCTGGCTGTTAGATGATATCCCTGTAGCGTACTTAGCAGGGATTCACTATCAGCATGATGGCTGCCCCGCTCATTATTCAAGTGTAGTGCGTGCCTACCTAAACACTCAGTTCGGTGATAGCTGGATAAGCCGCGGCGGTCCCATGGCTTGGCCGTCTAGGAGCCTGGACTTAACGCCTTTGGACTTTTTCTTGTTGTCGGAAATCAAAAGACTTGCTTACATTACAAAGACCCGTAAACATGAAAATCGTGACTAGTTACGCAGTGCGATAGTGGACACCTTTGATAGAGTGAAAAGTGACAGAAACACGTTAAGAAAGCTAAAAGACAATAGTATAAACGGGCACGTTTGTCTATTGAACGCGGCGGACTCCATTTCGAGCAATTGCTTCGGTACAGGGAAGTGTAAATAAACTTTTTGCAGGTAACTTGTATGTAAAGTTGATTATTTTGTAAATAGCTCCATTTTTTTAAATACGCCTGAAATACCTACCCAGTCTCTTGACTGCTTCAGTTATCTGTTTTTAATATTGATACAGTAAATACCTAATGTTATTTATTGAAAAGTTATGTTCAAGTAAAGTATTTACTTTATTTATTTTATATTTTTGACATTATGTTAATGTTATGTTTTGACATAATTATTTTATATTTGACACTAGCTATTACCCGCGACTTCGTCCGCGTGAAATTTAATGTTCATATTCATGCATTGGTCAGCTCCCGCGTTTTTAAGTCATATGGAACTCTAATTCGTTTCTTGTTCTTAAATTAAAGTAGCCTAAGTTACTCCTTATAGCGATGGTGAAAGTCCCTACAAAATCGGTCCAGCTGTTGCAGCAACTAGAAGGAACGAAGAGAGAGACAGACAAACATATTTTTTTTGTGTAATTACCGTATATATACTTTTATATATGAAATTACACACAGAAATTCCAATTATAAGGAGTATAAAATATTTGCATTGCATCAAGCTTTTATGTGAGTTCAACCTCTTTTAAATAAAATCGGATTGAGTTTTCAAGCATATGTCAAAATAAAAAGTAATTTAAATCAAAAGCACTAAAGAGTATTGATATCACCTCCAACATAATTCTCTATCTCCTTTTAATCCCTGATGGGATTAAAAAGAGATAGAGAATTTTAAAGAATTTCGATAAAATACGAAATACGTCGTCCATCAATTCTGTTAAAGAATGTTTATGCAAAATTTGAAGTAGATTGGACCAAGGAATCACGTTGTCTCGTACAAACTTGGTCCCCCTATCCCCCCCCCCTCCTTATGGGCAAAATTTCGGAAAATCCTTACTTATCGGATGCCTACGTCATACAAAGACTACACTCGCTAAGTTTCATTGAAAATCAAAGAAATTTCATATTAACTTTGCACCCCCATTTTACCCCTTTAAAGGATGATTTTTGAAAAAATATTTTACACATGTTTCATAACTTTTAATGAAAAACCTTCAATTTCTTCTTTTTCTTCAACCTTCAATTGAATAACTTCAAAAACAGCAAAGTTACATACTAACCTTACACCCCCGTTTAACCCCCTTAGGGGGTGAATTTTCTAAATTCCTTTCTTAGTGCTCCCCTACGTTATAAAAGGAATCCCTGTGCAAAATTTCAAGTTTCTAACCCTTATAGTTTAGGCCCTGCGTTGATATGTCAGTCAGTCAGTCAGTCAGTCATTCAGTCAGTCAGCTTCTTCTTTTATATATATAGATTCTCCTTTTATAAATATAGATTATGTTGATTTTTTTGCAATGGGATTATTTATAATATACAAGTAGTATATTATTGGGCATTCTACCCCACCTGCCGTTCCGGCTTCGCCTCCACTTCGGTGGGATAGAATGCCCAATAATATACGATCGAATCTCGTCCGCTTCGACATTACGTACCTGTTTATTTCGTTCACTGTCACTGTCTGTACGTCACATCACTTCGTTGAATCACAATGATAATTCATTATTTACTTGTTCAAACGAGACGGAATGCCTAACGGCGTACAATTACACAATAAAAAGATTACCGACGAATAAGCGCGAATCGTTCATCGCAACGTGATATAGACCGTTGAAAACTTATAATAACATATTGATAAACACAATATAACTGCCTCGTTAGTCCAACGGTCCTAAGCGCGACTGCAACGCTAGAGGTCCTGGGTTCGATTCCTAGGTCGAGGAAAGTGTTATTGAGTTTTTCTGTGAATTACTCAGTATCAATCAGCTCGGAGTTTGGAATTGTGATAAAAAAAATTGTGATGTGTTTTAATTTGTGATGTGTTACGTTGTGATGTAAATTTAGATACTACGATCGAGTTTGCGTTAACATTTAACGCGAACGAACAACAGTACCAACTATCAAAGTTGTAACCAGACTAGAGACGAAATTCATCGCTCTAGCGGGAATCGAACCCGCAACCTTTGACACGAAAATCTGATACACAAACCTTCGCGCCAAATCTGGTCGTCGTAATAGCTATGAAATAAAACAACATAATGTTATCATGAAATCATCATTATATTTTGAAGTTAAATAACATTATACTTAAATAAACTGTAATGTATAATATTAAGTAGTAAATATAGGTTGTTCGTCAAACAACGTATCAGCTGACCGCATGAAGTCTTGAAGTTTGCGCCACTGAACAGAATCCTCATTCGTTTGGAACTTGACTCGTACTAGTGCCTTTTTCCACAGCTCCATGGACTCGGTATCTCGCGCATCACTCGTCCTGTATATTTTAAAATCAACATAGTAGTTGCCAGATGTAGCATTTGATCGCCGTTCGTTACCATTAGCAACTCGATTCACGAAGAACGAAGACAGAACAGGATAACCTGTTGTGGATTCGCCGCGCTCACGACTTAGACCGAAGATGTCCAGAGTCTTAGATTTTTTGCTAGAACAAAAGAATAAACATCGTACCATCACACAACCATATAAAACAATACTTCAACCTACATGTTTTCCTGTGAAATATCACATCTAATATTTCAATAAAACACTAGGATTATAGCAATATTTCTCGATTTATTTCACAAAGTTATTAACAACGTGTCTGATCAACGTCTCGTAATAGAATGACAATTTTATAATGAAATGACAGTTACATCGAATGATATTCCACAGATCACTTAGACAAGTCATTCACTCAACGAGTTCTGACATTGACATTTACAAACTAATATACAAACCAAATAGATGGAACATTTGTATCGATATTAGTATCGATATGATATTAATATCGATACAGATACACAAAATAATTAATTATACATATCTGCAATTACACAATGCTTACAGCTCGGCCATCCTTATTCCGGTGAGTCCTCTCACGTTTTACAAAATAGATTAAGGAACATACAAAACAATAATATTAATAAGAATGAATAACTTAGTTAATTACATTAATACTACCAATAAGATAGGTTATAGATTTATTACTTCCAATCAATCATATCATGATCTACTATGATCTACGGCCATCTACGTGAATCTGCACGCTAGTCGCTCATAGCTCATGTATTTAGATTTTACAAGAAACATGCTTAGTCTACTACGATCTACAGTCATCTATGCCAAGGCGCTGGCCGCTCATAGCCTATGTCAAGGATCTATGAACACAGTCTACTACAATCTACGGTCATCTACGCCTCCGCACTGACTGCTCGTAGTCAAACTCTAATTACAGTTCAATTCACAATTCTGTACAGTCTACTATGATCTACGACCATCTGTACTTTAGCACTGATCGCTCATAGCCTATGACACGGATTACCCATGATCATAGTCTGCTACAATCTACGACCATCTATGCCGTTGTACTGACCGCTCATAGCCTGTACTTTAGATAATCATTTATTTATGGCTAATTTATCGATATATCATTTTCTAATTCTAAATCGTAATATTCAATAATTTTACAAGCAATAATTATAAATTAAACATTAATTTAATATAAAATCATAATACGTATTTCATTTCACACCAGTAATTTACTCCGCATTACTATCTTTATCTGCTTCCTCCGTATCATTAATGCTCTTATCACTATCACTAGCCTCACTTGAAATGTTTTTAAAAGCTAACCATGGGTGTATTTTATCAATTGATACTATATTCTCATAATTTTTATTCCCCTTCCTGGTCAACGGTGTATCTTTAATTACAAATCTATCGTTATCTAATATTTTTATAATACGATACGGCCCATTAAATTTTGACACTAATTTCTTTGACTTGCCCATCTGTTCTTTATCATATATCGTGCGCTGTACTTTAACAAGATCGCCTACCTTATATGTCGTAACTGATTTTCGATGGCGATCGAACTCTCTCTTTGCCCTACGCTGCTGCTCTTCTATGCGATCTTTAGTTTCTTCCCGCATCTTATTTAGATCCTCACCCGTAATTCGATCAGTTACCTCAACCATGACGTCATTCAATATATTTTCTGAGCTGCTTATTAGTCTACATCCAAATAATAATTCAGCAGGGCTTTTACCGGTAGTTTTATTTATAGTAGTGTTTAAGCCCAACTGTACGTCACCTACATGATCATCCCACAAGTTATCCTTTTTCCCATGACATTTCGTTCCTAGCGCATCCAATATTGTTCGATTAAATCGCTCAACCTGCCCGTTCGCTCTAGGAGTAGCTACAGCGTTGAGTATGTGTTTTATACCCAACTCATTTACTAATGTCTTAAACTTTGCGCTAGTAAAACTAGTTCCACGATCTGTTATAAGGCGAGACGGCGTTCCAAAATAACAGAAGTGTTCTTTAAAAATTTTGACTGTCGTGGAGCTTTTAGTATCTCTGACCGGTCTAATATTTATAAATTTTGTAAATGCATCTATTATTACTAATATATATGTATTACCTCTCCTAGAACGAACGAAAGGACCTAAGTGGTCAGCGTGTAACGTGTGGAACGTTATCTCAAGTTTGGGTATAGGATGCATCATTCCTTCCTTACGACCTTCAGGAGCCTTATGATGAGCGCACTTTATACATGCGGATACATACTTCTTGGTGAATCGACGCATTTTGGGAAACCATAATATGCTTTGCAGGCGATTTAGCGTTTTATCGAATCCAAAATGCCCTACATCATCATGATTCATTTTTAGAACCTGCCATCTTACCGCGCGAGGGACTACCCACCGAATTCCATTATCAACGATTTTATATACGTAACCACCCTTAAGCTGATAATTTTTATAGATATCTACTACGACTTTACTTTCCGGATCCTGTAAAACCTCCTTAATTCTTTTTATTTCGTCATCATTCTCTTGTACCGTACTAATCCAATCCTTTAATTCTACTTTTAAGACATCAAGTACTTCACAATCTTCGTCACCAGGTAGTGGTTCAGTCACAGGAGCGCGACTAAGAGCATCTACATGACCCATACGTGTCCCGGGTCGATATTCAATTTCACAGTCATACTCCTGCAACTGAATCCACCACCGTGAAATACGTGGTATAAGGTCTCTTTTAGTTAACGTAGTACGCAATGCACTACAATCGGTTATAATTTTAAACTTAAGTCCCAATAAATATACCCTAAATCGTTTTAGAGAAGCGATTACTGCTAAAGTTTCTAATTCGAAGGAGTGTAATTTCTGTTCGTCACCGGTCGTCTTTCGACTATAATAAGCAACTGGTCTAAGTACCCCATCGCTTTGCTTTTGCATTAATATACCCGCAACGCCTAGTTTGCAGGCATCAGTGTGAAGTTCGGTTTCGACAGTCGCGTCATACAGTGCCAAAATAGGTCGGTCTACTAGTTTTTGTTTCAGTAGTTCAAAAGCATTTTTGTGACTGTCTTCCCATTTCCAATCAAAGTTTAACCTTAACAAATCCGTCAGAGGCCTCGCAATGAGTGCAAAATCCTTCACGAAGCGCCGGAAGAAACTAGCCAAACCGATAAAGCGTCTAAAATCGTGCACGTTTCTAGGCTCAGGAAATTTAGATATAGCATCCGTCTTACGAGACCCCGGTCTAATTCCACTACCATTTACCTCAAAACCAAGAAAGTCTATCTCCTTATAGAAAAAATGACACTTGCTTAATTTTAAAGTTAACCCTGCATCCAACAATAGTCTTAAAACTTGTTCTAATCTAGTTAACCCTTCCTGAAACGATTTTGCTGGAATTAATATGTCATCCATAAAAATGAGAACGAAGTCAACTTTAGACTTCGGTAAGATTTTGTTCATTGCCCTTTGAAAAACCGACGGTGCATTAGCCAGTCCAAACGGCATGCGCTTAAACTGGTACTGACCGTCGGGTGTCACAAAAGCAGTTTTTTCTTGGGACTCTTCTGCTACAGGTATCTGATAATACCCTGATGCGCAATCAAGCGTGATAAATAAAGAGTGCCCAGCTAACCTATCTAACTGGTCATCGATTAGCGGTAGAGGATAATGTTCCTTCTTGGTCTTGTTGTTCAGGGCTCTATAGTCCACGCACAATCTTTTCTCACCAGTTTTTTTTTTACTAGCAAAATCGGACTTGCGTACGGAGACTTCGATTCACATACTATATCCGACTCAACCATTTCTTGCACCATTGATCGCACTAGATCTCGTTCAGTATAAGAAAGCCTGTAAGGGCGGTAAACAACGGGCTGACTATCGTTTAACTCTATGACCATTTCAGTTACGTTTGTGTAACCCAGATCGCTTAGACTGTTTGAAAAACATTCTTCATATTTTTTTAACAGGCACTTCAATCGATCAACTTCCTCAGTTGACAAGGATTGGTCATAGTTTAGTGAATCAGTAGACTCGCGATTGTCAAAATCCAATATGTTGACATTCATAATACGATCTACTCGGCGAGTTCGAGTTAATAATGACCCCTTTTCTAAAAATATTAAATTATCAGAAACATTCTGTATCAATAAGGAGCCATGACCATTAGCGACCTCATATTCACCCGGTAATAGATAAAACTCGTTATTTGGTTCACCTCGCAGTGACCCATTGACATAAATAGGACCTGAATAGGTGTCATTACATGACACTCGAACTACACACATTTTCATAGGCTTCAAAGTAACGTCCTCAGTTAATATTAAACAAAATTTATGCGCTATATCCCTTTCAAAAATGAGTCTGTCATTGGTCTTCGTTATTGTTACATTAGGTTTTTCAGTGAAACTATGGCCTATCAACACCGAATACTTAATGACGTCGTCATGTACAACATACACTTCGACTTGCTCTTCAATATTTTGTATTTCTACCCTAACCGTCGTTACACCTAAAGGAACTACAATGTTATTACCTATGCCTCGCATGACAGGCAAATAATCATTAGTATCCCACGTAATTCCTAAATTTTGAGCATCACTACGACGTATTAAAGTACACTGACTACCTAAGTCTACATATCCAGTGAGAGGGATGCCATTAAGTTTAAGTGACACTATATATTTACAATCGTCTAAGTGACCCCTATCAACCCGCAAAACATTCCTTTCATTGGGTTTATCCACTTTGGAATTATTATCGGAGGGTAACCTTGGACAATTAATAGCCATATGCCCCAACTTGTTACAGATTGTACATTTTAATATTTTCTTAGTACACTTAAAACTAAAATGACCGGGTTCATTACAATTGTAGCACACAACAGAATTATTTGACTGCATTTTAGTTTTAGGGTCGTTATTTGTAATTTTATTAACATTACTACCGTTTGATGTTACAGTTCGTTTGTCGGTATATGTAAATTTAGATTTTTCTAATTCTCGAGGCTGTTGCTTGATAGATTGAAAGTATTTTAACACTTGTTCGGGCTCCTGGCATTTCGCAGCCTTTGCACCTAACCTTAGCGATCTATCGTCGATACCGTAAAGTATGCAATCGACTGCTCGTTTACCTACTATTTCGCATCTATTTAGTAGATTAATTTTCTCATAATAATAAAGTTCGAGTGACTCGCTATATTTGACACGCTTAGATAGCATTTCTGTTAACATTTCGGCATAATCATCGCTACTGGGGAAGGATTCTGTGAGTTTATGTTTTCATTCGGTCCATGAAAAGGACATAGTAGGTAAGGCTTGATACCAAGTCTTCGCAACACCGGTCAATTTGGGTAACGCATAATGTATTATTTGGTCATCACCCCATTTATACAACCGCGAACATTCATCGACTTTACTGAGCCATGTATGAACAGTCTGTCCCTTAATCATGGGGTCAAACTCAGGTATAACATTACCAAGCATAGGGAATTTATTGCCTTCCGGACGACTGTTCACTAATGACTTCAACAATTCAGATAGTAATGCGGAAGTTTCATTATGACTAATGACTCTAGAGTGATGTACCTGTTCATTCCGCGCAGAGGGTTCATCAGTCGAACCGTACCTTCGTCCGTAGTGCCGACTGCTCGGCCTGCTCTGCCGACGACGACTCCGGCTTCGGCTGCTTCGGTGCTCACGAAGATGGCGGCGCGAGGAACTCCTTCTACTTTCGCATGAACTGCTGCTCATCCTCTCACGAGAAAACCTCCGTCTCCTTCCACGAATACGGCTGCTCCTCCCCTTCTTACGATGACGATCACTCCTCTTCTCACGAGAACGACTGTCACTTCGTTCAGAAGAATGACCTTTCTGACGTTTAAGTCGGCTGCACTGTCGCTCTAAAGAACGATTAGTTCGATTCGTTTTGTCTCTGGTACCCTCATCCTCCGAAGAATGGCTTTGAGTTGAACACAGTCTTTTACGACGATACTTTTCTACTCGTGACACATGGCTTCTGCTGCAGCGTTTACTTCCAGTCGACTGTGCGTCCATTGCCTTATTTTGACAAGGCGGTGTAGCTGTCGTTTCTGTTTAGGTACGCTCGAATATATATTATTTCAGTAAAATTTTCAGAAGGCCTTGTTCATCCCACTTCTGAGTTGAAATATCACATCTAATATTTCAATAAAACACTAGGATTATAGCAATATTTCTCGATTTATTTCACAAAGTTATTAACAACGTGTCTGATCAACGTCTCGTAATAGAATGACAATTTTATAATGAAATGACAGTTACATCGAATGATATTCCACAGATCACTTAGACAAGTCATTCACTCAACGAGTTCTGACATTGACATTTACAAACTAATATACAAACCAAATAGATGGAACATTTGTATCGATATTAGTATCGATATGATATTAATATCGATACAGATACACAAAATAATTAATTATACATATCTGCAATTACACAATGCTTACACCTGTTTCTTTAATAAATAACCATCACATAAATAAACAAAATTATATGTATTCAGTTTAAGAACTTCTTAATATATTTATTACATAGGCAGCCAAACCAGCTACATGTACGTAATGTATAAAAGATTGTAATATAACTTTATATGTATACACTGTGAATGTTGAATGAAACCAAGATAGAGCGATATCGCATTCCTTGAAACACTGGACATTGAAATCATTATAGCTGTTAACGTGAACGCATGATTAAAAAAAAATATTATTATTTATAAGTATAGCTCGTATGTCGTAGGTTATATTCACTTGAGTAAATTTATGAAGATTAAATAAGTACCTTGTAGTGGTAGGTGATTTTTTCAATGCTTTGCGCTTTCCAGTTACTGATTGACTGCGATTAGATTTATCTTCATGCACCTTCGACGACTCTTGGTAAACTTCACTTTCAGACTCGGACCTAAAAAAACAATTATGTAAGATTAACGGTTAAATTAAACAGATTAAATTTTATTGACAGTGAGATAAGTTCGTGATCATAATGGACATATTAGTTGCAGAAAGTAATGAAATCTAATAATTTTAAAATAAAGAAATAAGGAATTTAAGTATGTATAAACAATCTAAAGAAAGTAGCGTAAGTACTCAATTTATTGGGAGGTTTAAAGTAGAATTAAAGTAAAATTAAAGAATATTTTATAAGTCAGTAAATAACCTGAAAGCAGAATAATTAAGTTAATGTTCATACTTACATTTTATTAAGCTATTTGAATCGCTTCTCTGGGCTATGGCGTTGTGGAAACCGCTCTGAACTGCAGACTGTAGACTCTAGTCTGTATTACTACTAACACTACTATCACTGTATACTGGTCTTGATGATGAACCAACTCTTGTAGACGCGAACTCGAATTTGTTAAATGTTTATGAAAAGTATAGCCTTTATACTAATCGTTCAAAATTAATTAACTAAGAATTTTATCACAAAAGCATAGAAGTAATGATGCACATAGGACTTTCTGGTAAATTGCTTGTCTAAAAATAAAATGTTGCATTTTTATAATGTCGATGTAGCTAAATTACTTAGGGCTGACACACTTACATTAAGTTGATTCATTAATAATAAAAGTATAATATAAGTAAGTACTTAATTTGTACACATGCACAGGCACACCTATACACAATTATTTAACTTTCCTACTTTAACCACAAATCTAATTACAGTATAGTTATGTTTGATAAGTCAAATAAATAATCTGTGTTTTTATGTGATATGGCAGAAAAATATATTTAATAAAACTGTCTCATAAGTGGTTAAGTGCAACTGCAATGGTTTGATTCCTTTGTGGTTTAGTGTTATTGAGTTTTTGTATAAAATTCTCAGTAGCTACTCAGAGTTAACATAACAGCTAAGTATTGTAGGTGTACATCCCTACTGATTTACTGACTGTGCTATAAAAAATGATGATATGAATTTGGAACGGAAGACACGTGTAAGCGATGACGATATTAATTGAAATATAATATTTAATTTATTTGATTAGTAATCGAACACCTTTACTTGAATTACGTATTATTTGTTATAATGAATAATACATAATTCAAGTAAATGTGTTCGTAAAACTTAATCATATACTATTAAATTAGTAAAAATCGAAGATAGTTATTTTATATATCGCATTATTCTGTATAAGTAGCATTCTGTAGAACAGAATACATGAGTAAATAAATATACGACATCTCGATATTGTTCTTTGAAAATAGTAAGGTAATTATTAAACTATATTATTTAATTTTTTATTCCTATTTACTTACAAATAGCTTGTAGTGATAACCAGAGTATGTCCATACCATAATAAAATAAACCTTAGTTATGTTAATTAATTATTTTTTATTTTATTATTATTCTTTATCGTCAAGAAATTTTTAATATATAAATTTTAAATTTAATGTTTGTATTTTCAGAGTTATTTGATGCCTTACAACATCTTGGGGTAATGAGATTTATTGATAAACTGCTTCTGCGGAGCACGACATTTTGGAGATATAAATTTTATAATAGCTGATCAATATTGTGCATAAACTTGAAGGTACATATAATTATTATCAATATCTACTTAAGCCTAGTATTTTATTTGTTATTTATGCATATTTTCTAATGCCTTTGTATTATTTTCAGGATATATAAAGACTAACTACTTACTACGGCACTAAGATGACCTACGTGAAGATTTGATTAATATTTTTTTGTTTAACCTAGACTGAACAAAACGTACTGAGAGAAGCTGTGCTGGAAATAATCTTCTACTTCGCTTAATATTTAAGGTATATTTATATTGTTGTGTGCAACTTTAATCCGTTATTTTGATATACTGAAAATGCCTCATTGTTCGGTTTGCAATATACATATAGATAGACGTTCGTGGACTGGTCATTTACGAACTAATAAACATAAAAATAATAATGCTGTAACAATTAATGATAACGTTCAAATCCTTAACTCTGCGTTTAAAGGGCGTATTGTTAGTTACCGTATTATTGCGTCTAACAGCGAAGCAGTAAATTTGCCCGAATTATTTTTCAATGATATTCATGATCAAGTGAAATGTTTAATTGATGATTCTCTCAAAAAATATACAGCGTTAAAAATGAATTTTGAACTTTTTTCTTTATTCTTAATGTACAAAAATGATGTACAAGAGTTAAAATCTTTTGCGACAAAAAACTTTGCTATACATTTTAATTACGAGTTTGAAACTCTTTATAATACAATTACTACTACGTTATTGAAAAAAATTGAAGAGTTTTAGGAGAGAGACAGTGGATGGACGTTTCTTAGTAATTCCCATTTAGAAATTAATATCAATAAATATCAACCACTCAGCGGCTCTTTTTATATAGATTTACCTAAATTTATAAAAACCAAAAAAGCTTGCTTGAATATCAAAAACAAGGATGATTATTGTTTTTTGTGGTGCATAGTGGCCGCCTTATATCCTACAACTCGTCATCCTGAACGAGTAACATCTTATCCACATTTTCGAGACGTTTTAAATGTTAAAGGTGTTTCATTTCCAATATCGTTTTCGGATATCTCTGTTTTTGAAAAAAATAACCCATTTTTAAATATATATGTGTATGGTTTAAAAAATAACAGGGTAATAATTGGCCCCCTTTACAAACCTGAATTAGTTAAGAGGGGTACAACAATGAAGAGCATTCACTTACTGTTCCTAGAAAATCATAAATCATCTCATTATTGTCTTATAAAAGATTTGCCACGTCTTGTTAAAAATCAGATAACAAAACATCATAGCAAATTATATTTCTGTGAAAGTTGTTTATTGTTCTTTCCTACCCTTGAACAGATTGATAAACATTTGTGTGGAGGGATCGTTACTGTTTTACCAGAAAAGGGGAGTGTGATTAAATTTAAAAATTATGATAGAAAAGAAAATGTTCCCTTTGCTATCTATGCCGATTTCGAAACATTGTTAAATCCAATTTCCGTTCTTGAATCTGACACCGCTACTACGTCATGTTTGCAACAACACGTACCTGCGGCATTCGCTTACAACATTGTTTCTTCATTAAATTATACTTTTGACGATAGTTTTAAAAGTTATCGCGGTATAGATTGTGTTTCAAAATTTATCGATTTTCTTACATCTGATGTCAAAAAAATTTATAAAATTTTAAATCAAAATCATGTAATGATATTTACAGAAAAAAATGCGTCTGATTATAAAGAAGCTTCTATCTGTCATATATGTGAAAACCTCTTATGGACAAATAAAGTTAGAGACCACTGTCATATAACCGGTAAATACCGTGGAGCCGCCCATAGACATTGTAACCTACAATTTAAAATACCTAAATTTATACCTATATTTTTTCACAATTTATCAGGGTACGATTGTCATTTATTCATAAAGAAATTAGGCGAAATGCCAGGTAAATTGAATATTATACCCAAAACCAAAGAAAAATATATTTCTTTTTCTAAATTCCTGCAGGTCACCGATAATGATTATGTACAACTCCGGTTCTTGGATTCATTTCATTTTTTAGGAGCTAGTTTAGACAAACTTGCTAAAACCATACCAATTGAGGATTTTATAAGTTTACGATGTCACTTTCCCGAAAATAATCGATTCAAATTACTTGCACGAAAAGGTGTATACCCTTATGATTATATGACTAGTTGGAAATGTTATGAAGAAACAATGTTACCGGCTAAACGGTATTTTTTTAGTTGTTTAACGAATGAGGAGATTTCAGATAAAGATTATAAACATGCTAATTTAGTGTGGAATGAGTTTAATATACAAAATTTAGGTGAATATACTGATTTGTATTTGAAAACCGATGTTCTTTTATTGACTGATATATTTCAAAATTTTCGTAAAACCTGTAAACAGCATTACAAACTTGACCCAGCGTTTTACATAACCGCGCCTAGTTTATCTTTTGATGCGATGTTAATGAAAACAGGTGTTCAGCTTGAACTTGTTTCTGACTTAGCTATCGTACGAATGATTCAAGATGGTATTAGAGGTGGATTGTGTATGTGCTCTCATCGCTATTCGAAGGCTAACAATAAATATATGAAAGATTGTGATGTAACAAAACCGCAGTGTTTTATAGCTTATTTAGACTGCAATAATCTTTATGGTTACAGTATGTGTCAACATTTACCTTATTCCGGATTTAGATTTTTAAATCAAAATGAAATAGATAAATTAAATGTGGAAAGTATTACAGATCATTCAGAGTGGGGTTACATATTAGAAGTAGATTTATTGTACCCTGAATATTTACACCAGGAGCATGATGACTTACCTTTTTGTCCTGAAAAATGCATACCACCTGGAGGAAAGACGAAAAAACCTATTTCAAATTTGTATAATAAATACAATTACGTTATTCATTATATTCACTTAAAGAAGTGTTTGGAACATGGCCTTATCTTACGTAAAATCCATAGAGTCATTACATTCAGGCAAAGTGCATACTTGAAACAGTATATTGAATTAAATACTCAATTGCGACAAAAAGCAAAAAGTGTATTTGAACAAGATTTTTTCAAGTTATTAAATAACAGTGTTTTTGGGAAAACGCTCGAAAACACTGAAAATAGAGTAACTGTTCATTTAGTTAATCAGTGGAATGATAAAAATAATGTAACAAAAAAATCAAAATATGCAGAAAGGCTCATAGCAAACCCTTACTTTCATAGTGCAACAGTTTTATCCGAAAACTTAGTAGCAATCCAGATGAAACCAGATCGGTTAATTTTAGACAAACCGATTTATATTGGCTTCACTGTTTTAGAACTATCTAAATCACACATGTATAATTTCCATTATAATATAATCAAACCATTTTATAATGAGAGGGTAAAATTATGTTATACCGACACAGATTCGTTTGTTTACGAAATATATACCAACGATTTTTACTACGACTTAAAACACAAGTTTTTGGAATACCTTGATACCAGCAACTATAGCATTAAAAATGAGTTCATGATACCGCAAATAAACAAAAAAATACCAGGCCTTTTTAAAGATGAAATGGCTGGTAAAATTATAACTGATTTTGTTGGTTTGAGGTCGAAACTTTACTTTACTTACTTTACTTTACTTTTTCCGAACCGGTTCGTTGCCGAACCGGTTCGGAAACCAGTCACTAAACAGACTGCACTATTATATTCTAAGCTAAAGTAATTTTCTGAATAGTGTCTTAAATGTGAGGTAATAAGATTGATTTCACATAAACAGAAATCCTAACCATAATTTATTACAATATAGTAATATGAGCTCAGTGTTGTATTACAACACTGAGCGAACATGTGCCAGTTCATTGCACTGTAAATATATAAAATGTAGGTAAAGCAAGCTTGCAGTTTTCAATGGAACATTCTAAATCGTGACTTATGTGTTCTGAATTGAAAGTACATATTTATAAAACAACAAATTATTATATCCAAAAATAATTGTGCCATAATGTTTCATTCATAAAATAGTTGTCGTAGTGAAGACATCTAATAAATTAATTCTTAAATAATTACATATTTTATTTTAATTTTTGTACCTGTTGTAACCTGTTTAAACTTGTTGTACAACACACAATGTCATCGGTAAGTGTTTTTATAAATACCTAGTTATTTTTAATATCAAAACAATACTTTTGACAGAATACTTATTAATATTTTTATGTTTTGTTTTAGATATCGGATTCGGAAATTGTGTTCAGTCAGTATGGACAAGGACATTGTGGTCAGTTTTCTGAGGTCTTCACTGAAGTTCCAGAGACCACGCATATCCAAAAAGAAAAGAAATCAAGGCATCGACGAGATAAACAAACACGTAATATTGTGAAACCAACAAAATCGTTTGTTATGAATAGGATTCAGAAGAGAGGTCTAAAACTCATAAAGATTTCGGTTATCGATCTGTGCAATAACCCTCAAACGAGTGATAGTGATAGTGACAGTGAAAATGTTATATTAAATGCGCAATATGTAGTGCAAGATGCGGTTGATGATGTAATGAACGAAACGGAGGCATTAGTTAAAAAAATTGCTAAGTCTTTAATAGGTTATGATTTTTGTTAGTTTTGTAATTATTTAACTGTTTATTTTTATATTAAATTAAATAAATGATTTGACCTTATAAATGTGTCTTTATTTATTTATTCACTATATTCCACATTGAAAATTTATCAAGTGTAGGGTAGGGTTATGAAATAAAATAAATTTCCTTGAATTAAATTCATTTATTTAATCTATCTTTTAGGTACACTAGTTACATACCTACATTATGCCAACACTTTAATAAAATATTTCTACACTAAACAGTACAAAATTAAGACAGAATTTATTTATATGTCATGCAATTTGAGAATCTATGAACTTTGCACATCGTAGATTGATAGTAGTAGATTTGCGTTAAAATAAAATAACTAAGATATTTTTCTTACAATATTACTCAGTGGTTTGTACTCAATGATACAATCGTTCAATATAAGACAGTAGGCAGAAGTTAGATCAGGTATTTCATCATTACTTTCTAACTCTACACGCACATCGACTACTGGTCCTGATATGAGGTTGTCAATTTGTCTAGAACAGTCGATAACAAACAGAGGGGCGATCTCCTTAAAGTCCCTTGTGTTCAACAATGGTTCAGATCGGCGATCGTAATACGATTGTTGGAAACGTGCATACTGCTCGTATAACAATGCAAATTTATCATCAATGAAATCCACGTTTAGATTCTCATAGGGATAGTAAGTTGAATTGAGGTATACTTTGACATCTCGTAAAGTACAGTGATCAAATCTAGACATATCAGCAGCAGAATTATTTTTTTTATTTGTTTGTAGACCTATAATTACATATCTCGGTTTTTCAATCTGAGATGAAGTTTTAATAGACCAAGTATGTTTTGTAGTTCTAGGCAATAGCGGGTATTCATATAAATCCCAATTTCTAAAAACTAATTGCAGTGTTTTATCCTTTTCCAAAATCTTCAATAAGTTTATCTTCTCTTTATCAGATACCTTAACATGTGGTACACGCCATATGATTTTGTTAATTTCAATATCGTTTATGACTTCTCCAGCATCGAGTTTCACAGCGTTCAAGTTTGTATTCGATCTCAACAATATCAGTTCATGCTTGCAATTAATTATAATTTTTTTGTAATCTTCACCGAATCCAAGAATGTTGCTAAGCGGTATAGATGCAGAAAATGAACCATTACTACTTTTAAAACCATGTATATCCCAACCCCAAGAACGACATGATTTTGACTCGCTTTCATTCATGGATAGCAATGATTTCATAGTAGTTGTAACGCCTGCATTTTTTATTTTATCAATCTCAACACCGTTCAGTTCATATCGAATATCTTGAAAAAGGTACATCAAAGGATTGTTTGTAAATTTAACACTAGTTTTTTCTTTAGTGGCAGTTTTAGTAACATTTACTATACCTTCTAAATATAATGTACTGGCTGATGGTAGAACATACAGATCTTTCTGATTAATAGGTATGCGAATCTCATCGTTTCTGTTGAAACTTGTTATGTATGGTTTGTATGAATGATATTCAATACCAATAATGCTATTATCACTAGCAGGAGAAGATAATACATCTAATAAACTCATTTTAGAAGACCAATTGATTTGAGGAATTTATGATTTTCTTTAGTAAGTTTCAGTTTATTCTTACAGTTTGATGTTGTCTTGCGGATAGCCCAAGACGCACTGTTTATTTTAGTAGAGGTACTCTGATATTTATTAGTTTTATTATAATCAATCATTTTTTTTTAAGATGTAAATATAGCTGCACTTCCTCCCCACGTAAATTTAGTAAATTATTATTAATATCTAACAGTCTTATATTCACACTGTTAATTATATTTTGGTTTACGGGAAAGTAAATTACGTTTTTAGGTACTTCGATAATTCTATAACCAGGTGGTACATTCGGAGCAAACTCGTGAATGATATGACTTGGTAGACCATTAACATATGATCCGCTCACTATGTCACATTCTACCCTCACCACAGTCGTAGATAGAATGTTCACTGGAGACTGTGATACGTGTAATTTATTTGCTTCAACTATTTTTTTTTCAAAACCCAACAATCTACCAATAGAATCTTCTTTAGTAAAATCAATAGCTTTTGTGCAAAATATGTTTGTTTTTAACGTATTATTATTGCACTCTAATTTGATTCCTGCGTCTTGTATTTTTGATTTTAAATAATCGTTGATATCTTGCAGTTCATATGCTCCTTCAGGAATTTCAATAACGTTATGATCGTAATAAAATTTGTTATTTTTATTATCAATATTTGGTATAGAATTAAATGTAGATAAATATAATAATGCACATTCATACTCTCCTTCAAGTTGTAGAGTAGGAGAATAATAAGTAGATAGCACTGATGAGTTACCAGTTATTGACAGCGAGAGTGACATTATGTAAATGAAACTAAAAAATGTTTTATTCAATTTATATATTTATCCCAGAAGTCATACAAAAACGTTAAACATAAATGTCCACAATTTACAGAGTAAAAATTTTGATATCTCGTATAGTTATAAAAAACATTACAATTTTTAAAGTAATTTAGTCACTCTAATGGGGGTTTTAGATTGCCATAGCTATCAAAATATTCACAATATTTATACACTTTTACATAGGCTACCCAATGTGTTCCTTCATTGTTAGAATTATCCAAATTAACAACTCCGCTCTCAATAGGTTTGGGTTTGTTTGGTAATTGATCTTTCATGAACACACCTCTGAAATAAGGTACGTTATATGCATGATTCTGGATATCTATATTAGTAAGAGCACGATTAGGTAACCTCTTGATTAGTTTTTTGAACATTTTACAAACAATCCGTTTCCTTTCTTGTATGGTTTGACGTACAAGCCTCTACCCAACGCAATCGATTCCATCATTTTATTATGACGTTGAGATTCTTGTAAATTATTTTGAGCACTTTTGTAATCGTTTACTGTTTTTGCGATACCAGCTGCCCCGCCAGCTAAAGTACCTAATGCAGACAATCCAGCGAAAATTGGAATCAGCGGTAAAACACCTCCTGTTTTTGGTAACGGTATATTTCTAGGTACAGGAATCCGACAATTTTTTGAATACAACTTTTTTGCCGCTAAGTAAGCATACTTTATTACGTCTTCTTTGTTTTTCGGTTTTAACTTGTTGATATGTGATCGAATTTTTGTTACTAAAGATCCAAAAGTTTTTAATCCAGATCCAGTTTTAAGTTTTGCTTTCATTGCTTTGCTTACCAACCAAGAAGCAATTTTTTCTCTTTTCCCTGCATCTGCTGCTTTTAATCGTTTATTTGCCATATTCAATAACTGTAAATCAGCTTGATGTCTGTTATACAAGTCTGAATAATTTGTATAGGCTATATCGTGAACTTTACAGGCTTCGTCTCGTTGATTTTCTAATAAATTAAACGCTTGAATCATAGACAAGAACTAACTTTTTTAATTAGAAAAGAATAGACAGTATTAGATACTCTATGACAGATAAGGCACCATTAGTTTGTATGTGTGATATTGTCGATACAAAATAACACCCCCACTTATCGCAATATTCAATAAAGAGTATTAACAAAAATTATTCTATACAAATTATGCCAAGAAGCAACATAAATTTATAATGTTTTGCTGAACATAAACTTTTAGTTAGAATGTCAGCCGGCATGTCAGCTGTAGGCAAATACAGTACTTTAACAATTTTATCTTTTACTAGATCACGACAAAAATGATATTTGATATCAATATGCTTCGTACGTTTGTGAAAGACTGGATTAGCACACAACTTCTGTGCGCCCTGGTTATCATTGAAGAGGCTGATTGTGTACATCTTATTGGTTATTTCATATTGCAACCTCTTTAGATACAACGCTTCTCTACATGCCTCAGATAGACCTATATACTCTGATTCAGTGCTAGAGAGAGCTACGCATTTTTGTTTTCTACATTCCCATGATATTACACCATCAGACAACAAAAAACACATTCCTGTATATGATCTCCTATCTACAGAGTTAGAGGCCCAATCAGCATCTACATAGCCTGTTATTTCTGAGTTACCTTCTTTACAATATTTTATTCTATAACCTTTAGTTCGTTTTAGATATTTTAATACTCTCTTTGCATATTCCCAGTGCTCTTTTGTATGGCAATTATTGAATTGACTTAAAAAACTTATACAGTAACTAATGTCTGGCCTAGTTAAAACAGACAGGTACATCAAACTACCGATTAGTTGTTGATATGGCACATGACTACTTACACCTACTTGACCTTTATTAATATTTAATTTGACCTCCATTGGAGTATCAACAGTCTTACAATCACTTAAATGAAATTTGTTCAAAAGTTGATCAATATAAGTTTCTTGACACAGAGTTACATATCCTTTATCTTTATTTAAGATTACATTCATTCCAAGGCATTGCCTAACCTCACCTAAGTCCTTAATGCTAAACTTATTAGATAAAATCTGTTTCAAGTTCTCGGTCTCAATTTTATCATTGGAAAATATAAAGAAATCGTCAACATAGACTGTTACAATTGTCTTACATTTGTTAATATCCTTTATATACATACATGGCTCTACTTTTGACCTTATATAACCATTACTGATCAAACAGCTATCAACCTTTTTATTCCAGGCTCTAGAGGCCTGCTTAAGTCCATAAATAGCCTTTTTAAGTTTTAATACTTTACAAACTGAATTATTACTATTATAACAATCTGGCATTTTCATGTAAATGGTTTCCTCTAAATCACCATTCAAAAATGCAGTCTTTACATCTAGATGTTTAACATCTAAACCTAACTTTACAGACAATGCAAATAATAGTCTAAGGGTTGTATGTCTCACTACAGGTGAAAATGTTTCTGTATAGTCTACACCATGTTTTTGGGTGAAGCCCTTTGCGACTAGACGAGCACGGTAACGCACATTGTTTTCACTATCATACTTTTTTCGCAAAACCCACTTGCACTGCACTATAGTACCATCTATTGGTACATCTACGAGTTCCCACGCACAATTTTTTTCGAACGACTGTAACTCATCCTGCACTGCCGCTAACCATTGTGCTTTCTCAGGACCTTCCAAGGCTTCTTGCAATGATATCTCACCCGTGAACATGTCGTTCTCTTCTATACAAGCATTTGCAAATCCATATCTTTCTGGCTGCTGCCTACGCCGAGGACCACTTATTATATTATCATTGTTGAGTATAATGGAGTCTTCACTGTCTGTTGTACTAGACTCAGAGCTCTCTAATGTATTATTTTCACAAGGTACATACAGTTCGCCGCTGTCATCTATGTTCAAGCTCTCTGATTGTTCAAGTGAATCTTCCGGAAGTGTCAAATCTTTTTCCCCCACTGGAACCATATTCACCTCATCTGAACAATTTTCTTGTACCTCCATAACATTATCTGTCTCTATCTTCTCCAATACTATAACATCTCGACTGGTAGTGATGATATTAGACTTCGGGTTGTAAATCCTGTACCCTTTGACATCATTGGAATAGCCAACAAGAATACTTTTTTCAGACTTTCTGTCCCATTTTAATCTTTTTTGTTTTGGCACATGTACCATGATTGTACTACCAAAAATACGTAAATGACTCACATCAGGCTTTCTGCCCGTCCATATCTCGAAAGGAGTTTTATAATTTAATGATGTGGCCACAGTCCTATTTTGTAAGTACACTGCAGTGTGTGCCGCCTCTGCCCAAAACCTTTTCTCGAGACCTGCATCAAACAGTAGACACTTGGCTTTCTCAACGATAGTCCGGTTGAATCGTTCTGAGAGACCATTCTGCTCAGGTGTGTATGGGTTCGTTTTGTGATGTACTATCCCATGTGTCTTCAAAAAATCATTAAACTTGTTATTGCAGAATTCTGTCCCATTGTCACTTCTCAAGATCTTTATGCTGCGATTAAGTTGATTCTCAACCTCTGCTCTATACTGTTGAAAACATGTCAATGCCTCATCTTTCGTTTTCAAAAAATAAATATATGTCATACGACTAAAATCATCTATTAACAGCAAAAAGTATCTAGAACCACCTATAGATCGGTTTTCCATTGGTCCACAGAGATCGGTATGCACAATTTGTAGTAACTCAGTACTTCTGCTACCTTCTTTGGGAAAAGGTAAGCGGGTCTGCTTGCCTTCACAGCATGCGATACATGATGACTTTGATATATCAGTCTTATTATCAAGTGTCAGTCCCTGTACAGCATCTTGCATCTTGTTCAAATACTGGCCGTTGACATGACCTAGACGTCTATGCCAAACTTCACTGGATACCATCACTGCAGCTGATGAACAATATTCAGGCATGTTTACTTTATACACCCCATTCAACAAGCTCGCTGTAGCCACCAGTACTCCTGCTTGGTTGAAAATCTGGCAACCAAGATTGTTAAATGAAACATTGTTTCCTTTTGATATAAGTTGACTAACAGACAACAGATTGGTAGTCAACTTCGGCACGCACAATACACCTTCAACTGTAATATCGTATTCACAGGCGCGCGTCTTCGTCGTAATCTGCACATCTCCAGTACATAATACAGGTACTTTTTCTTTGTTTGCCACGACGATTTCCTTTATCATAAGGTCCCGCGACACATTTGACAACCATTCTTCGTTTGCGGTAAGATGAACACTCGCCCCGGAGTCAATATACCAATCACTTTTGCAAAATTCACCATTCAGGAACACGGCGCTAAACGCATTACTGCTTGTACGTTCACTTTTATTTGTGTCTGACGAATTTTTGTTCTCAAATGTACACTGGTTGCGGTAATGACCTGTTTGTTTACATTTATAGCATTTAATGACTTTTGGTTTTGACTTTGACATTTGGGCGTTATCTTTGGTCGCAATGCTACCAACCTTCCGGTTCTTCTTGTAACTCGCAAACGCGCCATTGAAATTGGAAGTGCTGTTGTCGCCATCGTTTCCGCTTTCCTCCATGTCCAATAACTTGGTTTTAATGGCGTCTGCTGTCAATGGTATGCCACAATGCTCGATCGCCATGATCATAGGGGAATATTTTTCTGTTAATCCCGCTAATAAAAGCGATGCGACCCACTCATCATTAATGTTAAAACCCGTACCACTCAATTTTTGACTTGTTTCGATGATTTGTGTCACATATGAAGTCATTGAAACACAATTTTCAAGTCGTATGGAAATCAAACTCCTCAGTAAACTGATTCTCCTTGTGAATCCTGAGTCATCAAACAGGTTTTTCAATTTCTTCCACAGCTCATGAGTAGTTTTTACACTTTTTATGTGCACGTACAGTGATGAGTCTATTGTCAGTATCAGCTTGGCCTTGGTTTTCGCGTCTCCTGCTGCTCCTATTTCTTCTGGTACAGTCTCCAACTTAATGCAGTCAGACATTCCCTCAAGAACTAAGAAATTCTCAGCCGCGAAAGCCCACTCGCTGTAGTTTTCTCGCCCTTTCAATTTAGGCACACTGACAAGGTAGTTCGTCGTCATTTTTACAGTCACAGCGTTAATACAGTTAATCAAATCAATCTGCAAAGTCTATTTCCACAAGGAATGTCCAAGAAAATTGCGAGAGAAAAAAAACTGGGCCCATAACCTCTAATAAATTAAACGCTTGAATCATAGACAAGAACTAACTTTTTTAATTAGAAAAGAATAGACAGTATTAGATACTCTATGACAGATAAGGCACCATTAGTTTGTATGTGTGATATTGTCGATACAAAATAACAGATTTATGCCTTTGTCTCCTCGTGCTAAACGTTTTTGTAATTTAGTGCCTGGTCCACAGTAATTGTAGCCTGGCAAATGAAGCTCAAATGGTAAATTATTTATTAAATTATTAATAAGTCCACCTCCTTGCATGGTTTGTATTATAATGTGAGAAAAAATAATAATAGATGATTAAATACCATTTATTATTTTAGCACGGTTCTCTTATCAATCCAACTATTTTCACTATCACTCAAACCTAGCCATTTAACAAACAGCTTACTGCCTTTTTTTCTTAAAACTTTTTCAATTAGGTAAATGTCGGGATGATTCGTTTTTTGAAGTTCTTGTTCATAAAAAGTACCTAAAATTGGCTGATTTCGAAGATCTTGAATATTATACGTTGTAGGCATAGTTTCATTTATAAATCTTGAAAGGTAGTCTTAAATCCTCGCCTAGCATCAAATTCGATAACGTCACCGTAAAAAGAAAGGAGTCAGTGTGTTACCTCGGTCTCGTACTAGAAAAAATTTTTTCATTTATTGAACACATTAAAACTGTGGGTGAAAAAGCTAAACGTAACTTTTATGCTTTGACTAGAATATCTACGGCTACATGGGGTTTATCTTTTCATACATTAAAAACCATCTATGGGGCTACTTACCTAGGCTGTATGTGCTACGGAGCACCTGTTTGGGCCGATAGGGCCACCATAGGTGCGGTACGACGTAAGTTACTTCAAAGTCAGCGTCTAGCATTGATATTTTTATGTAAAGCATATAGGACTGTTAGTACGGAAGCACTACCAGTACTCGCGGGAGTGCTGCCAGTCGATCTCGAGGCACAACGACGTGCTGCAATGTATTTCGCTTCAAGAGTGCACTTGAAAAATGAATTCCTTTTAGAACGTGACCGGGCTAAGATTATTAGATTGTTTAAACCCCAGGCCGACGTTTGGGAGGAACTCTTAGACGAATGGCAGATAAGGTGGGATTCTTCTACTAAGGGCCGCCATCTCCACCAATTCTTTCCATCCGTTCGTGAGCGGCTGGAGAGGACTTGGTTGGAGGTGGACCACTGTGTTGCCCAATTCCTTACAGGACACGGCAACTTTAAAAGTAAATTGTTTTCATTTAAGCTTGTCTCCTCACCATTGTGCCCTTGTTCAACGAACTGTGAATACGAGCAATCTGCACATCATATCCTGTGGGAGTGTAGTCTATGGCAAAGTGAACGCAATATTATGCTCGATAGTTTGCAAATTATATCTGGGGTGATTTATTACTCGGACCTTGTTGCGACTAGGATGAATTTCCGTGCGTTTAAGCGTTTTTGCCATACCTATTATTGGAATCAGATATAATAGCTCACATTATTAGGACCCATAACTTATTAATTTATCATCCGTGGTGCCTGGCAACTGGGCTTAACTCAGTTGTAAACATCTGTTCTCATATCAATGACATGTAAATTCTATTCTGTCTCTCGCTTGATAAGGAGGGAAGTGAAAAAACTGATATTTTTCTTACTTCTCCTATTTAACTTCATGATTAATTTCGCTGCGGGTTCCAAGACAGTTAAAATCATTCCCCTGGGACACGTCGGACTTCATTGTCTCGACGATTTTCTGGATAGTTACTATTGTTGATCCTGGTTTACAGGAGTTGCAGTAGTAGGGATTTGGGTGGTGGGCAAGTCCCAAAAAAAAAAAAAAAAAAATAGTTTCATTTATTTGTATGATTTTAAAGATTTCTGTTGACCAATTAGGAGTATAGCCTTTATGAAAACAATTTTTATATTTACTTATGCGAACACGATCTCCGATTTCTAGTTTGTGTTTTTTAGGTTGTGTTTTCTTGTGTGATTTTAAAATATTTTTCCTTATTAGAATTTCATTTTCAATATTAACGTCAACCGGTTTACAGTCAATAGTACGGTGTTTTGTATTGTTGTAATTAAAGACTATACTTTCTAAAGGTTTTTCTATCCATCTATAGGTTCCATTTAAACTGAATGTTTTGTAGAGTTTGTTTTTTAAAGTTTTAATTACTCTTTCTGCAATCGAAGCTTTCTTAATTGAAAACGATGAATAATGATTAATATTAAAACGTTTCATTAATCTTGAAAATGTATCATTATAAAATTCAGTTCCTAAGTCGGTTTGTAAATGGTTAGGGGAACGATCACATGTACTTAAAACATTTTCAAATGCATTAGTTACTTCTAATTTTGATTTTGACTTCAAGGGTACAGTCCAAACATATTTAGAAAAACAGTCAATTATAACTAAGATGTAACTGAAACCTTTATTGTAATTTTTAATTTTTCTTAAATCAATAAGATCAGCTTGCCATAAGTCATCGATTCCTTTTAAAATAACACAACGACGTGCAAAGTTTTTTCTAGCTGTTTTATGTAATTCATTCACGACCTGTTGCTTTATCATTTTGAGACGGATTGTTAGTCTTCCTCGTACCACTGTTCGTTATTTTATGATCAATATAAGATGTCATACTTGTTTTTAAATGGTCTAATGAGGCTTGAATTTCTTTTGTAATCTCTATTTTTATTTTGTCTATTAATATTTGGACATCTTTTTTAGCGCACAAGTCATCAATTTTCTCATCTACATATTCCTTATTAGCAGCATCGTCTGCTTCAACAGGATTAATAACGCCTCGTAGTCTACTCATTTGCAAATTAAACTCGCCATTTGCAGTTTTTAATATTGTTTTGTCTGCGATATCAAAAATATCTGACAATCGCATCCTTTTGTGAATATGATGACCAAATTTATCTATATTCATTATGTGTGTACAGAGAGAATGCTTAAATGACAATGAAAACCATAATTATTTACCAAGATATTTATTAATTTATAAATTTTCCTTCGCGTAGTTCCTCTATAATAGATATTATTTCATTATCTAACCCTGTATTTCCAGCTCCTCGAGAAGCCATGAGTAGTTTTAATCTTTCAACTAATTCATTAGGATCATCCCAATAAATGTAGTCTACATTTTTATTCCATTTTTTCAGCATTTTCAGTCCTTTCCCTTTTTGAAATTTTAATTGATCGCTGCTGTCGTTTGGCAATTTAAATAGAGGTTTTATAACGTCCATATATTTTTTGCCTTTGTTGCTTTTTATTGGTTTTTTTGCATCATAGTCACGTCTATGAGCATTTGTATGAATCAACATTAATTTATAATTTTGTCTATCATTTTCGGTAACCAAATTTAAATCTGGATCTTTCTTTAATAAAAGTTCCTTTAGCCCTGGCGTGGATGAATATGTGTGTGTGCCTATTGTGATAGTTTTATTACCAATATTTATTTTAGTACATCCGAGCATTAACTTCCCTTTTTCATTTCTGACTCCGAAAGGAACATCATCTATCATTTCAGATGATAGAGACCATGATGAAACATTGTCGCCGACACCAACAGATTTGAACGAGTCGATACTGTTTTGTGAATTATCATCTGAATCTTCAGAATTTTGAATATAACCATGATCTTGATCATCAGTACCCACTTCAGGTATACTGGTATTTTTTTCCAAATCACTTTCAAATCTAACATATTCATCATTAGATAAATTGCTATCATGATGGTCTGCGTAATCATTATTTTTCAAATTAATATGATTTAAATTTTCGATGGATGTATTTTTGTTGGTTTGTGCTATTTGATTAAGTGGGCTGATTAACGGTTTAAAAACAGTTTGTAATGCTTTTTCATTATCATCTTCAATATTTCGCATTTTTCGGACCTTTTTCTTAACTGCTTCAGCAGCAGTAATAATTTGTCTTTTTAAAGATGTTTCCATTATATAATAATTGAATACATGATCTACTGTCTTCCTTCACAGTTAAATTAGGAATAAACAATTTTTTATATAATTTTATATTTATATAAACGTTAGATCAATCAAAAACTACAAAACTATCAAAGTTTTTGCGATAGCCACCTTCATTCTTACGACAATCTTTATTTATAACTAGATAATTATAAGGTTCAGTCCATATTTTACTACATAACTCACGAAATTCATTCCATTTCATGTCTGTGTTTACGTGTTCATCATAAACATGACGTATATTAATATCATCTTGCTTAAAAAGAATAATGAGATTTGCATTATCTCTAATAAGCTGTTTGGGTACTTTGCTATATGTTTGATTTAAATAAAAACAATCTATATTTTTATGTCGACCCATTGCAAAATAATTTCTTATATTATTTTGGTTTTCACATGCTACATCATCAAATATAATAACTGAATCACATCTAGCTTCCTGTGGACTTATTACTTCCTCATTATCCTTAAATTTTGCAAACGATACATCTGGAACGTTAGCTAACACTTTTTCAACAAACACATACTTCGGTTGGTTTAGAGTTTTTGAGTAAACATATACATTACGAAACTTTAAACCATTCTTATGCAACAGCAAACCAATTACAAGATTTGTTTTTCCACAGTTAGATGGACCACATATAATACACCTTATAGTGTTTGGTAGTAGTTCACCGTGTCGTCGTTTGCTGTTTTGTGATTCCACGCAAATGGAATCAAGATGAAGTGAATGAGGTTGTTTAATGAACTTCATAATAACACGTCCGATGCTATGGGTAGTTATACTAACAATGAGTCAAATTGATGGATATGGTTATTTCTTAAAATTTATGATAGTATTAATTTAATTTTACTTTATACATCATTGTACTAATGATAGCTATTGCCTGCGCCTAGTATGCAATTATTTGTATTTTGTTGCTATAACATTTCTGTTAGGCTTTGGTTTAGTCAAATTACTTGGAATGACGAATTGTGTTTATTTATATAAACAGGTACGTAATGTCGAAGCGGACGAGATTCGATCGTATATTATTGGGCATTCTATCCCACCGAAGTGGAGGCGAAGCCGGAACGGCAGGTGGGGTAGAATGCCCAATAATATACTACTAATACTGGTTTCCAAATATGTCAAAGTTGGTCCGAAAGTTTACTGAGAATTGCGTTAGCTGTCGAATTCGTAAGGGTATGTCTGGTGCAAAACAAGTAACTCTACATCCTATAGACAAAATTGCAATCCCTTTTCACACTGTGCACGCCGATATAACCGGACGCATGAACGGCGCCCGTAAAAATACTGAATACGCATTTGTATTTATTGATGCTTTTACAAAATATACCCATTTGATCTTTACTAATGACCGGACATCTAGTACAGCTATTTCTTGTTTCCAAGAACTTATCTCTATTTTTGGTACTCCAACTAGGCTTATAACAGATCAGGATAAAAGCATGACTTCAACTGATTTTAAAACCTTTTGCGATAGTTACGGAATTCAACATCATGTTGTTGCTAAAGGTGCTAGTCGGGCAAATGGTCAGGTAGAACGTATTATGAAGATAATTAAAGATAATATGTCTGTTGTAGAGCTTAATAAACCTTGGCATAGTGCGATTAGAGAATTGCAGTTGGCTATTAATTCCACTGTATCTAAAAGTACAGGAAAATCTCCCTTGGAATTACTATTTGGAAAAAAATGCTCACCACCAGGTATTAAGCTCTTACAAATAGACGATGATGAACCAATCGAAGATATTAACACTGTTAGATCATTATGTAAATTACGGATGGACGAACGGTCCTTTAGGGATAAACTAAGATTCGATAAGGGCAAGGCTCGAATAAAGCCTTTTGAAGTAGGAGATTTTGTTCTAATGCATAAACATGAAAGACATACGACTAAACTCGGTCCTAAATTTGAAGGCCCTATGGAAGTCTTACAAATATTGCCTAATAACCGCTATAAAATTAAACATGTTAATTTACGAGGTTGTTCCGAAAAAAATGCAAGCCATGACTCTTTGAGGCCAGCGCCTATTGCTCAAAGTGATCCTTTCTTTGAAGATTAATGTAAAATGTAAACTGTATGGGCGGAACATTAATAAAGTAAATTATTTTATATTACCTATCCACCACTCCTTCCTAAAACGCTGGCTGGCCACCATGCGTATCCTTATTCCTGGTCTTTTAGGCTAGATCCCAGGCGGGTGATGCCATGTAATATGGCTAGATCCAATGCGGGTGATGCCGTGCATTGAGGCTAGATCCCAGGCGGGTGATGCCATGTAATATGGCTAGATCCAAGGCGGGTGATGCCGTGCATTGAGGCTAGATCCCAGGCGGGTGACGCCATGTAATATGGCTAGATCCAAGGCGGGTGATGCCGGTAGTTGTTAAATTTTTGATAAAGCAGCGCAGAGAACGCGCTGGATCAGAATGGCCGTATGGGCGCAAAACGTAATACTACGCCAGCGCCATCTAGTTGTGTAAGCAAGATTTATCAGTTGCAATTATTTCCTAAAGAGATGGCGCTGTTGTCTGTAAAATATTTGTAACTTCCTGTACATTTATTTCTTATATCTAGTCTTTACTTTGATTTCCGCTATGTAATAGTTTTTAGTATTATAGTTTTTATTTTGACTTCCATTGTTTAATCATTTTTAAAATATTTTTGTCTTCACTTTGATTTCCGTTGTATGATAATTTTTAGTTTAAGTCTTTGTTTTGATTTCCGCTGTTTAATAATATTAAAGTATTATAGTTTTTATTTTGATATTCAGTATTGGTTTTGACTAGCTCCATTTTTGTATAAATACTGGTGTACCCTTAACTTTAGATCATTCTGTAATCTACTTGTGAATACGTGTGAACAATAAACCTTGTGGTCTCAAGTAAGTTATTTTCTTGAAAAACTCTCTTGGAAATAAACTCTGCCCTATATACTGTGTGTGCGTGGATATTTCGTGAGAAATGGAAGCCTCCAATAATGAAACGCCGACATACACTTTGTCTTTTTACTCTTCCTTTTAAAACTCTCTCACTCAAAGGTTTGCTGGAAGAAAATTCAGTCTTGAATTAAGCTCGCCTTTGTGCACAAAACTTTAAATGTACTGTTTCATTTGTATTGTTTTATCTTTTGTGTACAATAAAGAATTAAAGAAGAAAGAAGCGTGGTGCGCGGGCGCCGTCTCGTTCGAAAGTGACTTCAAGATGGCCGTCCGCACTACCATCGACAATGACGCTTCGCTAGGTTGACATTGACAGTCCTGTCAACCTGGCATTTGACGTAAACGCCGTCAAATAAATAAACAAATAAACGAATACGGTGAAGTCGAAGTCCGTTGCTTATTACCAACGAGACACTGCAAAATTATTAGACACTTATTGCAAATCGTGCCCTCCACGCTGAGGGTTTACATCACAGAAGACCAGCTATTAAGAGAAAAGATAGAAACAACTGCAATTACAAAACAGTTAAAAACCCATTGTATGGAGGTGTGGGAAAATATAAGGAACCGAAATATGTGCTAATATTTTAGGGTCCATGCGCAAACGTTTACTTGAAAATGATGGGGGTTATGCAGAATATTAATACCTAGATGTTTTTTTGGTTTAAATAATTTGAAGGTGTTAATAAAAAAAAATTAATATTAACATAATTGTAAGGTTTGATGCTTCAGGATTAGGTGGAATGGAGTAGGCAGACACGATAAGTAGAAAACAAACTTGAAAAAACTCAATTTATTGGATATAAAAATTACAAAAGGCGAGCGTGCGTGACGCTTCGCGTATGGCGGCAGACTGCGGGCCAATAGCGTGACCGGCACGTCACAGGGTCCGCTAATATGAAATTGAACTACGCGGTGATACCTACTTACATTGCACGATACAGGACAAAATGTCCACGCTACCCTAATATTAATTATTTTAAAATATAAATGATTGAGCGCGTCGCTAACACTCCCCACCCCAGTGCTGGTACAGCACTAATCAACTAAAGAGATGGGAGCGACGCGTGCCGCTGAACGCCACCACGTACTTGATCCCACCTTTACTTCCACCACCCTGATGCGACCATCCTTACCTGGGAAGACCTCCATAATAAGTCCCTTGGGCCACGAGTTGCGGGGAGAGTTGGGATCCACGATCAAAACGAGGTCGCCAACTTGCAACGGCTTTTGCTCCTCTTGCCACTTTCGCCTAGGCAAAAGATCACGTAAAATTTCTTTTACCCATCTCTGCCAAAACATGTCGGCGAGGCGTTGACTTGTGCGCCAATGTTTCCGAAGATACAAGTCAGAATTATCGAAAGTGCCGACTACGGGTAAATTCGATGACGTATGTAGGAGGAAATGGTTTGGGGTAAGTGCTTCTACAACGTCGGGTTCAACCGAAACGTGCATCAAGGGACGACTATTTATTAAATTTTCAACCTCAGCGAGCAGCGTACACAACACTTCATCTCTTGGTGCACGCTCGGTCAAGACTACCTTCAGGGACGTCTTGACGCTGCGTATCAATCGCTCCCACGCCCCACCCCAATGGGGACTGGCGGGAGGGATGAACGTCCAATCCATTCCGTTATTGACACCTACACTCTTTAGAGCTTCGATATCTAGGTCTTGCATGGACCGTTGAAGTTCCTTTTCGGCTCCCCGTAGGTTGGTTCCATTATCCGAGTAGAGGTGACGCGGCCAGCCACGTCTAGCAGCCATCCGACGCACTGCCATAATCAGCGAGTCTGAGGTAAGAGAATGAACTAGCTCGACGTGGATTGCACGAACAGTCAGACAGGTAAATAGAACGCCATCACTTTTCTCTCTGCGTCTACCTACTGTGACGTCCATTGGACCAAATAGATCCAACCCACAGTGTGAAAAGGGTCGCTGGTGATGCGCCATGCGAGCTTGAGGTAAGTCACCCATGCGAGGTACCTGCGGCTGACACTTTCTCAGACGGCACAACATACATTGCGACACAACAGTTTTCACGGTAGGTCTAAGTCTCACTAGCCAGTATTTTTCCCTCAGCTGATTTACCACTGTCTCCTGACTGCCATGGGCTGCCTTCGTGTGGTAGTATCGGACGATGAGCTTCGCTACATGATGTCGACCATCCAATATTACGGTTCTTTTTGTATCCACAGGGACATCAGCGGCAGCATCGATGCGACCGCCCACACGCAGTAAGCCATGGTCGTCCAGAAACGGTGAGAGTGTAAGTATACGACTATTTCTTACTAATGCCTTCTGTTGTTTTATTGCAGCTATATCCTCAGCAAAAGATTCTGCTTGTGCGTGTTTTAAAAGAAGCAACTCAGCACGCTCCATCATCTGCACACTGATGTCGGCTGCAGGAAGACCTTTTAACCTATCAATGAACTTTAAAACAGTAGCTGTCGTTCTTAGAAGACGCAGCCATGAAGAAAATCGCAGCGGATCCGGCACCGATAACCCAACTGCCGTGACAACGGCTATAACCTCTGCGGTTACCTCATAAGAACCGGGTAGGATGACATGTATTGGCCACGATGAGTCGTCAAGATGCAAGAATCTTGGGCCCATGAGCCACTCTGAATACAAAGTAGGGTCAAAGGTTTCTCTTGTAGCCAAGTCGGCTATGTTAAGTTTAGTTGGAACATATCGCACGCTTAATCATATACTGACACAACTGAAAAAAGACGTTTTTCGAGAAATCGCAAAAAACGATTTAGCAAACCTGACTTACCTTACAAAATGGCTTATTACTCGAAGAAAATAGCTTTATATAATGAAATAATGTATTGTAGGGATAGTTGATAAAGTGAGTATTGTATTTGAATATAATTTTTAAGAAATTTAGATTTTTTACTATAAATTAATCGGTAAAAAAAAATATTCCTCAAGATGCGTCAGTGTAATATAAAAGATAAAGTTACATTGATTTAATACTGGTGACACATTTTGAAATGAGTCCGTGTTTTATTTAATATATAACTAAAGAATACTCATTATTAAGGTATGGGTCCTTTTACTATGAAGTAAAATTTTAATATTGGTGACATATTTTGAAATGAGTCCGTATTTTATTCAATGTAAGTTCTTATTGTTATTATAATGAGTCGTTAAGGTATATAAAATAAAAGATAAGTATAAAAATATTTCGTTTTATTTATTATTTTCATTAATAAAAGAATCAAAAACATAGTAAAGTTCAAAGAAAATACTGAAAAGGCTACTTAACAGTAGCCTTTTCAGCATTTTCTTTGAACTTTCGAGAACTTTTGATTTGCGGCTAACGCCTCATTGGTGGTAGGGACTGACACAGGTCAGCATTTTATTTGAACTTTAGGTATTGCAATGCAAACTTTAATTAACAAAAAATCTTGTATACAACAACAGTCAAGTAATAATTAACTGTATGTCTACTTTTATGTAGTATTTGACTTATACACGAATGAATCTTAATACTTAAGATATATTATTTGAATTGAACTTAATACTCTTACAATATTCAAATTGTGTACTGTGAAAAACAAATTGTGTACTGTGATACCTAATCACAGTACACAATTTGTATATAGGTACTTTAAAATCAACTCTGAAATAAACTTTGACTCCTAATAATGTAATTTATAAACTTTATAAAAATAAAGCAGTAAAAACTTATCCTAGATTATAATATTAACGAATTAAACTTAACGAAGAGATCAATATTAAATTTACAATATTAGGAGGCACTTTTTATTTATAATCTAATAAAAACCGTAAATCTGAATAAAAATTCTCAAGGAAATAGCAACACTCACACTTATCATCTCTTTAACAACATGATAATACCTAATTGTACTTATTTATTATTAATTAAGAGATCAATTTTCTCAATATTAGGCACTTAATCAGTCATACTAAAACACAATACTAAACTTAACATACAATTTGTTTGCACCTTGCAAGTATTCACCCTGATTACAGAATCGTATCATAAAAATCTTTATAAAAATTGGGTATCAAATTTTTATCAAGTAACTCTTTTAAATCCTTCTTTTTATTTTCACCGAGCTTTTGCTTGCCCGTGTATGCTTTTACTGTTGTCAGCTCTGATAGGGGATTCAATTTTTTTCTCTTGTTTCTTACGTTTATCTTTGCAAATTCTGCATCTTTGTTGTATGATGTTTTCACATAGAATGAAAAAGGTTCCCTTTTTATCACTTTTATAACTTTGATATCATTCCATGATAAAACATTTTTATCTTCAGTTTCATTAAAATTGTATCCCCAATTTTCCTGCAGTTTTTTTAGGTCTAAAAATGAGTCGTATGTAAGTTCGTGTACGCGGAACATTTGACCAGTCTTTTTGGCATTTTTGATAATGGCTACATATTGGTGGGGGCAATAAATTGGTCCTGATTTTAAATTCTTTTTAATTTCTTTTTCGATCAGGCTATGAATATTGTCACCCTCATTGTGAGTGTGACCTTTAATTAAAAATTTGTGTGTGATTGATTCTATATTCAGGTGGGTTACAGCATAGAGATAAAGCGCTACTATATATTTATTCTTATTTTGACCGCAGCAGTTGTCTGAATACAGAATCAAGTTCAGGCCATCACTATTACTAGCAGTTACCCCTGCTTCACAACATAGTCTCTCAAAGCAATCCAATAAACAGGAGCCTATCTCATTAGCACCGCGTTTGGCATCAGTTTCATTCCAAAAATAGCAGTCTACATCAGTATAGGAATCTTTCATCTGGGCTTCAACTTTTTTGTTTAAGAGTGTGATGGTAAAGTTATAACTATTTAATTTCGATTTATAGTAAAAAGCTGATGTATCGCCTCGTGGCGATTGTAACACCGCCTGCAAGTCGAACACTAAGACTTTATTTTTGTCGTCTATTTTGCAACGGTCATCATGTTTTTCATTACGACTTAGCTTTTTTTCTTTTATATGAGCTATATACTTATCATGAATCATACTTTTTTGCTCTGCGTTTGAATTTGTGTACTGTAGACATAGATCGCATTGGTCTTTTCGCGGACAAAAAAATGAAATATTATATTCCTTAGAAAATGTACGGTAAAACATGCAATACTTACCATAGGGCTTACTGTTCTTCTCTTGCGCTACCTTGAAGTCATTGAAGAGATCTGTAATGGTTTTGCCCCCGTCTATGTATTCGCGAGTAGATGTTTGCCTTGTGTAGTGTGACGGAACCCTTGGTATTGAGTCTATAAAAGTTTTAATGTCTGAAATCAGTGTTTCATCAGTAGTGGTGTGGTTGTCGTGTTTACCTCTTCGATCATTTTCCAAAACTCCATGGTTTTGACACTTTTGGATTACTGTACGAATAACCCGATCGGATATATTCAGCGTACCAACAAAAAATGGTTTACAGACCCGGATTGGTCCACCATTGACTATAAAATGAAAAGCTTTATTAGCTTGCCTCGGGCGCATGGCGTTGGTATATTTATACCTAGGAGTGACATCGGACATACAAGACTGAATAAACGATCGCTGCTGATTGAGTTCACCAATATTCCAATAAGCATCAAAAATAGCCTGTCTTTGAAGAGATGTAAACTTTTCATAACATTTAAGCCTGCACTTGTCTGTGCAAGGTGGTTTCACTTCACGAGCTGCAACAGTTTTCTTTTTCGAAGTCTCATAAGATCGTCCAGAATTTCTTAGAATTTTATTTAAGTTTTGTTTCCATTTTTGAGGATTGCTTGTGCGCTTTCTACCTTTCTTCTTAATAATCTCTATTTCTTCTTCTATGTTGAGTTCGTTCATTTCAGAGTTTTCAATTTCACTTGTTTGTTGTTCGTTTGTTGACTGTCCATTAGCTGTAGTATCTGTATTATTGATAGTATTATCATCCACGTGATCGGAAGTAGAAGGTTTTACCACTGTATCATCATCAGAAGAAGAAGATGAGGAACTGCTGGAACTGCTGGAGCTGCTTGAACTGGAGGATGAGGAGCTACTGGAGCTAGATGATGATCGACGTGATGAAGGATGAACTGGTTCTATTTTCTTTCTTTTTATTTGACTATCATAGGTTGGATCGTCATTGTCGCTGATATCTGCACTGATTTCACCAGAATGTACGGGTGAAACATTGTAGTCAACTTGGTCTCTTTTACGGCTAGAATATTTATGATCATGATTGAGCTCGCTTTCAAAAAAGTCTTTAGCATTGTAATAACGCTTGTTTTCAGGTTTATTAGTAATATCACATAACATCTGTAAAAAAAGAATAGTTATTTAAAGATTCACGCAATTCGAACCGATGGCCATTGACAAAATAAATGACGAAATACAAGGTTTAAAAACTCATGATTCATCTAGTATTGACAATTGCACCCCCTAAGGGTTACCTAAAATAGAGGATGACAGCAAAACTTAATGACGCGACGCGGTCGCGTGCGCAAATCTAGTTTAAAATTAAAATACCACAATAAAAAGGGATAAAATAAGAAATAATTCGAAAGAATAAAATAATAATTACGAGTAGGTACTTACCTCGACATCAACTGCAACATTCTGAACTGAACTATCTTCATCTATGTCAAACGCCACTTTGTTGCTATCGGACGTATTATTTTGAATCGGAGATTGACTAGGGTCTGGGTTCAGAATGGGATCTTGAATTTGAGCTCCCTTATCATCACGAGAAGGGTCACTTGTAGAATTAATCAATTCCATTATCTTTTTCGACCTTGAAGACATTCTGAAAAAAGTTAAGTTACTTTCTTATTTCGTTTAAACCAATTATTTTAATCTATAAGTGACACAAGATCGAATATGCATTCAACAATTTTATACCAGACAATTGTGTTTTATAAAATAAAGAATCATAACAAAGTACGACTTTAGATTTCAAGAACACTTTTGTAAAAAACTGACCTAACTTCTAAAGCCGCCAAAACACTACCGGCAAAACGGAACAGTTTTATAAAATATAGGCATAATACACAATCAGTCAAAGAATTGTTAACATGTCTTTGTATAAAACAGAACTAACACTAAATAATTCATGAATAGTTCGATCCTATTTTGTACTAAATAGGCATATTTAACAATTGGTCACATTTTTATAAATAATTTCAATAAAACTTACCTTTGATTTTTACACTACAGCGACTTAACTACTAATATGACACTTTTAAATAAAAACACGAGATGTTCACGATCCTAGTCCTTGACGCATACTGATATCTGTCTCTGTCTCGTAAAAGCGTTTGCCGAAACGCTTGCGTATGAAAGAGACAGATATAGGTTTAACTCCTTCTACAAACAAGATATCAAAAAAATTCCGAGATCGGCCGAAAGAGGGCGTTAAAGTAAACTTCTTGGTATACTTAATTAAACTTTGACCGAAACACTAATCGGTCAGTATATGATTAAGCGTGCGATATCTCCATTCACCGATTTGCGTTAACTCGTCTATCTCTCCTAGACGGTTCGCTTCATACGCTTTATAAGTACGCGTATTATTACGTATCCAGTGTAGGACCGTGGTTGAGTCGCACCAAAAGTAACGACGCACTGGAGATATTGTGTGTTCCTTACTAATAGTGTTTGCTAATCTTGCAGCTAACAGCGCCGCTTGCAGTTCAGACCTAGGCATTGTCATGGGTTTGACAGGTACTACTCTGCATTTACTGGCTACAAACGAAACATTAATTTTAGCGTTTGTTTCCCAGCGCCAGTATGCCACTGAACATATCGCTTTGGTAGATGCATAGCTAAAGATATGCAACTGTAAGTTGTTATAAATAGGGTCGCTTGTAGCCGCACTCGTAGCACTGCTAGCGTCCGCTACGCTTTCGTAGCTGGTCGTAGCAGGCTCAGACGACGTCATTATCGGGACGCCGCCGCTGCACAGTGGGCTGAAACGGGCCGGTAAAGGACTTAGCATTTAAAAAAAAAAAGTTTCTTTTTCTGAAATTTTAAATATTGTGTTGGATTTTTCTATCGATTATAAGTAATTATTTCTATGAGGGTCGTTCAGATAACTTAGTATTTCCAGAGTTATAAATATCCAAAGTAATTTTTGTATGAAGCAAAAGAAAAAAATGTGAAAATCTCGAAATTCTCAAATTTTCTCAAAGAATTGACTCTACGTATGCATAGTACGTATATTTGTCCTATTTTAGCGCCTGTTCTCGGGTTGCGATTTTCTGCGATTTGGTCGCAATTTCAAATTTTGTTCTCTATTCCACACCACCATAGAGGTTAAGAACTAGGCGCGTTTTTTTTATGTAGTGGTCTCCCCTTTAGGCCTAATCCACTAAGGACTAATAAAATAAATAAATAAGTAAAAATCACAATCACTACTGGCCACTGCACTGTTTTAATCTAATCACTGTCAAGGGTATCCACATTAACGAATGCAAAATTTTCGTATTCGTCATCATCAAATGTTTCCGCTTGTTCAATTATTAATAAACTTTGTGCTTCTACTGACAAAGTTTTATGTTTTCTGCGAAGTTTGTGACGTTTCGCTGAGATGAGTGGATCAGAGCTGGTCAATAAATTATTTAAAATGTCTTCATTTGTAGTTTTTCTACTGCATTTCCTGGAATGGTGTTGGCGGTATCTACGAAAGTCTTTATTTCTAGCTTCAGCAGCTTCTTCAGATAGCTTTCCAATTGGTATTAGACCAAAACTTTCAATAATAGCTGCACCATGCATAAGAACTTTATGAACACTTGAAGGCATATAATACCAGCTATATAATTCCAAATACAGTTGCATGGTCACTTGAGCATATTCGTGAAATTTCGCTGTGTCAATGTGGTAACCTGATGAAATTGCCTCTAAAATGATTGCAAATCGCCTTATTAATTCTTCACTAACACCAGTTATCTCAGCAGTCATGTTTGGATATGCAAAAAATCTTCTAGCAGTATTTCCGTCATTCGTGGAGCCGTGCCCTTGTTTAACAACATCAATCAGAAGTCCCATTCTATTTTTAAAAGCGTCTTGTATGTCTTTCTTTCTTCTTTCCATGCTGCACTTGTTGTCTCCCTTTACTGTCCATGTCTGTATCGTTAATCTGTAGGCTATATGCAGAATGCATTCCATCATTCGTATCCAGGTATGCAATGATGACAATCCGTATTTACAGAGATCTGGATCAGTCGGTTTTGATGCAATTAAGGGCAAATTATTCATCTCTGTTGGAGTGGCTTTACAAATGTCGCATCTCTGAGATGAAGTATCACATAAAATTGATGTTGCTTTTCCGTCTATCATAGTCATTAATAAAGAGTGTGAAATTTTTATTTCTCCAACTTCTGTTTTCACTAAATTTACAATCTCTTCCTCAATAGCACTTTTTTCCCGCAATATCGTTATTTTATTTTCTTTCACAAATTCGAAAAAGATTGGACGACACCAGTAAGATGAATTTGGTGAATCGTTTTGCCAGATAACTTGTTCGCCGCACACTAATTTTATTGGCACTAAACTACCCATAAATATGCTTGAATCGTCAAGTTGACTTTCTTGTTCATCGTCTGTTTGCATTTTTTGTTTGTAATTGGCTTGATTAGAAGCACCGTCAAATCCCCACTTACTGATTAGTGTAAATTCTTTACAACCACTATCTATGACGAGTGACGTCATTATTCTTGTTGTCGTTATATCCAATAGAGCTTGTAACTTTATTTTAGCTGAGGTTTCTGTCACTTGTAACGAGCCTTTTTGCTCCTTACATGCCTTCGGCCTATTTAGTCTGTTTCGCGTCACTAATTTGATTTTTATTTTATCTGTGGTATTTTTCTCGAGTTTTGACATAAGTGACAGATCGGACGGCTGCTCACTCTTCGACCAGCATCTACCGGTTGACGATTCAAAAATGAATCTTCGCCTTTAAGTTTTTTTATCAAGGCGAATCTTAGCCATCCTCGGCTGGATTACGCATAATTTTAATGCCATAGTACGGCATATATTAGGTTTTTATAGTGGTGCCGTGATGACGTCCCTATAAATTTGTTTTGGCCTGATGTCTTTGGTGTGAGGAGACCGCATGGCGCATTTCATAGTTTGAGGAAGGAAGGAGGACTAAACGGTGAGATCCATCAACTTTTAAAGTGTCGTTTGACGGATTTTTCACTTTGCCTCACCGTGCCTTAACCTGCAAATTTTGTTACAGCCTATGGTCGGAATCTCGTACCGAAACATTTAGCTTACTTCGTATTTCGAAGAGGAAGAAACGGTAAGACCTTTTTAATGCTAAAGTGCCGCGTCTCGGATTGATCACTTTGCCTTGCCGTAATCTAATCTATAAAATTTGTTACAGCCCGCTGTTGGCGTTTCTTCTAAAGGTTTCGTCTAATGGTTTTTTTTCTACCACTTGTTTGTTCCCGTGTTAAGTTCTGGCCTTCTCCCATGAACTTAGCTTGGTCGTTTTGCTGAGGGACCCATCCAGCGCTCGCCCGACGCTCACCACGTCACATGGTTTTATTTTAGTTTATTTCTGGTTAACTACCCCCTGGTATGTTTAATTTCAATTTAATTTAACTAATTTAGTTATCATACTCAAGATGCAATAATCTCCTGTACTTTAATAATTTCCTGTAGTTAATAATTTATACTAGTTTTTAATTTTAACTAGTTATTAATATTTTTTGTGTAACTTTGTTATTTTGCTGAAAGCTACGGGCTTATAATTAAAGAAACAAAAGGGAGTTCTTGTTTGATTTCTTTATTTAGCCTCCCACCGGACGATTAAAGGTTCAATCCTTCCGATAGACCTATTCCGGCAAACTAATTTTTAGGTGTAAGCTCCAAGGCGCCCGAACCCATAAGGTATTTGTTTGTTTGTTGTTTTCATTTAGGAGCTACACACATCTTACACATTTTATAATTATATTTCAAATCAAATTAAATTAATTATATTTATTTAAATCTTTTTCTTTTTTTTATTACAATTGTCGCCATAAACAGGGACATTGAAGTAGCTTTCTATCTTGTTATGGTTATTATTGCATCTTATATTCTATTTTATTCAATTCTTATAATTGAATACCTAGTGTTATTTATAAAACACATTGTTTTGTTTGAACTTTACAAATTTTAATACTGTTGTTGTAAACAACATAATATACTCTTAACTCTTTTGTTAATTTTGTGTAGACAATATTTTTCTTTTGACAATATTGTGTACTATTGTTTGTTATATTTAATTATATTGTGAACTTAAGTTTAACTTAGTTATCAATGATTATTGTGCTCAAACTTATATTGTAAGATATTATTGCATCTTCTCATTGCCAAACACTTTGATATTTTCATAAAAATAACTTATCAACTTTAATATTATTTCAACTTAACCTTAAATATTTTATAACTTTTGAACTTTGCTTTTTGCTCAACTTTTTGTTCATTCATCATGGATAAGGAACTTCAGCTTTCTCCGCCTCCAGCTGCTGAAAATAATTTAGAATCTGATGGTGCTTGCGCTATTCCTGATGCCAGTGCACATGTTCCTGACATGATTAATTTGACAGAAGTACATCATTCTTTTGATCAGAATGACAAGTTTGCACATTCTTCTTCAGCTTTTGCGGTACATGCTTTGCCTTCATTTAATTCGAGAAATGCTTTGGTTAATGATCATATTAAAAAGAATTTGCCTTCTGCAATTAAGTTGCCTGACTTAAAAAGAAGTAAAATTATATTCGATGGGAGTTCTTGCGTTAGAGAATTTATAACTAAAGTTGAAGAATACTTTTTATACAAAAATTTTGATGAAATGTTATTGGTTGGTTCTTTTACAGACTTGCTTAGCGGTATTGCTCTTAAATGGTTTCGCACAGTACGTATTCGCATTCCATCATGGCATGAGCTTAAACTTGCTTTACTTAAACGTTTTGACAGGCCGGACTTTGATTACTTTTTGGAGAATGACCTCCGTACAAGGAAACAGAAGTATTCTGAATCTCTGCCAGACTTTATTACAGAAATTGTGGACATGGCTAGTCGTCTTTCTTCCCCACCATTTGAAGCGGTTTTAATTAGTATTATCAAACACAATATGTTGTCTATTTATACACCATTTATTTTTGGTAAACGTATTGACTCAGTAGATCAGTTCCTTGAATTGGCTAAAGAACTTGAGGTTTTTGTCAATAGGAAATCCTCTAAGGATCTTAAGACTGACAAACTTACAACCAAGTTTAATGCAGTTTCAACTGATTCAATTTGTTTAAAATGTAAGAAATCTGGACACCATTTTAGACAGTGTACGTCAATTCCTGGAGTCATTTGTTTCAAGTGTCAAAAGGTTGGAGTCACGTCAAAAAGTTGTGATGTTTGTAATTTAGATAATAAGAACTCTAAGGAGTCAAAAAACTGATTAGGTTTCATCGAGCCCCTGTTATTGATGTAACTGCGAGTACCTCGATGAACAAAACTTTTACTAAATGTCACAAACCTGATGATGTTACTCGTAACCAAGACTTTGCAGGTTGGTTAGATTATTTAAAAACATTTTTCAAAATTTATAAATCAGCTCCTGTTCTATTTGTTAAACATAGTGATACTAGACCATTTATAAAGTTTTCTGTAGGTAAACATACTTTTTCCGGTTTGTTAGATAGTGGTTCTAATAGATGTGTTTTAGGTTCTAATATGCATAAAAAGTTTTTACATTTAGGTTATAAAATTAATTCTAATTCTGGTGCTGCTTATACAGCTGATGGTTCTTCACAAAGAATTATTGGTACTATGGAATTGCCTATTACTTGTGATGATTTAACAAGAAATATTAACTTTTTAATTATACCTTCTTTTCAGCCTGATTTTATTTTGGGTTTTGATTTTTGGTTAACTTTTGATTTAGCTAAAGACTTATGGAAAAATATAACTTATGTTCAAAGCAATAAAGCTCAAGTTTGTACTGTTACTTCTGTTAGTGAACTTGCTCCTTCTGAGAAACAAAAATTAAAAGATACTATTTCACTTTTTGAAAATATTTCTTATGAAAAGAAAGGCTTAGGTCTTACTCATCTTGTTAAACATAAAATTAATGTCACTAGTGAACCTTTCAAACAAAGATATTGGCCTTTAAGTCCTGCAAAGCAGAAAGAACTTTTTGATGAAGTGGAAGTTTTATTGAAGGAGGGTATCATTCAACCTTCTAAATCACCTTGGTGTTCACCTGTCTTAGCGGTAGAAAAGAAGGATGGCAGTACTAGATTATGTTTAGATTCAAGACGTTTAAATTCAGTCACTGTAAAGGATTCTTACCCTCTTCCTTATACCTCTAGGATATTAGATAACCTTGGGGGAGCTAAATATATTAGTACCATTGACCTTTCTAAAGCATTTTTACAAATCGCTCTAGAAGAATCTTCTCGAGAGAAGACTGCATTTGTTGTTCCGGGAAAAGGACTTTTTGAATTTGTTCGCATGCCATTCGGTCTCACTAATGCACCGGCTGAGTTGCAGAGACTAGTAGATAAACTTTTTGGTCCTGAATTTGACAATACGGTGTTCTGTTATTTAGATGATTTAATTTGTGTAAATTCGGATTTTAATACACATATAGATTACTTACATAAAATTTATAATATTCTAAAAGATGCTGGATTGACAGTTAATTTAAAAAAGTGTAATTTTTGTAAAGATAGACTTCGTTATCTTGGTTATATAGTTGACAGTAATGGCTTGCATACTGATCCTTCTAAATTAGATACCATTAAAAAATTTTCTCGTCCTGAAACCGTTAAACAACTTCGTAGCTTTCTTGGTTTATGCTCATATTACCGTAGATTCATTGGTAAATTTGCTGATATTGCTTCTCCCTTAACTAAATTAACAGCTGGTAGTAAAAATTCTAGAAAATTACTTTGTTGGAATGATGATGCTGAGAATGCATTTGCTGAGCTGAAACTATCATTAACTACTGCTCCTGTCTTGCAATGTCCTAATTTTGAAAAACCTTTCTTTTTGCATTGTGATGCCAGTTCGGTTGGCATCGGTAGTGTTTTGAGTCAAGAGGATGATAATGGAGATCAACATCCTATTGCGTTCTATTCTAGATCACTCAATAAATGTGAACGTAATTATAGTACCACAGAACGTGAGTTACTTGCTATTTTAGTTTCAATAGAACATTTCAGACCTTATGTTGAAGGAATGAAGTTTAGTGTAATAACTGATCATGCTAGTTTAAAGTGGCTTTTAGGTCTAAGTAACCCTAGTGGTCGTTTAGCACGTTGGGCTGCTAGAATTTCTCAATTTACTTTTGATATAGTTCATAAAAAAGGATCTTTACATTTAGTCCCAGATGCTTTGTCTCGTATTGAAGTTAACGCTATAGGAACCTCTCAAATCAATTTAGTATTACCTGATGATGATATTTATGACCCTTGGTATAAAAAATTATTTATTAAATGTCAGAAATCTCCTTGCAAATATAAAAATTTTAGAGTAGAAAATAAAACTTTATATAAATTTTGTAAAAGTAAGTTTGACCCTAATAGTCGTCTTAATTGGAAAATAGTTATTCCTAAAGAGCATATTATAGATACAATTCGTTCAAATCATGATGATGTTAATTCTGGTCATCTTGGTATTCATAAAACTTTAAATAAATTAAAACAACATTATTTTTGGAAAGGAATGTTTAATGATGTTCAACAATATATTCTAGCTTGTGATACTTGTAAAGCTTATAAACATACCACTCATCCTCCTTTTGGTATTATGGTTAACCCTAAAAAAGTTGATCGACCCATGCTAATGCTTTCAGTAGATATTATAGGTATATTACCTAAAACTTATTCAGGTCATAAATATATTCTTTCAGTTGTTGATGTTTTCACTAAATACTGCTGGATTTTTCCCATGATAAATGCTACTACTAGAGTAATTAATAAACTTTTTGAAAAAGAAATATTTCTAAAATTTGGTTGTCCTAAGATAATTGTTTGTGATAATGGTACACAATTTACTTCAAAACACTTTGTAGAATTTCTGAAAGGTTATTAATATTACTAAAATATTCTTTAATACTTTGTATACTCCTCAGAATAATCCTGTTGAGAGATATAACAAAACTATTGAAACTTGTATATCTTGTTATGTTAATGAAGATCATAGAACCTGGTCTAAATATTTACCTCATGTTCAATTAGCTTTAAATAATAGTGTTAATCTTGCTACAGATTTCACACCTAACTTTTTAATGTTTGGAAGGGAACTTATTTTTGATGCTTCTTTACATCGTTTGAGTAATTCTATTGATAATTTGAGTGAACTGGAGGTTTCCAATAGAACTCACTATGCTGATTCTCTTAATTCACTTAGTGATATTTTTGTTAAAGTTCAATCTCATTTGTTAAAAGCTTACCAGCGTAATGCTCGCTATTATAATAAAGGTCGGAGAGTCATTTCTTTTGATGTGGGTGATGAAGTGTGGAGAAGGAGTTTTGTTCAATCTCATGCACCTACTTATTTTTCGGCAAAACTTGCTCCTAAGTTTATTAAATGTAAAATTATTGAAAAGATTTCTAATAACGTTTATATTTTAAAAGATCTTAGTAAAGGTACTACTGGCCGTTATCATGTTAAAGATATAATTAAATTCTAATTTTTGGTTCCAAGCGTTAGTCTTGAGTTTGATAATTTTGTTTGAGGATCCCATATAATAGTGTGAAGTATGGTAGGATGAATGATTGGTTTATCGGGATTTTGAATGAGGAAGTATGATAGGTAAACTCATATGAATTTGTTGAATTCATTTCTTACCTTTCTAAAATATAACTTAGGACAATTTATGGCTATATATAACTTTCCCCGCACTCATTTATATTATTCATATCAAAAGATCTTATATTTTATTTGTTTTTTATACAATCTTGTATACAATATTATTTATGCTTGTATGCAAGATCTGTATATATACTTGTTTTTATACACTTTAAGTATTGTCTTTTGGTGTCTAGGATTTGCTCCTAGCCAGCCTTGTTTTCTGTGTTAGGATGCAAAACCTTAGTTTGTTTGTATGAATTTGGATACTTGAGTTTTTGTTCTCATTTGTAGATATTTCCATATATTTGTTTTACGGATCTCGGTCTAACTTTTTCCTCGATTTCGTAGTTTTTGCTATTGTGCCCGGAAAGTCGGTGGAGTTGTTCCGATCACAATATGCATTTGTTTTTGTTATTGTGCCCGGAAAGTCGGTGGAGTTGTTCCGATCACAATATGCATTTGTTTTTTGCTACTGTGCCCGGAAGGTCGGTGGAGTTGTTCCGATCACAGTATGCGTTTGTTTTTGCTACCTGTGCCCGGAAGGTTGGTGGTGTTGAGCCGATCACAACATTCTTCCTTTATATTTTCCTACATCCTTGTTGATGTAGAGATTTTAAACTGTGTTTCACGGTTATACCTTTGTTCCAGCTAGTCAGTGGCGAGGGTGCCTAACTGTACTCATATGGACAGAAATTTTTTTGGTTATTCTTGTAAAACAGCGGCTATTGCGCCTAACTGTAAAAGAAAATATTTTACCTTTGTTCTAGCTAGTCAGTGGCGAGGGTGCCTAACTGTACTCATATGGACATTTTTTGTTGTTATTCTTGTAAAGCAGCGGCTATTGTGCCTAACTGTAGTCATATGGACATTTTTTGTTGGTTATTCTTGTAAAGCAGCGGCTATTGCGCCTAACTGTAGCAAAAATTATTTAACCTTGTTTCTTGCTAGTCGGTGGCGATGGTGCCTAACCGTACTCAAATTGGTATGAATAGTTTTTCATTTTTGTCAGCGACAGTTGCGCTTAACTGTACTTGTGGTATCTCTTGGATGTAACTAGTTAGTCAGTGGCGAAGGTGCCTAACTGCACTCATGTTGGTTCAAGTTGTGCTATGGTTCAGTTATGTTAGTGACTTAACTGCACTCATGTTGTTTCTTGTTGTTTTGTTTTATAGTAAGTCTGTTATGTTTGTGGCTTAACTATTCTCTTGGTTTTTTTTGTATTCTTTTAAGAATAGTATTAGTTTCTTTTGTTATAGGAATGTATTAGTTTAGTTCCATTTTTTAAAAGAGGGATTTTGCTATGCTCTTTTGTTTTTTCTGGCATAAAAGAAATTACTTTCTTTTTTTTTTTTTTGGGGAGGGATGTAATGTAACGAGCCTTTTTGCTCCTTACATGCCTTCGGCCTATTTAGTCTGTTTCGCGTCACTAATTTGATTTTTATTTTATCTGTGGTATTTTTCTCGAGTTTTGACATAAGTGACAGATCGGACGGCTGCTCACTCTTCGACCAGCATCTACCGGTTGACGATTCAAAAATGAATCTTCGCCTTTAAGTTTTTTTATCAAGGCGAATCTTAGCCATCCTCGGCTGGATTACGCATAATTTTAATGCCATAGTACGGCATATATTAGGTTTTTATAGTGGTGCCGTGATGCCGAGGGACCCATCCAGCGCTCGCCCGACGCTCACCACGTCACATGGTTTTATTTTAGTTTATTTCTGGTTAACTACCCCCTGGTATGTTTAATTTCAATTTAATTTAACTAATTTAGTTATCATACTCAAGATGCAATAATCTCCTGTACTTTAATAATTTCCTGTAGTTAATAATTTATACTAGTTTTTAATTTTAACTAGTTATTAATATTTTTTGTGTAACTTTGTTATTTTGCTGAAAGCTACGGGCTTATAATTAAAGAAACAAAAGGGAGTTCTTGTTTGATTTCTTTATTTAGCCTCCCACCGGACGATTAAAGGTTCAATCCTTCCGATAGACCTACTCCGGCAAACTAATTTTTAGGTGTAAGCTCCAAGGCGCCCGAACCCATAAGGTATTTGTTTGTTTGTTGTTTTCATTTAGGAGCTACACACATCTTACACATTTTATAATTATATTTCAAATCAAATTAAATTAATTATATTTATTTAAATCTTTTTCTTTTTTTTTATTACACACTGTAATAGCATCTTTTGGTGGATAGCATTTCTGTTTCGCATGTTGCACTTGATAATAAGATGGAAATATATTACTGTCTTTTTCGTTAACACTTTTTCTTAAAGTATTGTATTGCCACTTGGTCAGCTTAAGTGATAAAAATAACCCTAAAGCCTCATCCGGAGAAAACACAGGTTTTGTTTCTTTAACAGATATGCACTTTTTAACTTTTTTTACATCTAGGGGATTCTTTAGTAAATGTTCTAGTATTTTAGCAACCTCCTCATTCCCATCCGCTTTCAACTGCTCAAAATATGCATATTTTATTTCGTCCGAAGATAAATGAAAGTTTTCTGCACGTCTTTTTTTCTGTTTAGGCGCTAATTCACAAAAAGGTTTTCTTGGGGTTTGTTCGGTGGAGACACCGACAGAAACTTTTGATTGGGATACATACTGAGTTGATGTACTCGGTACTGGTTGATCTTGATTACTGCCTATTAAACACTTAATAATGTCTGGCCATATTATGTTTTCTTGTAACCATTCACTATTTTTAGTTCTGAATATATTTTCTTTACGATAAGCGTTTTCCCATCTTCTATTTAAATTATAACAAAATTTTGCACAAAACAACTTTAAGGTCTTTTCGTGATCATCACTTAATTCGACTAAAAATTTAGATCTTATCTCACTACACAAACTGTCATTATTTTTAATACTGCCACTGTTTTTTAAAATAACGAAAAGATCAAGGTTTGTCACTAAATTTTCAAACATTTTCACAAATACAAAATAACAAATAAGTAAGTAATGAATGTGTGGGGGTAGTGCGTCTATTATGGTGGGTAATAGAACACTGAAGTACTTTTGAATGCAACCGAACATTCCGTAGGTACCCTATCATTGTACCAATCACGTTACGACACGTCATAACTTGTTGTTGCGCTCGCGCACTCTTATCCCTTGATTCCCGGAAATAAGTCTCAAAACAAATTACGTCATACCTGCCTATGGTGGTGGAAAATGTCGAACATTGTTTTTTTTTTTAAGAACTAAGTAGGTATTGAGGTTTTCAGGCCGTTTAGTATACATTATTTTAAATTTCAATTTAATTGGAATAAATTGCTTAACTAAAATAACATGACTCTTCATACAAATTTGATATGGCTATATCTCCGAAAGTACTCGTTAAATTAAAAAAAGTCAAAGAATAAAAACGTTTTAAATTTATGCCTAGATACCAAAAAAATACATCTGATCTCTTAAGACCCAACCTTGTAATCCCAGCCCACTGTGCGCTGGATGCGAGTGGCGGGGATACGCTCTCACAGACCGGGCTCGTAGCACTGCTAGTTGCCGCTACGATTTCGTAGCCCACAATAGAAGGCTCCGTAGCCGTAGCACTGTCAGGTGAGAGCGGCGCGGGCGGCGCGGCGGCGGGGTCGTGGGAGAGAGGCAAACGTACGGCGTTGCCGCAATACTCAAAACCGGTTGTTCTTCCGTCCCGCTCGCGCACGCGACCTTTTCTTCAGCGCATGTAGTCATCGCGTGGCATCTAGGAATGCGAATATTATTTATTACCTTAAGTAGGTCAATCCATTTGACCCACCTTTCGTAAACATTGTCTGAGATGTAATCATCCCATCCAATATTTAAGCGCCAGGTATCCTGGAGCATAATTTTACCCTGAATTAGGAAGGGAGCAAGAAACACTAAAACGTCAAAAATTGACATTATAACCCTAAGCATAAGCCGTTTCGTCGGTCGTTCCTTACCTTGAATAACATTTTCAGGGATACGCTTTAGTGACACGTCGAAACCAAGCTTGTCTTCTGCGGGAAACCAAATAAGGCCAAGCGTTCGCTCACCTTCATACTGCTGACCAATTTTAAACTTTACTGCAGCAGGTCCTAAGGTCTCTTTTGGTATGCTCCGTAATACAGCTACACTATTACTCGTCCAGTTTCGAATTTCGAACCCACCGGCGCTATGTATATTGGTAATGTTTTTTACCATCTCAATAGCAGTGGTTTCATTCGGCAAACTATCAATATATTCATCCATATAGTGCGAGTTACATATAGCACTCACGGCGGACGGTAATGATGACTCATATCGCTGTGCGTTCTTATTTTTAATGAACTGAGCGACAAAGGGTGAGCAGTTAGCTCCAAAAATTAAAGACGTCATAACGTAAGTCGTTATGCTTTCTGTAGGGCCCCGTCTCCACAGAAACCTTAAGGCGTGCTGGTCTTCGGCGTGAACCTTAACCCTCAGGAACATGTCTTTAATGTCACCTGTTACTGCAACTTTATGTTGTCTAAAGCGCAGCATAATACCAAGAAGTGATGACAGTAAATCAGGTCCTGTGAGCAAGTAGTCATTGAGACATGAACCATTTGCTTTGCCTGCAGCGTCGAAGACCAGACGAAGCTTACATTTATTGGGATTGTCGACACCGAAGTGTGGTAAGTACCACGTATTTGATGTCACGGTGGTATCCTTCAATTCCCGCGCGTAATCATTTTCGAGAAGATGATTAACCCGTTCCTCATACCTTGTAGCAAAACCTGTATCCTTTTCCATTTTCCTCTCAATACCTTTCATCCTTTTCAGGGCATTAGGGTAAGAGTCCGGCATCCTGCGATCGGAATACCTCCAAGGTAAACCTATATACCAGCGTCCGTCAACGAGCACCGCGGATCGTTCCAGCTGGGCGATGGCGCGCACATCGTCAGCATTCTGACGGGGCTTGCCAGACACACCCATGGTATCCAAAACAAATGAACGTCGGACTTCTTACCATGTACGCACCAACCTAGAGGGGTTAGTGTAGCGGACGGCTCATATAATTTACCTAACTTTATTTTTAAAGGTATTAATAGTTTATAATTATCTTGTCCTATCAGTAATTCAGGTTTTGAATCTAAGGTACACAATTTATCTTTAATATCTATCAGATGAGAATAACTATTACAATTTACAACAGACAAACTTTGAGTAGGCAAATTTAATTCTTTTACGCAACGCATTCTAATGTTATGTATCCTATCGTTACTCTTACCCGCTATGTTTACATTCACAATCATAGATTCACAAACCAGTTTGTTATCACTCCACGCTCCGCGCACTGACAAAGTCTCGCGGCGCCCGCTCAGTCCGACACGTTCTGCGAGGCCGGCACTTATTAGCGACACACTCGACCCGTCATCGAGGAGTGCAGTAGTTGACATAACACCGTTAGGTCCATGCACGCAAATAGGCAACACTTTTAATAACACCTTACGATCACTCGCGTTAATATGCGTTATCGTTTCCGACGCCACCGTGGACTCGGGTCGTTGACCTTGTACCTCCGCAGCTGTAGATGTAGCCGATGCATTATTATCACCGCTGTTATGCTCGCGTTGATAACTCGGAGAATAATGCAGGAGACGATGATGTCCTAGGTTGCAGCCGACCTTATCACAAACGGGGGCCGTGCACGTGTTTCGATCGTGTTTAGAAATTAAACATTTGTAGCATAGACCATGTTTTTTCACAAATTGCCACCGTACTTTACGTAGTGCTTTCTTAAATTGTTTGCAGTTTGCAAGATTATGTACTGCTGTGCGACAAAACAAACAATTCGCGTTACGTTCTTCGGTTTCAATCGCTAGTACGGACTGTGTGCGTGTAGGTATATTATGGCTAGCTTTATTTTTGAGATGATCGCTTCGCATGGTTGTGAATGTGCTTGCGGTGGTGGAGATTTTAACGGCCTCTTCGTTTAGAAAATCAGATAAAATGACCAACCTGGGTTTTTTTCCTTCTGTGATTGTTTTGAAGCTGTAGTCCGACCACTTAGATATAAGTACTGTGGGTAATTTAGACAGGATTATCGACACAATGTTAATGCCCTGCAGGTACTCCTCACGACCCACTGCTCGCACTGCTTCCACAACATTTTGCACTTTCACTGCAAACGCAACTACATCTTTATGATATTCTTGGTGCAGAGGTTGGAATTTTTTGATTTCTTGGAATATTCTGGAAATGATGCAGTCAGGATTACCAAATCGTAGCTCCAATGTCGACATCACTTTGTCCGGCGACGTGGCGCTTATAAACAGTGCGGCAACTGCATCTTTCGCAGGCCCGCGTAAACACTTTCTGAGCCTCCATAGATTTTCTTTAGGTGTGAACTTACATAGCAATGTCGATTCATCGTACGCCTGCTTGAATTGTAGCCAATCTAGTAAGTCGCCCGAGAATTCTGGCAAGTCTTTCGACGTACTCATGCGGCTTAGCAGGCTGGCGTGAGGCACATTATTTGCACTGGTGGAAGAAATATCTTTCAGAGCACTCGCTAACATGTGAACCGCGTTATTTAGCACTGTCACGGAGTCGTCGCGCGGCGGCGGCGCAGGAGCGGGCGGCGGGCCCGGCACGGGTGACGCGGCACGTTGCTGTGATCCTGACGTAATTGGTAACCGCGCAGGCGTAGGTACTTGCTGTTTCAGCTCGCCCGTATGGATTCCATCTTCGGGGGCTCGCTGTTCCATTGGGGGTTCCACGTGACTACTCTGATGGTCCACCCAGTCCTCTAGCTCGCTTCGAGGAAGCTCGTCTCCATCGATCTGTGAACTGTATCCTTTTTTTTCTTCCTCGTCGCTGAGTGCTGCCAGTTGAGCGTCCAACTTCCGGTCGATTAGCTCAAGTTGAATTTGTGCCTTTTGTTGAGCAGCTTCTAGAAGCAGCTGTTTTCTTTTTGCCTCTATAGAAGTCGTAGATTTTCGAGAATAGTTCGTTATGCCAGATGCAACTGATTTCACGGATTTCGTTTTTACAATGTGAGGTAGCGGTTCCGATTTCATACTACTACTCGGAATGTCAAGAACGAAATGTTGAGGCGCAGATTTTGTAGGTTTTTGCGCAGTTGCAGCTTCGTGTGATCGAGAACCTTCTACGACTTTCTCCCGTTCCAGCGATTCCTTTTGTTCCTGGTCGTGGAGCATTTTTGCTCTGCGCGTGCGTATTCCTTGAGGCGTGTGGAACATCAGATCTGGCTCGAAGACCACTTTGTAAGGTTTGATGCTTCACGATTAGGTGGAATGGAGTAGGCAGACACGATAAGTAGAAAACAAACTTGAAAAAACTCAATTTATTGGATATAAAAATTACAAAAGGCGAGCGTGCGTGACGCTTCGCGTATGGCGGCAGACTGCGGGCCAATAGCGTGACCGGCACGTCACAGGGTCCGCTAATATGAAATTGAACTACGCGGTGATACCTACTTACATTGCACGATACAGGACAAAATGTCCACGCTACCCTAATATTAATTATTTTAAAATATAAATGATTGAGCGCGTCGCTAACAATAATTATCTGTAATAAATTAACAATCGTAAATTGAGGTTTAGTTTCAATCCTCTTTTCGCTAAGAAAATGAACACTTAAGCTATAACGTTAATACATTTATTATGATGTTACATAAGAAATAATTTTCATTAAGTGTAAATCATATATTAAACCTATAAGAAGTGTGTATTAACAATAGGCTAGTTGACTAAATTTGAAAAATTGCTTACTAAGATACTTTAATATCTATTTTATCCCAAAAAGGCTATATTTTTAAGAAAAAGCAATATTTACTTCACGTATTTTGTATTTAAAAAAGCAATTTAAATTTCCCTCGAAAACGCTGAATAGTGTCATGGCGTCTTGAATGACGTTACACTCTGCAATTTTATGATTTAGTTTTTTTTTTAGGGCTATATTCATTGATATATTCATGTATCATCCTTTATTAACAGCTATTCATTCACCAAATAATCAACCATTATCATGTATTATCCTCCATCATTAATAAATTGTAAAAATGCTTAATGAAGAAATGGCTCAAAGGCCAAGGAGCCATGCCACTATGCCAATATTTGCAGAGCGTGACGTCATATTTTCTGATTGGTGTTTGTTGTCACGTGACTTAATGCCAATTTTGTTCGAATTTATTTTCTAAAAATATTAATAATCTTTAACTTTTATGAGAAATAGACTGGTTTTTTCTTATCTACGTCTCTTCATTTATATGTAGAAACTATAAACCAAGCAAATTGTTGTTAGTGGACACAAGCCTATTATATCTGTGTTATTAGAATACCCTTTTTTGTTAAGGTATTATTTTTACTATGTATACAAAAAAAAACAAAACTGTTATGAACGGTTACAAATGAACTATTTTATCTAAGTAGGAATGTGACGTCACAATTATCTTAGAAGTTTATTTTTTTTAAAATAAATAAAACAAATAAAATTGTTTGTTATCATTCAACAGACTTTCTTATTTCCACCCAAAAACCTAAAAATCATATTTAATACATATATTTAGCTTTTTAATAATAATAAGAATAATGTATTCATGCTTATCATTAAAAATATTATTAAATTATTTATAATTAATACATTATAGATAAACATATAAAACAAGTTTCTGCTTAATACTAATATTTTATGATTTCAAAGAAACAAAAACATCCTCACGTTGTAAACAACATTTGAACTCAGACCGGTTTGAATTTGAATCTTTTGCCTAGCGCAAGCAGCTATGAGCACATATTAAGTTTCTTCGAATTTTAGCAATGGAATGGTGAGAACACCGTGACGTGGATTATAAATGCAACAGATATAAAGTGATATTTCGCGTAGTGTACCAACAGTTCATTTGTGTTTGTTATCTATGTTGAGACATAACTCATACACGCCCACGCACACACACACTGGTTTGCTAGTTCGTACAGTTCATAGCAATGTAATCCTAAGCGTGCTTATGGACTATTGATAGTCCCAAACTAAGCAGAGCTTGTACTATGGGTACTAGAAAATGGATATACTACAGTGAGTATCATTATTCCGCCATACAACACTTGGGTAGTTGATTGACTACCTATGTACAGTGGGTTGCCAAATTAATATGGACAGTCACGAAATATTGTTTTTTTGTACAATATTAGTCCATAACTATTTAAAAACTAAGTTTTGAGTTATAATTATATTTAATAATATTAGATACATAACTTACAAGTAGTTTAAAGAAAAAAAAAGTAATATTAGGTTATTAATAAAATATTTACAAATATATAAACAAAGTAATGAAGAATTGTTAGTATTTAGTCATATTTCCTTTGGCTTCTATCAGTGCTTGATTTCTTCTTGGCATACTTTCTATGCATTTTATGGCACTTTCTTTTGTTTTAGGGATGTGATGCCATACATTTATTAGCTTTTCGATCAGTTTTACCTTGGTTATTATTATTACCTTGGTAATTTCTGCCTTGATAATTTCCCATAAGTTTTCTATAGGGTTCAAATCAGGTAAATTGCTAGGCTAAGATAAAATAGGAATGTTATGGTCTCCCAGAAACTTTGTTACGCTCCTCGCTTTATGACATGGTGCTGAATCGTGTATAAACACGAATTTCTCCCCATCTGGGAACCATTCTTGGAGTTCCAGTAACAGGCGAGATTCTAGGACTTGCTTGTATTGGTCCTGTCTCATGGTTCCCTGGACAATGTAGAGGTGCCCAACCCCTTAACGCTAGTTAAAGACCACACCATTATTTGAACAGGGTGTTTAACGCATTCCACTATGTAGTCAGGGTGATATTTCTCGCCTGGGCGCCACCTGACAAAGTTGTATTTGTCGGCTAGAATCTTTAATGATGACACGTCCGAGAAATATACCTAAAAAAAAAAGAAATCTATTTATATTCTTTATAAATATTTTTATATATAACATAAAATAAGAAATTACATTAAAACTGACTTTATTCGAGTCTTCAACAGTCTTCAGGCGGTGTTCACGACCCCAGGCAACCCGTTACTTCTTCATAGTCCCTGTCAACCGCGGTTTCTTAGCTAGTCGATGACTTGTCAGGCCTTCCTCTGCCAACCTTCGCTGCACAGTTCTCTTACAAACTGGTATTCCAGATTCCTGAACTATCGTAGTTAAAAAATCCGCACTTTTTTTTCGGTTTTGTAAACAGATATCCCGAATTTTCCTGTCGGAACGTGGTGTCGTAATCCGTTTTTTTCCACATTTGCCTTTTATTTTTGGCGAAAGTGGTTGATTTTGGTCTAAATTTATTTTTATTTTATTGACAGTATTGACTTAAAAACACCGGCTAGTTGTGCTATCTTCCTCTGAGAATGACTCGTGTGCAGGAGTAGGTTTTTAATCTCAAATTTTTTTTTTGGAGACAAGTCCAGACTTCAACCCATACTGAAAGCCATAAAAATTCAAAAATATTATTTTCATCCTAATTTCAACTCTAAATTACTTTTGTTTTAATAACAGTATAATAATACTTACTTTTAATACACAATTATTGCAAAAAATCACGAAATAACTTTTTAAAATAATCAGTTACGTTTTTCATTTTACACGTGTGAAGGACGCGTGTGTTTTTTTCAAATTCAAATTCAAATATTTTTATTTCAAGTAGACCAATATTACAGGTTCTTTCGAAATGTCAACACTAGTTGCACGGTTCCAAAAAGTAGGTCTTATGGAGAAGAACCGGCAAGAAACTCCATAGATACTCTTTTAAATAATTCGTTATATTTACAATTTTCGTTTTTAATATTAATATGAGAATAATGCAGTCTGATGTGAAACGCATGAGTTATTCACTAGCACTAAAAAAATTAAATAAAATAATTATAATATAAAACCCGGATGCCATGACATGTATAAGCCGACCAGCCCCAACTGACAGCACCCGTTCACGAGCATGACGTGTGTATCAGCGTCGCTCTACTCAACCATGATATAGGGAATAAAGGGACCCGACACACAACGCCACCATCAGTAGGACATTTGAGAGAGCATGACAAGCCCAGACTGCCTGGCCAAAATGTCTACCAGTAGGTATGCATTTTTCATTTCGCAAAGCAACATCGAAGCCAACATTAATCTCATATTTTACAGGAAATTTTACAAAATCTAAAATAAATTTTGAAATAAAATAAAACTATTGTAACTAAAGTTACATGCATGTCAGTTAAAAGTGTATAAATTAAAATAATAAAATGTCAAGATAATAAAATCATAATTGTGCAAATTTCAAAATTATAAATGATAAAAATATAATGTCAAGAATATAATAATAATCATAAACATGTTTTGATAGCCCGGTTCATCAGAACTATTCAATCCCAAGCACTATTATCATCCATGTAGTCTTTCAACGTATAATAACCTTGAGAACAAAGTCTCCGTTTAATAATAGATTTAAATTTGTTTAGACTTAATTTTTGATAATGTGTTGGAATTTTGTTGTACAAGCGTATGCATTGACATTTAAATGATTTACTTATTTTTTGGAGCCTAGTTGCAGGAACAATAAATTTATTTTTATTCCTGGTATTAACATTATGAATATCACAACGTTTTTTAAAAAGATTGATACGCCTGTGTGCATACAACAAATTCTCATAAATGTATTGTGATGGAACAGTCATAATATCAATCTCCTTAAATTTATCCCTCAGCGAATACTTGGGACTTAATTTATAAATTGACCGAATAGCCCTTTGTTAGAATATTGTAATTCATACGACCAAACCTATTCGAATGTATTATTTATTTGAAGTTAATTTATAATCTGATATGTGTTTTAAACGTATACCAATATGTATCGACTTATAAACATTTAGTTTGATATTTGAAGTTTATTCAAATATCCCCATTTTTTTAAATTTATTTATATTGTAAATATACTTAATTATTATCAAATTAATATAATTTGTCACTATAGACAAAAACATGTATTTTTGAGTCAAACTGTCACTTAAACAGTTGATCAGTTGATATCGGCTGAGTGGTGGGGATATTTGTATAAAACACGTTGCCTCGCCTAAAGCGGGGGCACTTGTTGGACGGCAACCGTAGAGGACAGATATCTACCCTCCCGACTAGAAGCTGAATAAATTAGAGATAAGTATACTTGGTTACTATTGTTATGTTCTATTTATAAATATATACCTATAACTATGTAAATCAGAGTATTTTATTTAATGTTATCGGCTAAATCTAATAATATACTAGATAATTAAATTAAAATCTGTATTATTTAAAGAGTATGTTTAATTTGTAACTTTAACCTTATTCAAATAAACATAAATATTGCTACCGACTAACACGAGCGTATTTCGCGTTATTAAAATATTTAAAAAAAAACAGTCAAATCCCTTAGCACTTCAAAATCACTTGAGTTTGAGTTATAGAGATGCTGTGAACGTAAAAACATATTCCAGAAACACATAGATCAGTCAAAAGTGCAGTCAAGTGTGCCCAAAGAAAGAACTTGATAAAAAAATTTGACTGTCCTTATTAATTTGGCAACCCACTGTAGATAATAAATCGTATTTGATTTATAACCTTTAGTCATTTTATAATCATAAAACCAATAAATAATACAATACATTTCATCCAAATGTTGTGTTCGAAACATACATCCTACCTGAGTATATAAAAGTATAAATAGGTCACCAGAGAAAATACATATAGTTTTTACATATATTTTAATTTATTTGGGTAACAAACAATATCACAATAAGTTTTTTTTTTTTCATGCATTAGGGTATACAATATTGATAATTGTGACATCCACTTTGTCTACCACAAATTAACAGACAAGTTAACAATAGTACAGTTGAAAGTAGGTAATATGCAAGGCTTACTAAAGCAATGCTGAAGCAAATCTAAAACAAATAGCGAACACTGAGTATTCAATACAAGCTATCCGTTCCAAATTCACTGCGATAAACTATGTATTTTACTGCGCTATGTTCAGTTCAGTAAAGTTCTCAAGTACAAATTTTTTTTTACAAGTGCCCACGCCATTCGCGTTGATATCAATATGATTAAAGTGATTATTATAGGTATAAAGCACACGAACCTCTACTCCCTATTTATTTTCTATATAAATACATACGTGAAATAATTTTAACAATTAATAGTACTTATATCCGGCGATTTGAGTGAACTTAAATAAATGACTCATTGGGATAAATTTCCGTTAACAACATTCCATTACGATCGAACATCGATTGATTTTATTCATAATATTGAGTTCATGCTGGTGGTAGAATGTAAATTAATATGGAATGGTAGAGTAACTTACATGAATTTCCCAACAATATAGCCTTAACTTACGTCCATAAGCATATGGACTATTGAACTTGATAGTACATCAAACAATACAATTTAAGTACATAAATATTCTGCGACATTTTACACAGCATTATCTAGTCCCAAACTAAGCAGAGCTTGTACTATGGGTACTAGAAAATGGGTATACTACAGTGAGTATCGTTATTCCGCCATACAACACTTGGGTAGTTAATTGACTACCTATGTAGATAATAAATCGTATTTGATTTATAACCTTTAGTCATTTTATAATCATAAAACCAATAAATAATACAATACATTTCATCCAAATGTTGTGTTCGAAACATACATCCTACCTGATTTGGGTAACAAACAATATCACAATAAGTTTTTTTTTTCATGCATTAGGGTATACAATATTGATAATTGTGACATCCACTTTGTCTACCACAAATTAACAGATAAGTTAACAATAGTACAGTTGAAAGTAGGTAATATGCAAGGCTTACTAAAGCAATGCTGAAGCAAATCTAAAACAAATAGCGATCACTGAGTATTCAATACAAGCTATCCGTTCCAAATTCACTGCGATAAACTATGTATTTATCGCGCTATGTTCAGTTCAGTAAGGTTCTCAAGTACAAAATTTTTTTTACAAGTGACCACGCCATTCGCGTTGATATACTTTACTTTACTTTTACTTTACTTTATTTCTTTAACAACAAGTTTACAACATTTAGTTTGTGATTGGAGCCTTCTTTTAAGCAAACAATGCCCGTATTAGAAGACTCCGCTCTTCCATAACAAAATAAATATAGAAAGTAAAATATTAATAACTTAGACATCGGTAAGTAGACAGTATAACACAGACAGGATTGACATAAGTACAATTTGTGTGTGTGCGTGCGTGTGTATGTGTGCGTGTGTATGTGTGTTTGAGTGCCTGTGTGTGAGAGTTTAGGTTATGTTGGTTTCAGGAGTTCTTCCGTTTCCTCATAAGTAAGAGGTTTGATCCATTTCAGTATATTTTTTTTGCATTCATAATATTGTTTATTATATATACATATTTCTTTATTTATCCTATTATATAATCGAGCAGACCGTGTATTAAATTGCATGGAGGCAACCAACGTTTTTGTGTGGGGGACTTCTGCAATGTCATGCTTTCTTCGTTTTGCTAATTTAGATGCATCGTGCGGTAGGGTCTTATGTTTTTTTAATATAGTTTGAATAATGTATAGCTTTCTTACTGAGAGTAATTCGCTTAATTTATAAATACTATCTGTGGCGTATCTCATTTTCTTAAAATGCATAGTTTTTATGAGGGCACGTTGTGCACGCTCTACCTCTATGAATTTAGTTTTAGCTGACCCTCCCCAGTTAGGAATACAGTACACTAAGACAGAGTGAGCCAAAGCGACGTATATCTCATTGAGCAAATTCCTAGAGGTGTTATTATTACTAATTATATTTTTTGGCACAATATGTCTTAGTGCACTAAATATCCAACACAGTTTTCTAACTCTGCTAGCAACTTGTTCAACATGGGGATACCAGGATAATCTCTGGTCTACTATTATCCCTAAATATTTAGTTTGTCTTACTTTATTTATTTTTGGACAGTTACAATAATTATTTTCGAAGTCCTCGCAATCATGTATTTTAATTTTAAAATCATCCGTCGGTTCAGTTCGTGCGCTAACACTGAAACACACGAAATTGGTTTTTCCTATATTCAAGGTAAGTAAATTCATTTTTAACCATTTAGCTATCTTAGCCATGCCTATTTCAGCTGTGTACTCAACATCTTGCCAAGAGATACCAGAAAAAACTATAGCCGTATCATCGGCATAAGAGAAAATTTTAGCGTTTTTGATATATAAATTGCACAGATCGTTAATTTAAACTAAAAACAAAGTTGGGCCCAATACGCTTCCTTGCGGTACGCCGTAAGATACATCCGAGTAATCACTGGTATACTTTCCAATCCCAACGCACTGCCTCCTATTACAAAGATAATTTTCTATAAGAGAGAGCGGAGTACCTCTTATTCCGTATTTTTCTAATTTACTCACCAGGGTTGGAACAGAGACGGTGTCAAACGCTTATTTTAAGTCTAAGAAGACAGTAACACATTTGTTACCGCTGTCTATAGTACCAGCTACCAGCGATGTAAGGGCAGTTACTGCATCCTCAGTTGATACCCCCTTGTCTGAACCGAAATTGTGTAGGCGACAGTAAGTTGTATTTACTGAGATAGTTAATGAGCCTATTATTAATAAGTTTTTCCACAATTTTGGAAATTACTGGTAGTACTGATATTGGTCTATAGTTGTTGACATCGTCTCTGCTCTCTCCCTTGTGTACAGGTGTTATAACGGATCGTTTTAGTGCTTCCGGGAAGACGCCCTTATCAAAGCATAGGTTGGTCAGATGAGTTAAGGTTGGAACAGCCTCCATTTTTATATATTTAAGAAATTTTGTGGTTACCTTATCCCAACCGGGGGCACTGCCAGTTTTTAAGCTCATTAGAACTCTATCCACTTCATGACAGTCAGTATCGTAGAGTACAAAAGAATGAGATACAGTATATTCACTTCTAATTAGGTGTTGGGTGTCAGGGTCTAAACCGGGTTGAATTTGCTGGGCCAGTTGCTTCCCAATGTTAACAAAAAAATTATTGACATGATTAACTGATTCGGTAGGTGACGGCATTATGTTTAATAATTCCGTATTCTCGGTCTTATTTTTATACGAATAGGTGACATTTTTTATATTTTTCCAGAGTAATTTATTGTTGGTAACTGAGTTGGCTAATAATTCCTTCTGATATTTCCTTTTCAATTTTTATATAAGATTATTGCAATAATTTCTATATCTATTAAATGTGATTTTTAAAATGTCATTATTAGGGTCCTTTTTAAGTGAGTTTTGCATTTTATTACGATTATTAATACATTTTAATATACCTTGAGTAATCCACGGCTTAATTATTCGTTTTTTGTTAGGAATTGTTACAGTGATAGTATTATTATTTATAGAATTTGTTAGTATCTGTATGAAATTATTAATAAGTTCAATTGGATCATTGCAAAAGAGTAGTTCCGCTATTTTATTTTCCTGCATATGTTTAAGCGCCCCTTCAAAATCTAGACTAGTTTTAGTTTTTGGTGCAACTTGTCTAGTTTTTATTTTAGATAGAGATAACAGTGTTGTATAGTGGTCGGTAATTGTAGTATGTAATACACCAACAAAAGCAGATTGCTTGTTATTGTTAATCCTGAGCATAAAATGATCCAAGCAGTTTATTCCTCGCGTGGGAAGTATATGGTCAGGTAGTATGCCATGAGTTGATAGCATAGTAAGGTAATTGTCTCTATTTTTACGCTCATAGGATTGCACTGAATCTTTGGGTTTAATATTAATATTTATATCACCCGCTATAATAATACTTTTATGCTTGCCTAGAGCATTGAGTTCTTCACTGAGTGATTCTATAAAACTATCACTATTTGTATGCGATGGGGAACGTTAAATACACAAAATAATATTATTAAGAATGTCCAATCGTAGGCAGGATGCCTGGACTAAATTTATTTCCTTAACTTTGGGCGTAAGAGAGTTTTTTACGTAGACAACTACCCCGTCATTTTGATTTAAGTGTCGTGTTGTAATATGGGAAGTTTAGTTTATAAGTTGCGGAATCAGTTTTTCATCATTTAATCTACACTCGGTGAGTATTATGACATCTGTTTCAAATGAAAAAGTGGATACAGTTGCTATGAAATTGTCAAAATTATAATAGATGCTCCTTACATTTTGGGAGAATATAGTGAAATCGTTCGTATTTATATTTATGTATTTGGTTAGGTCAGTCGGGTCACATTCAACAGATCGCGCAATTTTGATGTTGTCTATGTCAGCCAGTGTTTTATAATATCACTCATCATAATTATTAAATTGAATTAATGCCATTTCTAGATAAGGGTAAAAATAATTAAGTATTAAATTAAGATAAGTCTTAGTAATAGCAGTATAATAAAATATGTAGCTTGTAGAATGATACCATCTACCAAGAAAGCCCCTTACGGTGCTGTTGCTAGTACTGGGTATATATTTTCGGTTACTTATATTGTGTGTTATGCATAGTTTGTGATTAAAGAGTGTGTGGAAGTGATATGTAGTACGCCTTTGTATATATGTGTGTGTTTGTAATTGTGTAAGTATGTTTACAAAACAGTAGCATGCAAAATAACTTAAAGGTTTAGAATAATTATAAAATAAGTTAAATGATCTAAAAAAAATCGTAAATAACAATACCAAATAACAGGTTCGCGATTGATAGTTCACCTTGTGACAAGAGAGAAGTATGACTAGTCATTTTCCTTGCGCAAGTTGATGTACCTGGGCCTCAGATTTAATCATTATAGTTGGCCCTTGTTCATATTTTTTAAGATAAACTTTGCCATATGCAGTCCAGCAAAACTTGTATGCACCAGATTTGGATAGATCACGAGCAAGAATATGTAGACGAGACGCTTTTGGGGTCAAATGTTCAGTTATATAGATGGGAGTATCCTCTTGAACTTTAAAGCCTAGGTGTTTAGCGCTTAGTTTAGTTTTTAACCGACTTCAAAAAGGAGGAGGTTCTCAATTCGTCGGAATCTTTTTTTTTTTTTTTTTTTTTAATTTATTTATGTATGTTCACGAATTACTTCAAAACGCCTGGATCGATTTGCAAAATTTTTTTGTTTAACCCTAGATAACTAAACTATTTTCACTGTTACATGGTTACTAAACATTCGTCGAATCGACTACGCCAAATGAAATGCATTTTTTGGAAAAAGTATTTGTTAATCATAGGAATTTTTGACATTGGCACATTCTTTAGATCATAATTAAACAAAAAATAATCAAAACAGTAATTTAGAACTATTCCACACAGCCACAGCACATATTGATGTTATGAGGTTCACAAATGTATCGAATGCATTTGATGCAGTGGTGTTTGGTCACTCTGCAGGCCCTAGATGGACATAAGGAGCAAATTTTTCGCACATTTGACGCAAAAGGAGCTGGAGCATCTACAGGCGGGGTTATACCGAGAATTTCCCGAATCCATGACCTTGATGTCCCGCCTCAATGTAACAGTTTGAAATCTTTGCCTCGACCAGGGCTCCCTAAGTTGGTCGGCTAACTTCAGCACAAAATCACGCCGATGCAAAGGTTTTTTCTTTTTCCGCGAATTGCGAATTTGATACGTTGATAGCATATGCATTGATAATATATGCAATATGCACATCGGCCATCAACGATTGGTATATATGCTAGAGCACATTCAAATTTGATCATTCATATCTACAGCACCTTTGGTGCTATTATAAAAGTGAAAAAAATTCTGGCTTTCCATAACTTTCGTTGATATTTGGTTGACCTCTCTTCTTCTCTTCTATTCTGACCAAGAAGATTCGTGAAAAGAATCAGAATCGCTTCTAGTGAGACCGCTGTATTTCTTCTCCCAAAATATCCTCAGTTTCTGATTCTGAATCCCGAGTTTCTTCGTCGTCTTCGTGTGTGTCGCTTTGCTCTAGCCATCAACGAATCTGCTCCTCATTTCCTCGTAAGTCCATCATAAAATAATAAATCAATAAAATCGTAACTAAAATAAACACACTATATATATAAGCGTAGATATTATAGACGTACAAAATTTCATTTCTATAAAAAGGCGTATCCCCACTCGGACTTCATGTATAAAATTAATATTATTCATAAATACTAATAAATGACGACAATTCAGAAAAAATAAAGAGTAAAATGATGAAAAATTTCATAAAAATATAATACAAAGATAAATACATACATACCTCGTTGTTACTAAACTTTCGTCGAGCGGACGACTCTATGGTCACATCTCCTGTTCTAATTATCGTGCAATCACTTTCGCGTCACACGGTGCACTCTTTATGTGTTTTAGGAAGGTAAACAAAGAGACACAGGGAGGGGCCACCTAGAAGTACACGAACACGAGAATCGCGAGAAGGTGGGTCGTCGAATCGACGAATGTTTAGTTATCTAGGGTTAAAAGGGTATACTTCACAGATGGTCCCATTGTAACCACATCACGATCTGATGATGGGATCCCAGGGAAATCGAGGGCAACCCTCAAATTTTATAGGCGTATATTTTAATATCACGTTTTGAATATATTTACTAAAATTGTTCCAGTATTTGTGTCTGATAATCATCATTTGAGGTTGATGAGCTGATGATGGAAGGTAGTACTCCTCAACAGTTAAGATTTAAAAGAAAATTCTTTCAGTTATAAGCATTTATTACATTTACATCTATTCTCCAAAGCTGTTCAAGTATTTGCATCTGAAAATCAACTTCTTATGTAATGATCTGATGATGGAAGGTACAACTCCTCAACGGTTAGGAGTTGAAGGGAAAATCTTTCATAATTATAAGTATATATGGATCGATAGTTGTATTCTGTCAGGCTATTAGATTGACCTGATATGAAAAGTTTAATATATACAACACTAAAAAGAATAAAATAAATTAACTTTTTAAAAAAAGAAAAACCGGTCGGTCGGCGACTCGAATAATAATGCGCTCCCTCAATCCTTCACTCCGCAATACAACTCTGTCCACGGCCGCCATTACAATATCAAGTGACGTCACGGCGTCTACCCCTTCTCCCTGTACTAAGATAATCAAATGAGCAACTTAATATTAAACAATATCGTTTTCCACGACACGGCCAACCTGACGAGTTACACGTCCTCGTGTACTCCTGTAACAAAATAAATAAACTTAAGGTAGCTATATACTAGCTCGGCCAATCTGACCGTGACATGGGTTTACAGCGATAACTCTAAAACGAAACTTCTTAAACATTCAAATATGAAAGGTTCCTTTAAGTCTCAAAACACTTCATTTAGTATCAACATTAAGAGAACACATACACCACTCATGGCCCGGCTGCCACTGCAGCTAGTGACATCTTTACCATGCCACCCATATCGTCGTCACCTCTTGTGACACGACCAATATCGTGAGTCTACGACTCCCAGGCCAAGGCAAGGCCAACACACAAAAATAGTCTCCTATGAGACCCAGGTCCCCGCTACACCACTAGCTGCCCACCGCTCCCTGAACAACTTTACAAGTTGCAGTTACGGCTACAGACAAGTGCGTGTAGTGCGACCAAAATAGCCATGGTATGAGTTCTATTTACTGGTAGAGGCACCTTCCTCACTATTATCGCCATCAGTCAAATCTATCTCTTCGGGTATATTACTTAAAGGAAACTTTCGTACGCGATCGTGAGCGTATTTGTAGGTTCTGTTACCAGTTAAAGATTTCAAAGTATAACGATCACCGTCAAGTAACTCTACCATTTTAAAGGGTCCCTTATATTTAGGATCCAACTTTGTCTGATTTCTTTCTTCATTTTGAATCAAAACTAACTAACTTAGACACTTTGGCCTTATTTCGGTCAAATCGATTCATACTTTGCTATTTTCTCAATGTTCTGTGTCGCGTACTTTCTAGTATCGCCAAAATCAACGGAAAACTAATTCCACAAATCTGAAACTAATTTCATAGGCAATGCCTACTCAACTCATCAAAACTTTCGTCATAGTCTGTGCATTAACAGACAGAAATCGCACCAACGATTTCTCATAGACCCATCGCCACATGTCACTCATGAGGTGCGGTCAAGAGCTTCGAGTATGAGTACACACGCCATTTTTAATCGGATGTGGTTTCACTGCCACTGGCACTGTCATCAACCATGACATCTAACTCTCGAGGCACTTGGTGATCGGGGATCTTTCTCACACGGTCATACTGACTCAAAATCAAAATCAAAATCAAAAGGTTTTTATTTCATATGAACTTTTTCAAGCATTTATAAAACGTTATGACTCTAGTTGCACGGTTCCAAGAAGTTGATCTCATGGAGAAGAACCGGCAAGAAACTCCATAGACACTCTTTTTAAAAAGAAGGTATTGTTACATTATTTTGGTAATAATTATGCGAGGTCAATGTAAAAAATTCATGTCTTGAGATGTCAATGGTCAAAGATATAAAAAAAAAGTGATATGGTAAGTATAATTCTCTAGACTGAACAATACACTGAACTCACATTTACAAAATTATAACAATTGAATAGGGGCGTGAAATACGCCATAATAAAATGCTACAAGCTATGTCTTTAAAAAGACAACGTTTTTGTAATAGAAACAACCTCACGGTACCAGGGAGGCCACATGCACAACAGTATCTACATCCACACATTCCTATCGTTTGACTCGTCACGCGATCTCGTGTGTAACTTTGAAAAACCAATACAAAACACAATTGGTCTCGTCTATCCTGACAAACTTAAAACTATGATTTAAATTTAAACAATGAAACTATTACAAACGACTGATTACATAAATCAGAAACCATGTGAAGTCCAACATATCCAAAACAGTTTTTATTTTTAAACAATGATACTATGATTGCGCTTTCATTTTATTGGCCCAGTCGCACCATGCGACAAACTCTCAGGTCTATCCAGACCAATAGCCTCTACAAGGCCCAAGTCACGTCCATGCGACAAACTCTCAGGTCTATCCAGACCAATAGCCTCTACAAGGCCCAAGTCACGTCCATGTGACTAAAATATTCTCCTCAGAGACCCAGGTCCTCACCACACCACAAACCGCTCATCACGCCCTAAACGACAACGTACGTAGTTGCGACTGCGTCTTGTGGATGCAGATTGACCAAATAGCCAACAAGCGCGATCATTTATCAGTCGAGGTTCCTTCACCCTCGGACATATCGTCTAGCACATTTAACTCTGTTAGGACTTCACAGGTAGGCATCTTACGGACACGATCATGCGTGTACTTGTAAGTACGGTTACAAAAATGTGGAACGCTTCACGATTTTGCGTGTCATCCTTGCGCAGGGGCTATGCTAATCTTCTCCTAATGCATCCCGCCAAGGGTGATCACGACCAGTCTTTACAGCTGTCAACATTCCCCTGAGGGTACTCATTACTTTCTCGACTTGACCGTTTGCCACTAAATTTCGACGCAAAATCACCTTTTACTAGAGAGTATTCGGCACCAGAATCATAATAAAATGGAAATGACTCACCCGAGTTCATCAACACACCATGTCATCACCGCAAACGACACTTGCGCCAGCCAACGTGATGTGAGTGTAGAAAGCAACGGGGTGGCGTAAGCAGCATAGCATTCACCTTCCTTAGGCTTGCTACTCACCAGTTTGACAAGTGTAGCGGCTGGTGTGTCCACGCAGTCGTAACGGGATAAAAACAGGCACACAAAACTTTTGAAGTCACACAAAACTGAAATTCTAGAAACTCCCGAGTAAAAGTTCTATCGCCCAGGCTCACTAGCCAATCAGCAATCGCATTGCTCTCTCAAACCTGGTAACCACACATCACTCGTGTGTCACCCCTAGTGACCACACGCTACCCGTGTGTCACCCACCAGTGACCACACGTCACCCGTGTGTCAACCACTAATGACCACACATCATCCACTAGTGACCACACGCCACTCGTGTATCACCCATCAGTGAACACACATCACCCGTGTGTCACCCACTAGTGACCACACGAACGGTCTCTACAGACCCCTTACTCAAGTTTCTTACCACAACTTTAGACTTGAACTTCATTATTGTCATCATTGAAATCAGTCTCGGCTGATACGTGACCTACTGTCATTTTTCTTAATCTATCATCAAGTAATAAAATCATCAACGTTTCGAATTCCCTTAGTGTGTAACGGTCCCTACTCAATGCTTTGACTACTTTAAATAGACGGATCTAATTTTGTTTGGTTACGCTGGTTTTTGGCTAACAACACAGTCTCTGTTCAGCTACTCCTGTCAGCTATTCTACATACTCTTCCACTCCTTAACTCAATACAATAATCGATGTCACTATTTACAACCGATTAAATAATTACAGCTACACGTACAAAGAATTCTGAGATCAAGTACCATTCAATTAAAACCACTATCAGAAAAAAACTATTTCATTACAAATTAAAACAAAACTAAGCCCCAGGTATCTTATTCGTGACCAACAGCTATTTCACCATAGCTTTAGCAAGCAACTTGCTCAACACGCGTCTCCACACGAGGACGCAGAATTCAGACTATACCTCCCAGAGCTACTGCACTACCGCCTACCCACGGACTACTCAAAGAGCAGACTCCGATTTCTACTAGGCTACGACTACAATACTCTGGTATAGTCTCTGGCTCAACGAATCAAGAACCTGTACGAGCACACATTAAACAGTCAATTTTTTTTTTTTTTTTTTGTCATCAACTTGCATCTAATTTAGCGTCAACTTTAACTGGTACTTGAACCACGGGCATCCTTCAAAGGCGGTCGCGAAATCATAATTGAAAAAGTACTATGCACATTTTGATTACCAATACCAACAAGAGATATCCCATTGTTGACTTATTGACCTCAAAACTATTTTTTGGAAGTAGGTATTTCTTTAATCAAAGGTCACCTACTATATCATTACCTACTATCTGTTAGAATAGCGTTGAAATCCGATTTTTCATGTTATCGTTATTCACAAAGTTTACACAAAAATACTACTCCGTCGCAGTCATATTCATAGCGAAACCCTGATTTAAATTCCACGGCCTAATATTACCTAGTGTAAGTAATTATCGGGCAAAACATGTAACAACAATTCGAGATAGCAATCGTTAACCACAAAAATAAAATCTTTTCCGTGCTGATTACTCGTACTTGACTAATATCAGTCACAACAACATTAAATTAGGCTGCAAAACTTCTTTTAACTAAAGAGCATCCAGCTCCAGAATCGTAAGTAAATTAAAACGATTCACCTTTATGTTGTAACGTGCCCAACGTGCACATAAGTCGCCTACGCATCAACACGTTCGCCAGAAGCTGCGCTGGCGCCGCCGTCACTCGACACCATCGTCGCCCGGTACCGCCATCACCCGGCACCGCCATCACCCGGCACCGCCATCACCCAGCTGACTGCTGCCGCTGCCGCTGGTATCAGTGTTGCAGTTCGTCCCCTCAAGTCGATAGTCTTGATTTTGCAATCCGCTCAATTGCCGACTCGTCGTTCATCATCATGATCATACCCTTAGAAGATCACTACAAGACCCAGGTTAATGGTATAGTAGTTAACCTCGTGAAATGATGTTTGAGGTAGATAAACGTTGATGTCGCGTGTCAAACTACATATGCGGGTAGTGATCCTTTTTCACTCGTTTATTTCTTCACCGTTTAATTTTGTGAGAATACCCTCTAATGTTTCCTTCGAAATACACCTCATGATAAAAATACCTTGAATTCCTGCCATGTGATTCCTTCGTATGCTATTTGAGACGGCCTTTGACAGCTAGTACAAATTGCACATGCAACTCACGCCAACGATCACTTTGATTACTTTCATTTTGAACACGTGGGTCGTTGTGGTCCAATCCCAATTCTGATGTCGGCGGGAGCGATGGCTGAGCGTTACCACTGACTCCTTTCTGAGTAGGTGGTACAGGGTCCATTGCGTAGGTGGCGAAAGAATACTAATAGTTTAGCAATTATAAACTTACTTTAATTTCTACTAAATAATGTGTAACGTCTCGCCAAGAGATGTCGCTACTAGCGCCCGCCAGCCAGCCATTAGCCGTAACGTCACACCCCCCACCTAGCACGCTAGCTACTAAGTGTGGAGGGAGGTGTGGCAGTTACCGCCTAGCCAGCCAGCCAGCCACTATAAAATGCGATCGCAGCCTTATGTCGGGTTTTCGTGTGTGCCGACGCCTCAAGAATACCCCAGCTCCGGTGCGCCCGATGCTGAACAGTGACGGGGCGCTGAGATACACTGCCGCAGACCGGGCAGAGATCTTTGCCTCTCACCTGGAGCGTCAGTTCACGCTGAACCCGATTAGCGACATGGAGCACGTCGCAGCAGTCGAGAAGCACCTTGGAGAGTACTTTAGCACGCCGATAGCCACCGAGGAGGACCCCATCTACGTCTCCCTGGGCCAAGTCAAGCGGGCTATAGCCCGCACGAAGCCCAGAAAGGCCTCCGGTACGGACGGGATTACAAATACCGCGCTACGTCACATCCCCCACCGCACGGTGGCGGCGTTAGCGCGCTTGTACACAGGCATACTCCGTACCGGGACTTTCCCGTCTATATGGAAGACGGGGAAGATTATTATGATCCCCAAGCCCGGGAAGGACTCAAGACGACCGGAAGGCTATCGGCCGATCACCCTCCTTCCGACCACCTCCAAGGTGTTCGAGGCACTCCTGCTGCGACACCTCGGACCACACATCACCCCTCGGGCAGAACAATTCGGGTTCCGCGCTGAACATAGCACGACGCTCCAAATGTCGAGGGTACTGCACCACCTCACCGCGGCTGTCAACAAGCGTGAGTACGCCGCGGCCGTATTCCTCGACATGGAGAAGGCATTCGATAGAGTCTGGCATACCGGTCTGCTCTACAAGATATCCCGCTCCACAGCGCCCCGTAGACTTGTACAGGTGGTCTCCAGCTTCCTACAGGACAGGAAATTCAAGGTTGTGGTGGAGGACCAGCTCTCGGATGCGTACCCCATATCCGCGGGCGTTCCGCAGGGGAGCTGTGTCTCGCCTGCGTTGTACTCCGTTTACACAGACGACATTCCCGCCACGCACGACGCGACGCTCGCGCTGTATGCAGACGACGCCGCGTACATCACCACGTCGCTATCGGCGGCGCACGCGGCCGTCAAAATGCAGCGCGCGCTAGACGACCTCCCCGACTGGCTCAGCAAGTGGAGACTGTCGGTAAACGTGGGTAAAACGCAGGCCATGATCGTCACTGGCCGCGGTAACATCTGCCCACCCAACCTTGAACTCATGGGAGCCGACGTCGCGTGGACCCGTACTGCTCAGTACCTCGGCGTCACGCTCGACTATCGGCTCACCATGGGTCCGCACGTTCGGCGCACTGTCGCGTGGGTCCGCTCCACCCGCTACCTACTGCGCCCGGTGCTCACGTCGCGCCTGCCGCTACGAGTCAAGCTGGGGGTGTACAAGACGTACATCCGCCCGCAGCTGACATACGCTGCCCCAGCCTGGCTCGCCCTCACGTGCGAGACGCACAGGAAGAAGCTCAGGGTGCAGCAAAATTTCACCCTGCGTACCATCACAGGTGCGCCTCGTCACGTGAGGAACTCTGTAATACACAGAGACCTGCGCGTCGAGAGCATCGACGACTTCGTAGTAGGTATGACGAGGAAAATGTTCGCGCGTGCCGACGCCTCTGCCTGGTCTCACATCCACGGCATGGCGCCATGGCACGCGCGACCCCCGGACGCCCGCCGCCCGCCGCTTCCCGCGCGACCTAGTGCCGGGCGACGCGGACCCCTCACCGGACTGGACTCCCGAGCAGGTAGCACACACGCTACACGCAACCTGCTCGAACAATTAGACTCAACATAACATAACTCGTATCCACCGCGCGCGTTGCTCCTAAGTTAACATAGGCGCAACATACGCGCGGTACACACATGATCATACTTCACATTCGTGATGACTCACAGGTGCGTTTTGCTGTGCTGCACGTCAATGTGGGCGCAGTAAGGCGTTACATATCATTTAGCGACGTACACACACCCGCCAAGTCGCTAAATACACCATAACGTCTCGAATTTACAGCGGTATTTGGCTAGCTCTGAAAGCGTTGTAAATTTCGAGTCAGACACCGATTTCCGCAGGGGGCGCCATCTAAAGTCGCTGCCTGGACGCTGATCGATCTTCGCTGGGCTTCACCCGGGTAGCCGGGGGTCTCACCCGGCGGGGATCTTGATCGCACGGGCAGCGTGAAAAACTTAGGGCGCCCCTGCCAGAAAACACAGAGCAATGACACACCCGTGCGTAGGACTGCGTCATGCGCCGGAGGCGCTTCACGCCCCGAACACATCTTTCGACGACTAGGCCCACAAATGGCCAACACAATGACCGGGCTATGTTTATAGCCCGCGCTAGAGACCTCGGTCAGGGGGCCATCGCCCCGATACCGACACCTCGCGCCCCTTGCGGGGCGCTGAGACGACCAACTAGGATGTCGGGTTTAATCATTGTTTGTCCGTTGACGAATAAAGTAATTGAGTTGATTATTATATCGGCCTTTTCCTTAGTCTACATCCATCTACCCTTTACAATCAGAAGTGGTATCCACGCAAGATGAAAAGACGAATTGATGGTGAAGATGAAGGAGTATTCTCATCCTGTGATGAAGAAGATGCCAACATGCCGCCTGCAAGAAAAATCTTGAAGACTCTTCTTACGCGGGAAGTAGAAAAAGCATTTCAAGATCTGCAAAACGAAGGTCCTACCCTGGTTCCGTTAAAGCAGCAACGCGCAGCCGCCTTGATTCCTGAGTTTGACCCCGACAACGAGGAGTGCACCATAACAGCCTGGTTAAAGAAAATAGACCAACTAGGGGAAATTTACGGATGGGACGAGAAAACTAAATCGTTCCACTTGCAAGATAAACTGCGGGGCCAGGCCAGGAAATGGTACAACCGTCTCGAAGAGTACGATTTTTCGTGGCAGCAGTGGAAGCAGATGCTGCTTCGTGCCTTCCCAAAACACCGTGATTACGCAGGTATTTTAGAAGAAATGCTCAACCGTAAGAAGTTGCACTCGGAAAGCATGACGAAGTATTATCAGGAAAAAGTTGCTATGTGCTTCCGATGCAAACTCTCTGACAGTGCAACCATCTCCTGTATAATACGCGGGTTGCCCAGTTCACTCCAATCAAACGCAAGAGCCTATCAGTGCAAATGTCCGGAAGAACTATACGAAGGATTTCTTTGTGCTCTCGACAACTACCGACCAAATGTGAATGAGCAACGTGGTTCATACAAGGATAGTACTCGTCAAACCGAGAAGAAATCTGGCCCTGTTAATCCAGACCTTGTACCCTGCCCTCGCTGCAAGAAAACGGGACATTTAGTTCGTGATTGTCCTCAACCAGACCAACGCAGCTGTTTCAAATGCGGAGTACAAGGTCACATCGCCACAAGATGCCCAAAATTAAAAAGCAATGACGCTGGATGTGCCAAAGATATTAAACTTCTACTTAACTATAATGACATATACAAGAAGACTGCAAAAGTGAATGGTGCCTACGTGAAGTCTTATATTGATACTGGCAGCCAGGTGAACGTACTCACTGCTCAAGTTGCAAAAATAAAAATAAACAACAGTGCGGTTTTTGAGGCATTTTCTGCCTCGCACCACCGCTCTGTGGAACCAGCTGTCGCCGGCGGTCTTTCCGAACCGTTACGACGTGGGAACCTTCAAGAGGAGAGTATATTCTTTATTAAAAGGCCGGCAACGCATTTGCACGTCCCCTGGTGTTGCAGATGTCAATGGGCGGCGGTAATCACTTACCATCAGGTGAGCCTCCTGCCCGTTTGCCCCCTTATTTCAATAAAAAAAAAAAAATAAAAAAAAAAATACTGGAGTTAGACATTGTACCGACAACCATTACGCTCAGAGGATTTTCAGGCGCGCTGGTTACCAGTCATGGGGAAGTGAACTTCCGCCTGGAAATTGATGGGTTGGACATCAGTTGCAAGGCCCACTTGACTGATATCGATATGAACGGAGTTAACCTTCTCATTGGACAGCCACACACAGGTGATAAATAGTGACGGAGTTTCACTAGTGGTACAGAACGGGTCGGCCGTGTTACAAAAATCCGCTGCCTTCCCGTGTCAAGTGGACATGGTAGAAGAGCCTAGTCGTTTCACAATCAAGACCATTTTGAAAAAATAATTTTAGATCAATTACAAAGTTTCTTTTACGCCAACAACCTAATTAATAGAAAACAGTTTGGCTTTACCAAGGGTCGTTCAACAACCGATGCCGGTGTTGAACTTCTAGGTCACATTTTTGATGCATGGGAAGAGTCACACGATGCCTTGGGTATCTTTTGCGATTTGTCTAAGGCATTCGATTGCGTTCTTCACGATACATTGATCAGGAAGTTACACCACTATGGCGTGAGGAACACTTCTCTGAATCTTCTTATTTCGTACCTGGGTAAGAGGATTCAGAAAGTGGACGTCAATGGAAAGAGATCCCCGGGGTCGGTTGTTACTATGGGAGTTCCGCAAGGTTCAATTCTTGGCCCTTTTTTATTTCTAATTTATATTAATGATTTACCCTATCTGATGGGAGATAATCAAGAGATAGTGTTGTTTGCAGACGATACCTCGCTTTTATTTAAACTAAAACGTCAGCAAAGAACTACATACGATGTGGACACTGCTATCTCGAAAGTGGTACATTGGTTCAATGCAAATAATTTAGTTTTGAATGAAAACAAAACTAAATGTATTAAGTTTACAACGCCTAACGTCAGACAAGTTAAAACCAGTGTACTAGTTAACGGTGGAGAGTTGGATCTTGTAGATACCACTGTATTTCTAGGCATTACCTTAGATGCTAAGCTTCAGTGGGGCCCACATATAGAGAAATTGTCGAAGAAGCTTAGTTCTGCAGCTTATGCCGTTAAAAAAATTCGTAATTTAACGAATATAGATACAGCTCGGTTAGTTTATTTTAGTTATTTCCATAGCGTGATGTCATACGGCATTCTACTGTGGGGGAATGCTGCTGACATCCAAACTATTTTTGTGTTGCAGAAAAGGGCTATTCGATCAATTTATAACTTAAGTCCCAGATATTCACTGAGGGAGAAATTTAAAGAAATTGATATTATGACTGTTCCATCACAGTATATTTACGAAAATCTTTTATATGCTTACAAGAATATCAATCTCTTTGAAAAGCATTGTGATATCCATAATATTAATACTAGGAATAAGAATAAATTTGTTGTTCCTGCAACTAGGCTCCAGAAAATCAGTAAATCCTTTAGATGTCAATGCATACGCTTTTATAACAAAATTCCAACCCATGTACAGACATTAAGTCTCAGCAGATTTAAATCCTTTATCAAACAGAGACTTTGTGCTAAAGGCTACTATACGTTAAAAGATTACATGGATGATAAAACTGCTTGGGATTGAATAGTTCTAATGAACCGGGCTATCGAACGTCTTTTACTGTAATTTATTATGATTTGGACATTATTTTTTCATGACATTGATGTTAATTATTATTATTTTTTTTTAATTTTTTTTTGTTGACATTAATTTATATCTTGACATGAATTGTATAGGTATACCTATAGATTTTTAATTATTATTATTATTTGACTTTATTTATTTTATATTTTTGACATTATGTTAATGTTATGTTTTGACATAATTATTTTATATTTGACATTATGTTGATTTTTATGCATTGGGATTATTTATAATATACATATCTATGTGAATGTGAGCACTTTGTAGGTAGATAAACATACGCTTACAAACTAATGTCTGGCGGCTTTGGGTTTTTGAAATGGCCTACGCAAATGTCCCGCTGATCTTGCATAGACGTGCGTCGGGTCGTTAAGCTCCCACAATAATGGTTTGAGCTAAACGATGGCTGACGTATGCGTGCTGTCAGTATGGACAGGTCAACTCAAAGCTGCACTGGTGCTTTCTTCAAAAGGCCATCCCAGACTTTAACTTACATCGTCAGGCTCACATATTGTAACCAAAATGTTTGGACTTTAAAAGAGACCATGATTCTCTGAGTTTGTTTCGGCATTTCTTCTCAGAGGTCGTCAGTTAGGAAATGCCGATGTCAACTAGATACTAAAAAAAAAAATGTACATGACTTGTAAAAGTGTCTTTAAAAAGATCTATTTACAGAAATAAACAATCATTCAATCAATCATTCAATCATTCATTCAATCATTCAATCATTCATTCAATCATTCATTCATTCATTCATCTCGGATGAGTATTTGCCTCCGGGAATATCAATCATCAGGGTCAGCATCACCGGTAATGCAGAGGGAAACGACGTAGTAACTCCAGCGCGACACTATGAGTTACAAGACGTTTCCTACTCGATCCCATCAACTGTGTTCAGCGGGAGCACTGGCTATCTGAAGGTTATCAACACCGGAGCAAAGGACATTAACTGGAAAAAGGGTATCATACTGCTACGTGCTGAGAGCTGCTCGGAGATATTACAGGTCGGTAACACTGCCATTAATAGCCTATTGCCTGCCAAAAGCCAATTAATTGACAAAAATATACTCAGTGCCAGTGTAGTCGGTTGTAGTGACCGAATCATAGGAGGAGTAGATGTAGATGAGATTAGTATAGGACCCGTAGACGCAATAGAGCGTAAACAACTAATAGAACTTTTATCTCAGTTTAGCGACTGCTTCGCAGCTAGCACTCAAGAGTTAGGATTAGCGGTGGGTAATCTTTATTCCGGAAAGGGAATTGATTCACTTATTCCGGATCCGAATCCGGTAACGATTCACCTTAATGATTCCTTTATTCCTTTGGCACCGCCGATCCACTCGCTCTTTTTAGCTCTTCAGAACCTTTTATTCCTTTGGTTCACTCGCTCATTTTAGCTCCTCAGAACCTTTTATTCCTTTGATTCACTCGCTCATTTTAGCTCCTCAGAACCTTTTATTCCTTTGATTCACTCGCTCATAATGACTCCGGGCCCTATTATTTAGTCTAGTAATGTAGGTATTTGTTTAACAATAATGAATTTTAAGTTAACATTTTAGCTTAACCATTAATTATACTTACGACGTTACATCCTCAAGATTTAATTTTAACAATGTAGATGTTTAGCGCTCTTTACAAGCGAGATTAGGAGAAATTTAAAATACAGGTAAAATTAATTATTAAACTTGATTAGGTGGAAACATGTTTAATAAATCATACTCATTACAAAAAAATATTACATCTGTTACTAATGTGATAATTACAAATTGGTAGAATCAAAATATAATTCGGTTTAAGGATTATAAATTGCCTCTGCAAATGCATTGCCTTCTTCAATTGTTACCGGACGATTATAGAATTTAGCGAAGGTTAATGAGTTTCCCGACCAACCCGCGGTGCTTTTAATTATGTCTACGGATACTCCTCTGCGTCTAGCTGCTGAGGTAGATGCATGGCGGGTGCTATGTGCTGTGAAAACCTCGGTATTGATACCGCTATCGGTCATCACCTACTGATGGTAGCAGCACTGGCGTTATGGATTGGCTTCCTAGCAGTAAGAATGAGTTTATCTGTTAGTGGTAGGTTCCTATATTTTTGTGTGGCTTCTATATATGAAGACAATGTTTTTGCAGGGCAGATTTGTTCTCTGTGAGGAAAAAAAGGTATAATCAAAATAGGTGGAGATCTATTAGGGGCCGAAGTTTTAGTGAGGTCATTTATAATTATCTCTATTCTCGTACTACTCAATTTAATATTAGACAAGCGTATTAGGGAAAGCGTCTGCACACGTTGTGCGGTTGACAATGCAAGCAGAGCCACCAACTTTTTCGATAGAGATGCCAAGGATTGGTTCTCGTTTGGATAATATTTTGAAAGATGATTAAGTACAACATTAGGATCCCACGTGGTGGTGTATTTTGGGAAGCATGGCTTAGTTCTAAAAACTCCTTTCATAAACCTTACAATTCTATTGTCTTGACTTATACATTTACCCAGTATCAATGCAAGTGCTGAGCGGCATGTATTGAGCGTTGAATAGTTTGCGCCTTGGTGATATTCATCGACCAAAAATTTAAGAACATTTGGGATATTATTATCAAAAATGTTTATCTTATTTATGGTGCAAAAATGCCACCATTTTTTTACTACAACATTATATTGTTTTAAGGAATTGTCGGCTAAAGAAGATATTATAATATTAATAGCGCTTTTTGGTAACGATTGGTTTATATATGATTGCTCGATAATACTGACGACACCAGGGTAAGTCGATTCCAGAGCGGGTGCGGAGTCCTGAAAGGTGATAATAACAATGAAGGACTCGGGTCAAAATAAATCAATTGTTTTTGGGAAAGAGATAAGAACAGTGGGTACCACGGTTGGCTAGGCCAAAAGGGCACGACCATGATACCGGTGGCTTGATCAGTGACAATTTTTCTTAAACATTTAAGGACTAACGAAAAAGGCGGAAACGCATAGAAAAAATAAGGTGCCCAATCTATTGTGAAGGCATCTATATTATATGCTGAAGGATCTCTTTTCCACGATATATACTTTTTGCATTTCGTGTTTAGTCGTGTGGCAAAGAGATCGATTTGAGGGTTTCCAAACTTTCTCGTGATCTCATCAAAAGCAGAAGATGATAGGTCCCATTCAATATCGACATTGAAGCGCCTGGATTCTTGGTCGGCCTCTGTGTTATCCTTAGACTTGATGTAGGAAGCAAAGACAAACAGTTTTCTTTCTTCACACCACTGCCAGATTTCTCTGGCTACGTCATTAAGATGAGTGTATTGAATTCCCCCGTACTTGTTAATGTAAGCTATAGCAGTGGTATTATCGATTCGAAGTAAAATTTCCTTATTATAAAGATTTTTAGTAAAACACTGTAAGCCTATAAGAGCTGCTTTCAATTCTAGAAGATTTATTTGATCTTTAGATTCTATGTCATTCCAAAAGCCATTAGCACGTACCCCGTTACAATAGACACCCCATCCCGTAAGTGATGAATCTGAGAAAATTTCAAGAGCATACCTACCACTACGTATCGGATTCTTTGATTTTAAAATATTATTTTTCCACCAGGAAAATTCTAGGTTCAGGTCAGGTGGAAGGCTCATGATGCTATCATAATTATCCTTTGAATTACGTAAGGCTAAAAATTTTTCTCGCTCAAAGCGTTTTGTATATAACCAGCCATAGGATACTGCTGGGCAGGCCGAACAAAGTAATCCTATATACTTAGAAAAATCCCTTATTGTCAATGAATTTCTTTTAGAAATTAGCTTTGTCTGATCAAGTATTTTTAGACGTTTCTTATCTGGTAATTTTAAACACATGTCGATTGAGCTTATTTCAAAACCGAGAAATTTTTGAGTTTGTTTTGGAATTAAATTACTTTTTTCATAATTTATCACAAAGCCTAATCTCTTAAGGAGATCTACCACAACTGATGTGCTTTTCAAGCAACTGTTGTACGAGTTGTTAATACATAACAGATCGTCCAAATATATTACGAGGAGTAACCCTTGGGACCTGAGGAAAGAGACTACAGGCTTCATCAGTTTCGTAAAAATAAATGGAGCGAGAGACAGGCCAAAAGGTAAACACTGAAATTCAAAAGTAGAACCTTGAAATTTTAATCTAAGGTATTTTTTAGAAGAATCGTGTATAGGCACTAAAAAATATGCCTCTTGTAGATCCATAGTGGTCATATAACATTTTTTACTGATTAATCTAATAGCTGTACGAATATCCTCCATTTTGAAATGCTCGGGACTAATAAATTTATTTAGTAATTTAAGGTTAAGAATGAACCTAAAGGTCCCGTCGCTTTTTGGGATTAGAAAAATATTTGATATAAACTGCCCAGCCACGTCACTACATTCTTTAATAGCCCCCGAAATAAGTAATTTCGAAATTGACAGCTTAAGGTGTTTTAATTCGGTTTTACTAAACCTGGGGTTAGATGGCTCAAAGTTCTGAGTAGGAGGTTTGTCAAAAGGAATTTTGAAACCTTTTACATAGTTCAAAATTATTGGATCTTTTGTAATAGTCCTCCACTGGCTAATAAAGTAAGGCAGCCTCCCAGCATGCGCTGTTACCTTTACTGGTTCCTCCGGGTTTTGTAATCCGATTTCCGTGTTGCAGGGGCTCGATTCGCAGCTGGCTGCCTCCGAGTATGTTGTGTCGAAGGTCCTTGATTGGATGACTGGTATTGGTATCGGGTCTTTGGCCCACCCGGCTTCGTAGTCTTGCTCGATTGAAACCTGGGTGGGCCTCTCCAGTTTACCTGTTGTCTGGATGTAGATGGGATGCTAACAGTGTTGCGCTTAATCTGAAGGCCTGACCTTTCTGCTGTTTTTGCGGCCTTTATCTTGTCTCCAAGGTTAGCACCAAAGAGAAATGAATCTCTCTTAACGTCGGTTAGCGTGGTAGTAATTTTTTTATCTAGTGATGTAGTTATAAGCTTTCGTCTATGCTGAGTGTTTTCATGATGTAAATCTAAAAAAATCTGACTAACTTCTGATAGTCTTTTTAGGATTTCTAACTTTGGGTGGTCTTCCTTTATCAGAGACGAAGCTAGATTGGTAAGGCCAGCAATACCCAATCCAAGTTGGTTTTGAGCTTTATCGAGGAGTTTATCCCGGTGCTTAATGCTTTCACCTAGAACGGCTGAAAACTCTAAGTTAAGCTTTGGAGCTTTCGATAGGCTAAAATTCTCAGGTATTAATATTTTCTTAAGGGTAGCTTCCTTTACCTCTTTTGTTAGGCCTTCCACTAATACCCTACCCCAACGTTTAGCTATCTCCTCATTAATAGCCGGTCCTAGTATCTCTTCCTTTCCTATTGGATCTCCCAGCGCGTCTAAGATTTCAGGCGGCAATACATCAGATGTTCCAGTAGATGGGACATCAATTGAGCTAGGATCCGGAACATGAGGCAGAACGCCTGCGGTATTTGTAGAATTACCGCCGCCAGACGTGTTAACGGGAGTAACTACAGAAGACTTCACTGTTGTATCATTTTCTGACACGTCTGAGTGCGAAGACAATCTCGGAGATTCTGGTGTTTGAGACCTTGAGTAATAACGGTCATACCCTGCAAGGTAACAAGAGAACTACTATTGTAGTTGCCAATATTTTGTCATATAGCCATTGTACGTACTCGCGTTACGCCACTAGACTATATTTGACAAATTGCAAAATGCAATCTTTTAAACTTTTAAAGTCGTTGTACGTATTCACAATACGTCACTAGACTATGTTGTTATCAGCCGTGCTCATGTCACGGAGTATAACTTGTATTAAAACGGAAATATCCGGCGGGATTCCTAGTTATGTTGTCCGTAAAAGAAACCTATGTCACACTTACATAACTAATGTAAACAAGACAAATAACGCCAGTTACACAATTTTTATTCTTATGGTGAACACAATAAGGCTTACTGATAGATTTTTACTTCATTAGAAAAAATATATATAAAATGAGGGTAGGAGGCAGATTTCTTTGTGCAAAAAAGTTATAGGAAGATATTAAAATGTCTTCATATTCTATCATTTAGATGTAAACCTTTATTCTGCTTACATAATATATATTTTAAGATAAAACACTATACTTAAAGGGTTATTATTTACTAACCTTGGTCATCCGTACTTGTTGATGATTCATGTAACCTTTGTTCTAAACGCCTTATTTTCCTTCGAATTTTTGAGTTGTGACGTTCTCTTTTCCTTTTCCCCATGATAAGCACAGTAACACGACACAATTTATACTAATCTAGTACTAAGTGCAATTTTAAACCGAGACAGATGTTGCGTCGCCCGCACATAAAAAAGGAATGAAGATTCGCGGACAGAGGCGCTGCTGTCAGGTGGTATCGTTGAGTGACTTATTTCAGTTTTTAATTTGATTTTTATTTCTACAGCTCTAAAAATTATGTGCGTCGCCTATTACATTGAGAAGTGAAACTACATTGTTAAAATTAAATCTTGAGGATGTAACGTCGTAAGTATAATTCAAGTGTTAGTAACTGTTCTTCAAATCCACAACCTTCTGAAATACTGGCTTTTCTTGACGACCTATTATTGCCATCTATCGACGTTCAAACAGGTATTAAGTTGTTAAAAAAGGTGCTCGTAAAATTTCGATCCGAAAACTTAAATTTGAATATAAAAAAATGTTCATTTTTAAAAAACACTATCACTTACCTCGGTCACGAAATATCGCCAGGCAGCATTCAACCGGGTGAATTGAAGTTGGCAGCGGTTTCTCAATTTCCGACACCATGTAATGTTCATGAAATCAGACAATTCATTGGTTTATGTAGTTACTTCCGAAAATTCATTGCTAAGTTTGCATTAATAGCACGTCCACTCACGGAACTAACAAAGAAAAACGCAATCTGGTCTTGGGGTGAAACCCAGTCTAAAAGTTTTGACGAACTAAAACAGAAACTTTGTAGCAGACCTTTATTAGCTATTTATGACGACCTTATTCCGCGCATTGTCCGATGGTGGTTGCTTATACAGGACTACGACATATACATTTGTAGCGACATCTATCTCGCCACATAAGAACTACGAACTCAGTGCGATGACGCAAGTAATCCTACATCGCGCAAGTGACATTTACACGCGAGATTGTATATATACAACCACCCAACATCAACCGTTGGGCAGTAGCCCACCAGGCACAACTTCTCGCCTGGTCGGAGGATCCTCCTTTTCCAGTGGAGGGATTACCACCTCCTTCCCTCCATACTGGTGACCCCGAGCTGAACATCAACGCAACCTTCGATGACCAGCAGCTTCGCCTTCATCACTCCTCACAGCACTCTTCAGCGCATCATCCTGCCAGCCAGCAACCCTCCGGCTTCAACCCTGACCACATGCCTGTAGCGGACGCACATGCCTGGTCAGGACCCTCAGCCGGCATCAGCAACTTGGCACAGCACACTGCACTTCGGCCGGTCATCTAGCAGAGCCACTCTCTCCTGGTCGACGCAGCAGCCAGCCACTACGCATCACTGCACCACCTCGACTCACTGAGGAATTCGCAGCATCACAGTCCCGACTCACCGTGGACTCACCGCAACACAGTCCCGACTCACTGCGGACTACGCGGCAACCTGTTCCGACTCACTGGAACATCACACCTGGCACTGGCAACACGCAACAACCGTTGACTCCTCATCAGAAGATCATATCGACCTCCAGTCTCGGAGGGGAGTGATGTAGCGACATCTATCTCGCCACATAAGAACTACGAACTCAGTGCGATGACGCAAGTAATCCTACATCGCGCAAGTGACATTTACACGCGAGATTGTATATATACAACCACCCAACATCAACCGTTGGGCAGTAGCCCACCAGGCACAACTTCTCGCCTGGTCGGAGGATCCTCCTTTTCCAGTGGAGGGATTACCACCTCCTTCCCTCCATACATTGATTATAGACCCGGTGAACGTATGCAGCACATTGATGCATTAAGTAGAAACCCGGTACAAACGTTTAATTTAAATCGTTTAGACGTAACTGATTGGTTTGCTACAGTTCAAAATGAAGATGAAAAACTAAAAAACATAATAGATTTGCTGAAAAGTGGTTGTGAGGACAGTAATATAACAAATAACTACGCGTGGATTAGTTTATCGATTAGACTTTATCGTAAAACTTTAAATGGGAATCGTTTAGTAGTGCCGGGGTTTGCTAGGTGGAAAATTTTACAAAAACACCACGACGACATAGGTCATGTAGGTCTAAAGAGATGTACTGAGGCTATAAAAAATATATTTTGGTTTCCCAAAATGTCACGATTTATAAAAAAATACGTATCATCATGTCTGCATTGCGCCTACGGGAAGGGTGAATATGGTAAAAAGGAAGGCAAACTCCACCCTATACCGAAGCCCAGTGAACCAATGCGAATGGTGCATATTGATCACTTAGGCCCGTTCACCCGTACCAAGAAGGGATATCAATATATGTTCGTTGTGACCGATGCCTTCTCTAAATTCGTTGTAGCTGAACCAGCCCGTACCGTAAATTCTGTAGAAACCATTCGACACTTAAAAAAGATATTTAGTTTATTTGGGTATCCTGAGCGAGTAGTTTCTGATCACGGCAAGGCTTTCACGAGCAGGTATTTCAAAACGTTTGCCACGGAGAAACAGTTCAGGCATACATTAAATGCTATCGCATGTCCCAGAGCGAATGGTCAAGTTGAACGTACCAACCGGACCATACTGGATGCGTTAAGATCTACTGAACCTAGTGATGCTTCCCACAATTGGGATAATAGTTTACCCGATGTTATTTGGGGCATAAATAATACGGTTAACGAAACCACACGCTATAAACCTTACGATTTAATGTTTGCCCAAACTGGTAGATCTCCGTGCGATATATCCATACCTAATCAAGTCTCAGAACCTATTCAATCTAGGCGCAGTAAAGCTCGTAACCGCATTCAGATAGCTAGTACTAGAATGAAACGTAACTTTGATAAAAAACGTAAAAATAGCACGATTTATAAAAGGGGAGATTATGTACTATGGCGACAGGCACCAACCAATAGCGTTAGTAAGGTGAACTCGAAGTTAGATGACCTATATTCTGGCCCTTACGTAGTTATTAAGGCATTAGGTAATGATCGCTATAAGATCAGAAGTATAAAGGGTCTTAGGGGATATAAGCCATTTACTGGCCTGGTATCGGCCGATTCTATTCGGCCTTATAAGAGTGTAGCGCCGGTGTCTGATAGTGGAAGTAGCACTGACGAGCAGCTAGAGACCGAAGATCTTATTGATTTGCTTGAGAGTTGATCTGGGGTTGAGTTTTTTTTTGTAGTAGCTATGCTGATGTACGATTATTGTGTTTAATTAATTATTAATGTCATTGCGGGAGCAATGCTTACAGGATGGCCGAATGTAACGTCTCGCCAAGAGATGTCGCTACTAGCGCCCGCCAGCCAGCCATTAGCCGTAACGTCACACCCCCCACCTAGCACGCTAGCTACTGAGTGTGGAGGGAGGTGTGGCAGTTACCGCCTAGCCAGCCAGCCAGCCACTATAAAATGCGATCGCAGCCTTATGTCGGGTTTAATCATTGTTTGTCCGTTGACGAATAAAGTAATTGAGTTGATTATTATATCGGCCTTTTCCTTAGTCTACATCCATCTACCCTTTACAAATGTTAATTAACTCTTACAACACACTTTAGAAAGAAGCAAGGTAAACCGACAGTTTTGTTTTGGAGAAGTGATCTGGTCGGCGACTCGAATAATAATGCGCTCCCTCAATCCTTCACTCCCCAATACAACTCTGTCCACGGCCGCCATTACAATATCAATATCCCTGTACTAAGATAATCAAATGAGCAACTTAATATTAAACAATATCGTTTTCCACGACATATATATACAACACTAAAAAGAAAAAAATAAATTAACTTTTAAAAAAAAGAAAAACTAAAAAGCAAAAAATAACTTCATACAGTTTTACCTTTTTTTTTAGTTTAGTTTTAAAGGTATGAAGTCGGTGCCGATGATGTGGTGGTTGTAACCACCCCGCTCAAGGTCACTCGTGGAGAGTGTACTTACTATTAAGTTTGGCTTGGCACCGACTTCATACCATTAAAACTAAACTAAAAAAAAAGGTAAAACTGTATGAAGTTATTTTTTGCTTTTTAGTTTTTGAAGTTGGTTTTTATTATTTCTAAAACAGTTATGGACCCCGTCGGGCACTTCTAAACTCGATTCAATGAACGAACTATTTACTTAACTGAAAGTTTTTTTCAATGTCCAGTCCGGTATTCGAGAAAGTTATTTGATAAATACTAAGAGCTTATTTGAAAATATCAAATGTATAATTATAACAAAAAGAAGTTTACACCAAACCAACAGAGTAATTTTGCTAGCCGTTTGAAGTTTAGACACGACATACGAGAGAAAGTCAGGAACGCAACACAAGACGGTTGTTGTCACCAAGTATGTGTACGTTACATATTATACGTATGTATGTATGTATTATAAAATTTTTAGCAGTGAATCTCACTTGGGCAGTTATTGGTGTGTTAGCGAAACCTTATACATTTGTATATATGTATACGATTCGTCTCGAAAACTTCAATAGCGCGATGTAGGATTGTGCTACTACGCATGGCGATGTAAAGACAAATGTTTCTTTTTACCTTTTTGGTGTCCAATTTTGATAGTTACCTATTTTAACGAGATATTAGCTTCGTACGTGGCTCAAAATCACCAAGGTGCAGAATTAGCTTTGCTAGCAATTTCAATGTCTAAGTCTTGACTTTATTCAGAAAACAATAATAATTAAATACTACTACTAACCTGTCTCGTGTGTACATCAAACAATACAATTGAAATAAATAAATATTCTACGACATTTTACACAGCACTATCTTCTAGTCCCAAACTAAGCAGAGCTTGTACTATGGGTACTAGAAAATGGATATACTACAGTGAGTATCATTATTCCGCCATACAACACTTGGGTAGTTAATTGACAGTACATACATACATACATACAGTAGTAAATCGTATTTGATACAAACAATATCACAATAAGTTTTTTTTTTTTTTTTTTTCATGCATTAGGGTATACAATATTAGGGCACGCCACGGTAGTGGCGGTAAGACCCATCATGGAGGATTAGCTTGAGAGGCGCCACGGCGCCCTCAGCTTCCGGCTGACGCAGGTCTTGTCTGGGCATGGGTGCTTCGGCAAGTACCTGTGTCGCATAGGCCGGGAGCCATCGCCCGGTTGTCACCATTGCGTAGGTTGCCCCGAGGACACGGCGCAGCACACACTCCAGGCCTGCCCGGCCTGGACAGAGCAGCGCCGTGAACTCATAGCGGCAGTCGGCGGTGACCTCTCGCTTCCGGCCGTGATCCTATCCATGGTCGGGAGCGAGAACGCGTGGGATGCCGCCGCCTCTTACTGCGAGCAAGTTATGCGCGCAAAAGAAGCGGCGGAAAGGGAGAGAGGAATCACAACCTCTCTCCCGATCCGCAGTAGACGCACCGGGCGCCGGAGGGCGCAAACAGAACTCCGGCCTCCATAAGCTGTGGCCAGCGGGTGGGCGCGACTAGGGGAGTCCGCCGCCCGAACTGGTAATGGCCCCAAGCAGGCGGCGCGCGTGTTCGTCACACGTGCGCCTGCGCGGAGGATGCGAGGCGAGCTATGCCTCGCTCCTAGCCGGGGACCAGCGATAAGAGCTGGACCGAAGCCCGCCGGGGTTGTGGTGTATGCTTTTGCGAATCCCATGGCCCCGGCAATAGGGTTAGTGGCGTTGACGGGTGCGGTTTTTTAGTCGGTAAACGCTTAAGCGGAGTCCGACACACCCTGTCGCCTCCCCAGGCGATGGGACGGTCCGTAAAGGATTTTTCCGCACTTAAAAAAAAAAAAAAAGGGTATACAATATTGATAATTGTGACATCCACTTTGTCTACCACAAAGGAGAATGCCCACGGCACTATGGACAAATGTACTGATTTCAAAATTTTTGTGTCTTTATCAAACCAACTTTAAAATACTTGATGGTATGTCTTAAAACATCCTGAAAAATTCAACACGATCTATAGTGGAATTTCAGAGATATTTCGAATTTCGATTACAAATACAGCAATCGGGATAATTGTTTATTGTTAATGTTCTCTTTATTCTATTATTAATGTTATATTATTGTTTTATTATGTTATATTATTTTTATCTAATGGACATAGCGTATATTTCATCGTTTATTTTTTACACATATATTTAGTCACTGAAATAACAATTCATTTATTTATTTCATAATTATATTATTATTTTTTTATATATAAATAATTTTAATTTTTAATTAATAATTTAATTGCCCTTTAAATTGGAGTACATCGTGTGCTTAGTAACTGTTGCTCGACATCTGTGCGTTTGATACAGGGTTCTAGCAGAATATCAGAGCCAGGCATACCCTCCTGGCATACGCTGAGCTAGACACCTTTTTGGTCCAATGTTGAGACACACATAATGAGTAAAACTTGTAATAAAAGGTGTTTTGTATTCTTTTGTTATTTCTCTTTTTTCTCATTTTCTATTGTATATGTACTTTGTTAACCATATTAGTGCCTCATATTTGTGCCGAATAAATGCTTTTTCTTTCTTCTTCTTTCTTTCTATTAATCTTACGTACGATAAATAGACATTGTTCATTCTTACCGGTTGGTGAAATCCGGTCTCGCAAAATATTCATGATATTAATCGGAATCTCCGACAGTATGAGCACAGTATAAATAGGGAACAGTACGGAAACTACGAACAAACGCTCGAATTTGCACACTCACACAAACATACGCATCTACGAGAGCTCGAAGGGGTTCTCGCAGTGCTGGCAGTAGCGAGTGCCACGTCGAGACGAGTAGTTGCGTCTAGTTTACCTCCGCTATCTTTTTTAAAGTGCCACGATCGTATTGCACAGTATACGGCTGTTTGAACTCGGCTTCATCAAAACCGGAGCTATCGTATTTTAAACTTCCTGCTTGATGTTGAAATATAAGAATTATTATTAATTGTTTATGTATTAATTGTTATTGTAATTTTCGAATTATAAGTCCGTGCGATCGTTTATAATGAATTAGTAAACTTATTTGTAAATACAAAATGGAGGCGGTTTTGAGAGTATTTAAAGTTGATGGTTATGTTAAATCCAAGATGGCGGCTGCAATATTTTTTTTTGTCATGGATGTCGTTTTCATGGTTTTCGAGGGTATTGAAGCCGATAGTGCTGTCAAAATGTAAATCCAAGATGGCGGCGGCAATATTTTTTTTCGTCATGGATGTCGTTTTCATGGTTTTCGAGGGTGTTGAAGCCGATAGTGCTGTCAAAATGTAAATCCAAGATGGCGGCGGCAATATTTTTTTTCGTCATGGATGTCGTTTTCATGGTTTTCGAGGGTGTTGAAGCCGATAGTGCTGTCAAAATGTAAATCCAAGATGGCGGCGGCAACATTTTTTTTTTGTCATGAATGTCGTTTTCATGGTTTTCGAGGGTGTTGAAGCCGATAGTGCTGTCAAAATGTAAATCCAAGATGGCGGCTGCAATAATTATTTTTTTCTTTTTTCGGCAAAGATGTCGTTTTCATAGTTTTTGAGAGTGTTGAAGCCAATAGTGCTGTCACAATGTAAATCCAATATGGCGGCTGCAATATTTTTTTTCGCCATGGATGTCGTTTTCATGGTTTTCGAGGGTGTTGAAGCCGATAGTGCTGTCACAATGTAAATCCAAGACGGCGGTTGCAATTTTTTTTTTCATCAAGGATGTCGTTTTCTTGGTTATCGAGGGTGATGAAGCCGATAGCTCGGAGTTTACATTCGCGCCCGGTTAATGGCCGTAATAACAAAAAGATCTATAGTTCTACAAATTGTTGTGTGTTAATAATAAACTGTTTTCCGTGTTTAAACTAGCTCATAAATACAATTTAAATACCTTACCTATTTAAATGGTATTTTTAAGCCAGTTATTTCAATTCGATTGATTGATCACTACACAACAGAAATGTTTTAATAAAATGAATTATCAAAAACATTAAAAGTAACAACCCTGTCGCTTTAACGGAGCGTAGTTATTTATTTCTTCAACTAGGCTTAGTTTCCATACTGTTTGCATATTTATACTGTGGTATGAGTCTGCGCATAAGTGGTGTTAATCTCAACGAGCAGTTGAGACATTGCTCCACAGTCACACTAGCTATGATCTTTATTATATCACAACACAAAAAGATTGTCTTTAGCAAAATACAACACACACTGCAGTGGCGTTAGAAATATGTTTATTTTAGTCGGGTTAGCGGCATTACTTAACGGATAAGCGAAAAGGCTCAACTTGACGCACAATGAACCAAAACTAATAGAAAAAACACGGTAGTTCAACTTATGGATATCAATGATAAACATTATCAAATGTCAACATTACACATAATAAGAAATAAGGTTGTACCCGTACTGATTTAGATTCTAATATAATCGATTTTTAATCGATTTTGATAAACAACTTGGGTGTCTAACGAGACGTTTGAGACAATTGCCATAAAATATCAAAGATAAATAAAAATGACATTAATAACCATATCATTGTCTCGTCACATTTTCAATGAAAACAAGATAGATGAATATATCTGAAACCTGTATAGAATCTTTTTATTTTAACTTGTGACCTAACAATCGATATGTCTAAAATATTTTGTAAATATGTTTTTTATAAAACGTTTAACTTATTAGTAATAATAAATGGTATAAAATAAATCGATAATTGATCGATATCATTTCGAACTATCGCACTAGATATAATTAAACCAATTTTATATCAATATAGAGAGCTCTGGTGCAGATTTATTCGCAATTACGGAAACAGGATGTAATCAATCTATACACAATGCGGAACTAGTGCCAAACGGATTCCAAATACTAAGATGCGACCGAGCAGATGGGAGGAAGCAAGGCGGAGCGTTTTTAGTGGCCACACACCGCTTTGAGCTACGACAGGTAACAATACCGGGAGGCGTTTGCGTAGATGATTATGCATTTGAACTGATTTGTGTGACAGTGCATTCGAGTCATAAATACTTGTTTTTATGTTGTGTTATTTACATCCCACCTAATAGTTCTGAAAACGATTATATGATTTTATTTCGCATAATTGAACAGTTAAGCATCGAATATAAAATTATAATTATTGTAGGTGACTTTAACTTGCACTCTTGTAACATAAACGTAACAAATTACTATGAGTATGTTTTAACGTTTTGTCAATTCATTCAGAGAAATAAGGTACCTAATTGTAGCAATCGTCAGCTAGACTTAATTTTATGTTCGTTAGAAGCGGGTGAGGTGTGCGTGAGGGAGGCAGATGAATCGCTTGTGCCGGTTGACGCGTACCACCCGCCACTGGCAATATGTGTACCGATAGGCAAGTGTGCACGCGCAGTGAATGATTGCGCTGCCCCACCACAGTGCAAGCCAGGATCAAACGATTGCTGGCCGCAGTGGAATTTCGCTAAAGCAGATTACAACTTGTTTTATTCGTTACTAGCATCTTGCGACTGGAGTCCGATGTATGATTTAATTAAACCTGAGGTGGTAGTGAAGTATTTTTACGATACGGTGTATACAATAATTGACAGTTGTGTTCCTAGGAAAAAGCAAGTGAATGCTAAGTCTAGGTATAAGTACCCCGTATGGTATACAAGCAAAATTATTTGTCTTATTAAAATGAAATCAAGACTCCATAAGCAATATAAAAAGAGTAAGTCAATTAGGGATTACGAAATGTTCGCTCAGTGTAGAAAGATAGTTAAAGCTATGATAGCATCTGCTCATGATCAACACCATGAGACCATTCAGCAACGTTTTGCTAAGGATCCAAAATCGTTTTGGGATTACGTCAGGGCAAAGAAAGGATCAGCTAATCGTAAAAATATTACTACTATTAACGGAAACATGTTACAGGAGTCAGAATGCGCAAAACATTTCGCGGATTACTTTTATTCTGTATATAGTAGCGAAGAGCCAAAATTGGACGTAGAAGCGGCGATGAGAGTGAGTGGAGGAAGCGGCTCACGGGTTCATATCGAATGCCTGCAGCTAAATCAGGTACGTTATGCACTAGCCAGACTTAAACCTAAACGCTCAGCGGGGCCGGATGGCATTCCAGCTTTTGTGTTTAAAGACTGTCGGGCTGTGCTAGCTCAGCCGCTTTTACACCTATACAACAACCAATGCCTTGATGCATCACATTTTCCCAGATGCTGGAAAATAACGCGGGTTATCCCGGTGCCTAAAGGAGACGGTGGGTCTGACGTGAGCGGCTATAGACCGGTGGCAATCCTCTCGACACCAGCTAAGGTTTATGAATCCATTATACATAGATGCGTGTATGAACAAGTGTCAGGGTGGTAGTCTGAAGCACAGCACGGTTTTAGACCAGCGCGTAGCACAACCAGTAATCTGCTGAGCCTGATGACGTATGTGGTTCCGAAAGTAGATGCTGGAGGACAGGTCGACGCTGCATACTTTGATTACAAAAAAGCTTTCGATTTAGTTGATAATGACATCATATTAACGAAACTGGCAGCTGTCGGATGTACTCCAAAATTGCTTATTTTTTTTGCAAACCATATGAACGATCGACAGCAGTTTGTAGAATATGCGGGGTATAAATCTGAACCATATTTTACAAGATCAGGCGTTAGTCAGGGTAGTAATTTAGGCCCGTTGCAATTTATCATTATGATAAATGACCTGCCTGGTGTCGTCCAGGATGCCACGTGTCTATTATTTGCTGACGATCTCAAGCTGCTTATCGCCATAAACGATGAACGAGACTGTGTACGGCTACAGTGCGATATAAACAGGGTAGTCGAATGGAGTAAACAAAATAAACTAATGTTTAATACAAGTAAATGCTCAATAATAACTTTTAGCAGAATGAAAGCACCACGTCACTACAGTAACGTACTGGGTGGAGCAGGTATAGAGAGGACAGAAGTTGTGCGAGATCTGGGGGTTCAGCTGAACACTGAGTGGACATTTCGAGATCATGTTGTCAACGTTTGTAAAAAAGCCTACAGGAGCCTAGGTTTTGTGCTTCGGAGCGCAGTAGGATTCACAAACTTAAAAGCTACTACAGCACTGTACAATGCTCTTGTGCGAAGTCAATTGGAGTTTAATTCGGTTGTGTGGGCTCCTCATGAAGCTAAATATAGTCTCATGCTGGAGCGTATACAAAATAAATTCACGCGATTCTTGTACCTACGACTTTATGGAGTTTATCCTTTTTACCCATTGATGTACCCGACCTTATTTGTTTTGGGCATGGTTGGGTACAACAAACTGGAGACAAGGAGAGATTTGACTCTGGTCACGTATTTGTTTAAAGTGATGAGAGGTAAGATACATAATACTGTGATACTGGGCGAGTTATATCTTAATGTTCCGGACAACTATGTCGGGCGGCGGCGACGACCTCAACTAATCGCAGTGCCGCGCGGGCGCACCAATTTGCTCAGCAAAGCACCCATCACGCGCGCCTTGCATACGCTTAACATTGTTGCAGACAGGATAGACTTATTTCCATGCTCTCTGAATGAATTAACGAAAACCGTATTATATGTATTGTCTTGTTATGAATTAATGTATAAGTTATTTTATTTTTAATTGTTCTATTCAATTCTATTCTATTTTTTAGTGTATTATGTGCATATTTTTTAAAGACCACACTACCGCATTGGGCATTTGATCCTGTAATGATAGTTGTGATTGTGATAAATAAATAAATAAAAAATGGACATCCCTAGTATTGACAAGTGATTGTCAAAATGGCGTACTGTATGGTCGGAAACATAAAAGTACTAATTATTATTCAAAAGAAATTCCCACTATGAAATGATGAAATGAAATGATTGAAATGAAATGATTGTTTATTTCTGTAAATAGATCTTTTTAAAGACACTTTTACAAGTCATGTAAAAATATATATATATTTTTTTTAATATCTAGTTGGCATCGGCATTTCCTAACTGACAGAAGAAATGCCGAAACAAACTCAGAGAATCATGGTCTCTTTTAAAGTCCAAACATTTGTGTTTATAGTATGTGAGCCTGACGATGTAGTTCAAAGTCCGAGATGGCCTTTTGAAGAAAGCACCAGTGCAACTTTGAGTTGACCTGTCCATACTGACAGCACGCATACGTCAGCCATCGTGTAGCTCAACCAACATTGAGGGAGCTCAACGACCCGACGCACGTCAATGCAAGATCAGTAGGACATTTGTGTAGGTCAATTCAAAATCCCAAAGCCGCCAGACATTAAGAGTTTATAAGTGTGTTTATCTAGGTACCTACAAAGTGCTCACATTCACATAATTATGTATAAAATTACAATAATGTATGTTGAACATAACAATCAAAATAATGTCATTATATAAAATTAATGTAAAAAATTATAATATTTAAAATCGATATATAGAATTCATGTCAAAGATAAAATGAATGTCACAAAAAAAAAATTGGGATCTATGTATAAAAATCATGTCAAAAATATAAAATTATAGCTTGGGAGCCATAAGAAAACCACGATATTCACTAAAACAGTTTTGTCAGCGAGGACATAAGGTGTGAGTAAAATTCGGAGATGATGGTAACAACGATGTATATTGTAAAAATTTAAAAGTACATGTGTAAATAGTAAAAAGAACAGTAGCACGTCCGCCTTGGTGTACGGCAGAGACGAGTGACATTGAGACAACGCCGCGCTGGCGACGCCGCCCTCCGCGCGTCCCGCACTTTCCCCCCGGCAACCGGTTCAAGGAGCGCGATGTCGTAGGCGCGAACATCCTGGGGGCCCTTGAAAGCTGGCTTTCAAGAGTCATTGAAGAGGAGACTTAATCGGTTTAGAGCACGTCGAATGGTTCCCTTTGGTATCCTGACGTCGGCAACTCGTGGAACCCCGTCGGCACCAGGATACAATTTGGATACTCTTCCTAGGCGCCATAACAATGGTGGCAGCGCATCGTCCTTTACGAGGACAAGGTCTCCCTCTTGTAAGTCCTTGCTCCGCGTCTTCCATTTACAGCGATGTTGAAGTTCTGTCACATATTCCGCCTGCCACCGCTGCCAAAAATGTTGCCTCATTTGTTCAAGTAGCCTGAATCTGTCCAATCGTCTTGGATCGCGATCGAGTAGGGCCGGCGAAGGAAGTGATGTCAGTGACCTGCCAAGGATAAAGTGTCCTGGTGTGAGCGCTGCGTAATCATTAGGCGAGGAGGATAGGGGAGAGATGGGTCTACTATTAAGGATGGCCTCCACTTGAGAGAACAAAGTTGAAAGTTCCTCAAAGGTAAGATGAGTATTGCCTAAAATGCGCTTAACATGAAATTTTGCTGACTTAATGCCTGCCTCTGCATAGCCGTTAAAATGGGGAGCGTAAGCAGGTGAAAAAATGAAGTTAATGTCTTGGTCAGCTGCCAACCCCGCTATAGAATCAGAATATTGTTTTAAGAATTCATTAATCTCTCTGGCAGCCGCTACAAAATTCCTGCCGTTATCACAAAAGATTTCCTTCGGCTTGCCACGTCGTGAGATAAAGCGTCTTAGAGAAAGTATGAATGAATCCTTTGACAACTCACTTACAGCTTCCAAATGAATACATTTAAATCGAAGGCATATAAAAAGACATAGGTAGCATTTCGTAATCTTGCAGCCACGTCCACGACGGTCGGTTATTAAGAATGGCCCACCAAAATCGATAGCTACAGCAGAAAATGGGAAGTCTGGAACAAGGCGCTGTGAAGGTAAGTCGCCCATAATGTTTGTCATTGTTTTAGCATTAAGACGACTACACGTAATACATTTACGTGCCGTGCGTCGTGCCAAGTCCCTACCCCCGATGATCCAGAACCGCTCGCGCACCGATGACAACATGAGCTGCGGTCCCGCATGCAAGAGACGTATGTGTTCGTGATTCATGATGAGCTTGGTAAGTGTATGTTTAGCGCATAATAATAAAGGATGTTTATTTGTGTAGTCTAAATTACATTTACGTATCCTACCTCCTACCCGCAAGAGACCATGAGCATCAATAAATGGCGTTAGAGCAGAGAGGTTTGATTTTGGACTTAAGGATTTGTTGGTAAGTATTGTTGTAATTTCTTTAGAGAACGATTGTTGCTGCGACTGTTTTACTAAAATGGTTAATGAATTCTCAAGTTCCTTGAGACTGAGCTGGCCTGTTAATTTTATATTTTTACAATTATTTATAAAACGTAACACATATGCCATGATACGCTGTAACCTTTTAAAATATGAGTATTTATCAAAATCTATTAAGGAGCTGGCAGATTCAACATTAACAAAAAAGGATTTTTTTAATTCTGGTAATTCAATAATTTCTTTTTTATTATTAAGTGTAGGCCAATTTTCTTCTCGTTCTAGTAAGTATCTAGGTCCGTGCCACCATTTTGTCTCAGATTGAACTTGGTGAGGATCCACCCCACGTGAAGCGAGATCGGCAGGATTGTGTGCTGTAGGCACGTAACGCCACGAAGAACCCTTAGTCAGCTCTTGTACAGCTGAGACACGATTTGCAATAAATGTTTTAAATTTAGTTCATTCCTCTGCGGACGTAACGCGACTAAACGTGTCATCTTTGTTCTCGCAAGTTTATAAATCGCTTGTAGTTTTAAAAGTCAATTTTTATCGTAAAAACTTATATCAATGTGTTGTTCAGACAACAAACTTCCTGGTGCAATAATTTATTTTCAAAATCACTGAGATAGTAACGATTAAAAACAATAACAAGATTCGAAGCAGCAATATTTAAGTAAGTTGGTGTTGCGCGTGAGTCACCGTTCTAACGACCGGCCTTCGCACACAACGCAGCTTCAAGGTCAAGTAATCGACATCGCTCACGGATAAACGTTTTTGAAGACTACCCGAAGATACCGCTCGACGACTTATCTACTGCGTAAAGTTAATATTTTTAATGCTTTGGTGAGTGATATACATATTATTCAGTTTATATTACTACACGAATTGCGCTCTTCTCTTTTATATCTCCTGTGGTCCTTGGTATTTTGGCAACTTCGAGAGAAAGATGCCACGCACAGTGCGCACGCCACCGAAAGGTGAAGCATTAATAGAGGTGCAGTCTGAACCTGACCTTACTGAGCTCAGTGATAACACGCTAAACGTAAACACCCGAAAGCGTATGCGAGTAGAAGACTCGTGCTGTGATGCGAGTCAATTTGAGCAATTAAAGTCAACCATCATGACATGGAAGGCTGAACAAGATACTATCTTAAAAAAAATTGTAGCTGAGGTGGCGGATCTGAAAATTCAAAACCAAAGTATTAAGGACTCAAATGCCGAGATTGTTGATTCCATTCGCTTTATGAATAAGAACTACGAAGATATGAGAAAGAAAATGGAGGTCTTTGAAAGGGAGAAGAAGAATCTGCATGACTGTATCCTAGGATTAGAGAAGAAAATACAAGATATACAGTTTATGTCACGTAATTCTAGTGTAGAAATAAGAAATATTCCAATTAAAGATAATGAATCCATAACTGAGCTAACATCTGTGGTAACTGGTATAAGCTCGGCATTAAAATTAGAAATCTCACCGAATGATTTGAGAGACGTGTACAGACTTCCAGGAAAAAAAGGAGTGAACAAGAGCATTATCGCGCAGTTTTCCCACGTAAATAAAAAAACTACATTCCTCAGTTCAATTATAAATTACAATAAAAACAGAAGCACGGTTGATAAATTGAATACTAAAACAATTGGTATCCCTGGTAATCCCCAACCAGTCTATGTTTCGGAGTATTTGCCGCCTTCCTCGAGAAGAATTTTCTACCTAGCACGGAACTACGCTAAAGAAAATAAATATAAGTTTTGCTGGGTATCGAACGGTAATATTTTTATCCGTAAAGAGGTCGGCGACAAGCAAATTCTTATTAAAACGGAACAGTGTCTGTCTAACATACATACACAACAATGACTATGTATAATAACGTTTTCAAAATACTCTCAGTTTATATTTCCTTTATATTTCAATTTTTTTTTTAATTTAAATACTTTTTATAGTGACTTTATTATTCTCATACAGAGCCAAAATTCATACAACTACCACACAAATACACTGCCTCTAACAAATAACAACTCTGATTCCAAACATAATAACATGTGCAAGTTTGTAACTACACTTTCTTTCAGCCATACATGCTTTAAAATAAATATTTTGCCCATAATATTATGTACGCCCAGTTATTTAGATTGTGTAACGCTCGTTTCACATTATTTTATAACAATGTCTGTAAAACCCTATGCCAAACAATACCTTTATATTTAATGGCTAACTTAAATTTTATTAATAATGAATTAGATGTACTTAGCACATCTAAATCTTTTAAATGTCAACCCCAAAGCTGTTTGCAATATATTACACAACCTAACGATGGGCTAAAAATCTTACATATTAATATACGAAGTATAAATAAAAACTTTGACGAAATTCCAGTCTTAATGAAGCTTCTGGGTTTTGAGTGCGATGTTATCATATTATCCGAATGCTGGCTGAGCAAACTGGCGAATTTACCAATTTTAGACGGCTTTAATTCTTATTGTACAGAAAATAATTATAACCAAAATGATGGGTGTGCTATATACGTAAAATCCTCAATGAAATGTAAAGTACAGGAACCGCAATTTGTAAACGCTACCTGCCTAATGTGCCAAATAGACGATATCTCAATTGTAGCTTTATATCGGTCTCCGTCCTTCAAAGATATTAACAACTTCATTGAAAGTTTGGACCATACTCTGAAAATCCCCTCTCAAACTGTAGTCTTGATCGGTGATATAAATATAGATATTAAGGACGGTAATAATGATGGGAACTCTGACGAGTATTTATCCTGCGCCGCAGCAAATGGACTCCTTCCTGCTCATCTTTTTCCCACTCGACTCTCCAACTGTTTAGATCATGTCCTCCTCAAAACGAATAAGCCTGCAACGACTGTCGTTATTGAGTCATCTATAACTGATCACAATCCTATTGTCCTATTCTTACGAAAAAAAGGCCAGAATAATAAAGTAACACAAACTACTCGTAAAACAAACTACGACTCAGTTATAGATGATATATGTAACAATGATTGGTCTCCTATTCTAGAAATTCTGGATCCTAATGAGGCGACAGATACACTGATAGGAACTCTGTCTTCTATTATCAAAAAGCATACGTGTGAATATACTGTACCCAGAAAACAACGAATCCTTAAGCCTTGGATCACTCCAGGATTATTACGTTGTATTCGCCATCGCGATTGTATGAATGCGAAACTTAAAACCGATAAAGATAATGAAGTTCTTAAAATCACCTACAACCGATACCGAAATCACTGTAACTTATTGCTAAGTAAGATCAAAAATGCTTATGAAAAGCAAGAATTTATTAAGGCAAAAAATGATATAAAGGCAACCTGGAATGTGATTAAGAAAGTATCCGACTTACAAACAAACCACGCTTCTCCCACGGAACTACTACACCTTTCTGAATCACCTAAATCTTCATTAGATATGGTCAATCATTATTTTGCCAACATTGGTAGAAATCTGGCATCAAAAATTACCCCGACTTCCATAGCTTCTGACGTGCCCTTATTGAACTCTACTGGCTCAATGGTCCTTCTTGAGGTAAATGAAAAAGATGTTGAAGACATAATCCTGAGCCTTAGATCTGAATGCGCTACTGGCTGGGACGGTATTCCGGCTCGAATAATTAAATGTACGAGGCATGTTCTGGTTCCAATAATTACATATATTTGTAATATTTCAATTTCATCGGGAATTTTCCCTAATGCCTTTAAAAAAGCTGTTGTTCATCCTGTTCATAAGTCTGGGCCCAGGAATGATGTTAACAATTACCGGCCAATCTCAATACTCACTGCCTTCTCGAAGATCTTGGAACGTATCTTGAATAACAGCCTCATCAGTTTCTTGGAAGCTAACAATATACTAGCTCATAACCAATTCGGCTTCAGAACAAGCATGAGTACTGAAGATGCGGTTATGGGTCTGTCTGAGCATGTAGCTAGGAGTCTTGATAATAGGTCAAAATGTCTGGGTATCTTTCTTGACCTATCGAAGGCTTTTGATACCGTCTCTGTGCCTGCCCTGCTGGGGAAGATGGAAAACATTGGAATCCGCGGTCCCGTTTTGAATATTTTTTCGGATTACCTTAGGGGACGGACTCAATATGTTAAAATGGGTCAACATGAGAGTGAAGTATTACCTATAACATACGGCGTACCCCAAGGAAGCGTATTAGGGCCCACCCTATTTCTCATCTATATAAATGAGCTGTGCAAGATGCCTATTCAGCATTGCAAAATATTCACGTATGCTGATGACACAGCTCTGGTAATAGATGGAGTAGATTGGAGGAAATGCTATTCCAATGCTGAAAAGGCACTGAAAGTAATTATGAAGTGGCTAACGAATAAACTACTTACCCTAAACGTTCAAAAAACGGTATATATTCCCTTTTCAATTAGGTCAAATCAATCCCCACCGATATCATTTGTACTAAAAGCCCACACGTGCACCAATCTGTCCCCCTCCTATTGTAACTGCCTTAACATTTCCAGGACTAGTGGTGTAAAGTATCTCGGCGTTCACATCGACCAAAACCTGAACTGGCACAAGCATATAGATATACTCTCGGGCAGAATCCGAAAACTGATCTATGTATTTAAAAAACTGCGTAGATCTGCAGACACTGATACCCTGAGACTTGTCTATTTTGCACTGTGCCAATCAGTTTTATCTTATTGTATTCCAGTCTGGGGAGGGACAACTATAAATGTATTTATTAAGCTTGAGCGTGCACAACGGGCGGTCTTGAAGGTTATGTTGTCTCTTCCACGTAGGTACCCCACTTCACAGCTTTATGCTGAATGTGACCTGTTAACTGTCAGGCAACTTTATGTGCAACAGATGATAGTCCGTAAACATTCTTTCCGCCCCCACTCGGAACCAGCTGGTAGAACTATGTATAGACATAAGATTTTTCCTTTTGAATCTCACAGAACATCTTTTGCCGGGCGCCAGTATTACATCAACAGTATAAAAGTGTATAATCATTTAAATAAGGAATTGAAACTCTTTACAAAGACAAAATATGAATGTAAGCGTGCATTAAACAAATACCTGACAAAATTAAATCATCAAAACACCGAGGATCTACTTTCAGGCCAGTTTACGTTAAACTGAAAACATTTCAATACAATCATTCCAAACTATACATATTTGCACTCATACTCATACCCTACCCCTCACACTCATCACGCACACACACACACACACAACACACACACACACACACACACACACACACACACACACACCACACACCTGCAAATGAGAATAGTATTTTAGTATTTTCTTTTTTATTTCTTTTTTAATTTATTATTTTTTTTGTTAACTTGATATATATTATGAATGTATATATATACATTTTTATCGTGCTAATTGTGTTTAAAATGTAAAGAACAAATCCAAATATTGGCTGTGACATTGTTGCGGAGGGACACTGATCTCTAAGATACAGGGACACCCCTAGTTTGGAGATCAGGGTTTCAATGTATTGTACATAGCATAAGCCACTTAGTTATAATAAGTACATTGTATTTAGTATGTAGGCTTTTTCTTCAATAAAATTATTATTATTATTATTATTATTATTAGTAGGACATGAATTTAGCCATGCTAAGACAACAGAGGAGTCGGACCAAAAAATATTCCTTGTTATTGGTTTACGAAGAGCTGAATTTACAGTAGCACTCAAACGAGCACCAAGTAAGGCTGCACACAGCTCCAAGCGGGGTACCGTGGTGGATTAAATATTCCTGGACATTATGACACACAGCGCCATCTAGTCCCGAGCTAAGCAACGAGGCTTGTGTTACGGATACTAGTTGGTTGATATACTACATATATACTTTTTTTTTTTTGTAAATACATACATATTATACATAGATACATCCATGACTCGGATACAAATGTTTATGTTCATCACACAAACATTTGTCCCTACCGGGATTCGAACCCGGGACCCTTAGCACAGAAGGCAGTGTTAACTACCGCTGGACTAACTGGGTCGTCAATACGACCCAGTTAGTCCAGCGGTGTGGATTTTATAGGAGCGACACGGGATTTTGCACATAATAGATTACATGCTTGTTTACCTGAGATAGACGTGGACTTGATATAGACACAGGCGCCATAAGCTGCCTGAGAAGCATCGCAGAACGTGTGCAATTCTAGAAAGTTGGTTGAATCTGATAAAGTATTCCTAGGTATATTAAGGAGCTTAAGGTATTTAATATTGTCTATGAATTGTGCCCATGTTTGCCTTATTTTTACAGGGACCGGATCATCCCAGTCAATCTTGAGAGCCCATAGCCTTTGCAAAAGAATTTTTGGTTTAATGGTACATAGGGTTAACAAACCCAAAGGATCGAATATTTTAAATGTTGTGGATAATATTGTACGTTTTGTAACAGGATTTGGAGAGCTTTCATCGATATTAAAATGAAGACTATCTTTAGAAGGATGCCATCCTAAACCTAATGTATGGCAAGATGAACTAAGAGCTAAAGAATTTGTCTCTGTGTTTTTAATTTCTGAATTTATAATATCAGCTGAGTTTGAACGAAATTTGCGCAAATTGAAACATCCTTGCATCAGGACATTAACTACAGATTCCTTAATACGCAACAAATCAGATTCTGTATCGGCACCACAAATCAAATCGTCGCAATAGAAATCAGTTTGAATTATCTGTCTAACAAGTAGATCAGTGGATTCTTCCCCTAACTGCCACAAACACCTTGCAGACAAAAAACTAGCACTTGCAAAGCCATATGTTACGGTATTTAACCTAAGAGAGCGGAGAGGATGATCTTCCTGCTCACGCCACAATATAATTTGCAAGTCTCTATCCAATTCATTTAAAATTATTTGACGATATTGTTTTTCAATATCGCCTGACAAAACATATTTATAATGACGAAAACGCAACAAGATGTTAACAATGAATCCTGAATATTGGGACCTACCATTTGCAGATCATTAATTGAAAAACCTGATGAAGTTTGTGCTGAAGCATCAAAAACTACACGCAACTTTGTTGATTCACTATTTTCTTTAAAAACTGCGTGATGAGGCAGAAAATATGAGATACATGGTTTTTGGACTGGTGCTTCAGAAAGATGGCCTAAATCGCGATATTCTTTAATAAAATTTGAATACATTTCCTTTAGCTCTGGATTTCGTTTAAAACGTTTTTCTAAATTAAAAAATCGTTTCTTTGCAAGATGAAAAGAGTCTCCTAAACAATTTGGAGAATCTATGAGTGGGAGCCTGACACAGAATCTACCACTTTTAAGTCGGTGAGTATAATCAACAAAGTGCCGCTCACATTCAGTAATAATTTCCTTAGATTTATTTACATCAGGAAAATCTTCATACTCCCAGAATTTTGTGAGACTGTCATGCAAATCTTCATTGCCATAAGTTGCAATGTTACATGAAGTTACTTGACCTTTAAGAGAATTAGATACAGTTAAAGGCCCAGCTATCAGCCATCCTAACTTTGAGTTATGTAAGATAGGTAAATTGGGCCCTAAATGACGTTGTTCGGAGTTAAGAAGATGCCAAAATATGTCAGCTCCTAAGAGTACATCTACATTCGATGGCTGATTGAATGTAGGATCTGCTAATTTTAAAGAAGTAGGTAAATTGAACATCGACAGATCAAAGTGTCGTTTAGGAAGGTTGCTAGTTATATGTGGTAACACTAAGAAGTTATGTGTACAGGTAAAAGCGGTTTGTTTTGATTTTATCTCAGCAGAACATCGTTCCGGGATGATCCTACAAGAAGTGTCACCTATACCTAAGATGGTTGTAGTCCCTGAAGAGAGAGAAGTCAGCTGAAGACGTAGCCTTAGGCCGTTAGTAATAAAAGAAGACTGACTTCCACTATCGAGTAGGGCTCTAACAGTTTCTATTTTCTTAGTATGGGGATTAATGATATCGATCATAGCAGTGGAAAGAAGCGTTTCAGAGGATGATGTCGCTGCCATGACGATAGAAGATGATGATGGTCCTTCAGCACTGACGGTGTCAGCTAGACTAGATGATGATGATAATGTTGATGATGATGGTGATGTGTTTGTAGAGTGTTTATGAAGAATTGTGTTGTGTCGTCTCCTACATACACGACAGCCGCCCAGGCGGCAGCGGGTGACATGGTGATCGGCGCGCAAGCAGTTGTGGCACAGTTTCAGCTTCACGACGCATGCCCACTTCTCATCAATAGACATGGCCTTGAACTCACTGCAGTCAAATATACTATGCTTGCCCTGGCAGACGACGCACGACCGTTGATTGTTGTCAGCTAAAATAGCAAAAGTCTTTGTATGAGTTTCAGGTTTAAGTTGATTATTTTGTTTGAATGAAGATGAATTCTTTTGTTGTTTATCCCTTTTAGATCGATATAACATTTCTAATACATTTGCACGTGAAGTTAAGAAACTTCTAAAATTATCTAGTGAAGGTATCTCAGTTAAACTATTGTTATATTCTTCCCATTTTACAGCCAAATGAATGACTATTGTGTCCCAGTGATCGGTGGGCTGGCCTAAAGTTTTCAAAGCACGAAGATTTTTAGACAAATGGTCACCCAGAAAACGAAGGGCCTTATCAGACTCGCGTTGTATGGGATCAATTGTAAATAAAGCGTTCATATGGTTATAAATAAGTTGAGGTTTATTGTTGTATCTCTCACACAAAATATTCCATGCCTCCCTATAATTATCATTTGAAACCTCCAAGTTCTGAATAACACGAGCGGCCTCGCCTTCGAGATATGAACATAAATAATAAAATTTGTGAATAGGTTTAATTTTGCTATTCAGATGTATCAACTGTAAAAAAGTATCGTGGAACTCCAGCCACTTAAAGAATGAACCGTCAAACTTACTTATTTTAATCTGTGGCAACTTAAATCCCATGCTATCATGATTGCCATCACAGCATGAGTGATTTGCAGTTGCTATAGTCTGGATGGTATCATCTGGACTGGTTTCTTTGACCTCTGACAATTTTAGGATATTTTGTGCAGTTGCAATACAAGTTTGAAGTTTGTCTTCAATAAGTTCTCTTTCTTTTAATTCATCTGATAGATTCTCTGCATTTAAAACTTCTATTTGGGATTGCAGCTGATCAAATTTAGATGACAACTCCAAAAATTTATCCACCTTTAAAGTTAATTTGTTAAAATCGACCGAATCCAAAGGTACTAATTCATTTAATTCAGTAAGTTGATTGTGAAATAATGTTAATTGACCCTTAATTGAGCTACGTTTGACTTTAGCAACACTAAGTTCAACAGTATACTCCACAGACGTTGGCCTTGAAACTGACATTATTAAGCTATAAAATTCAAAACTTTAAAGAAAATAAGATTATGGTGATAGGATGAGCCAATTATATTTGTAATGCTACATAAAGTGAATAAAAATCTGGAGTTGAAAACCACAAGTTAATTTACTAATGAGTTAAAGATGTAAACAATGAATAAATATTGCGAACTGCTTACGCTCCTTTTGTTATCGCGGCGGCTAGAGGACAGGCCGCAGCTGCATAGTAGAAACCGGTTTGCTATTCGGCCGCATCTCGCGCTGAATCACAGCGCCCGGTTAACAAATGACACTTTAACTGGAATGCAGAAATGAAATATGCGTAAGCAGATGGTTTAGAATAATAGCTAGGTGCATAGCTAAAAGGGGTAAAAAATGACAATAGTGCACAAAGGAGGCTCAGTGACTGTATATATTGCGAAATAGGTAAAAAGAGGTAGGCAATATTTTTATAAACAATCAGGGATTAGATAATTATACGCAGAGAAAAGCTTGAAAAATAGATGATGCAAGATGGTAGCTAGGCAATATTTTGTGAAATGAGGCTAAGAATTAGGTAGGTAGGCTAAGGTAAGAAAAAGCAGGCTCACGACACTCCCCTTGGACAGGATGATGAACACGAAGCGTGGCGATGATGATCTCTGGCTCCGGCTTGAGGCCGGTGCGCTCCCGTGTTGGAAGTCCCGTTGCCTTGCCCTTGGTTGACCTCCGTCCGTAAAATGGCCGTCTGCTCTGTCGTGCTGGTGTGTTTTACGTCCGGTTCGAGCCCACCCGGGGGCGCCAAATTATGTCAGCGAGGACATAAGGTGTGAGTAAAATTCGGAGATGATGGTAACAACGATGTATATTGTAAAAATTTTAAAGTACATGTGTAAATAGTAAAAAGAACAGTAGCACGTCCGCCTTGGTGTACGGCAGAGACGAGTGACATTGAGACAACGCCGCGCTGGCGACGCCGCCCTCCGCGCGTCCCGCACTTTCCCCCCGGCAACCGGTTCAAGGAGCGCGATGTCGTAGGCGCGAACAAGTTTATTAAGTTAGAACACAATGATTATGTACGACACATTATAAAAGAGGACATACAGGAGAGTTACACTTATGCTACAAAATCGTAGAATTGATCGAGTATCGACCACTTCGACCAGACGCATTCAGAGCATCAAGCGCACTACTCAAGGCGGGGGCGCGGGACACCGCGTCGCCGCTCGCGAGTCGCGAGATCGCGCATGCGCGTACCTAGCCGCGTCGCAGCGCGGCTTATTGTTAAAAACAAAATATGGCGGGAATAGAATGCGCGTTACATACTCCCCCTTTTGACCAGGAGAGAACCTCGTCTGGGCAAACAATAAAGTAACGCCAAAAGTCATAATTTATCAAGTCTTACGCGAGCGGCCTCTACCACGTTTGGGAACGACTGAGTCAGGACATTCACCCTCTCTAGAATGGTAACGACGCAAGTCAGATACGTGATACTTACCAAAGACTTCACCAGACTTCTCATGAGCTAATAGAAAAGTTGTAGGGCTCACCTTTTTAGAAATAACGTAAGGGCCATCCCTCTTTGGGATAAATTTCGAAGTAACACCTTTAGCAGCATTACTCAACACGTGAGTTTTCATAAGGACGAGATCACCTTCCACATACTCCTCAGGAATAGCGCGTCGCTTATCAGCATAAGCTTTCCTGGTATCCTGATGACTCTCTAGGGTCTCCTTGGCTGCAGAAACAGTATCAGCGAGCTTAAGCAGGTAAGGCGTAATCTGAGGTACAAAGTTTTCGGACTCAACCACTGACCTTAAATCTGCTTCAACTGACAAAGGGGACCGAAGTTCACGACCCAACGTTAAAAATGCAGGAGTATGCTCAGTAGATTTCGTGAGCGAACTATTAAAAGCAAAACGAATAAAAGGTAATACCTCTGGCCAATGTTGGTGTCTATCTCCAACTAAAATGGCAAGCTGAGCTTTCAGATCCCTGTTCTTTCGTTCTACAGGATTAGCTTCAGGGTGATAAAGCGGTACAAGGCTTTGCTTTACACCTAAAACAAACATCGCCTTCTGCATAACGTCTGCTACAAATTGCACACCGTTATCAGAGATCATACGTCGAGGAAGGCCAAATCTCATAAATATTTCGCTTACCAATGTCTTAGCGCATTGCTCACCCATGGCCTCGACAAGAGGAAAGATCTGTACCCACTTACTTGCAGTGTCCTCTATGATGAGAATCCATCTCTCACCTTGAGGTCCTTTCGGTAACGGTCCAAAGAGATCAACTGCTATGACTTCAAACCGCTGTGCTGGGACTGGAGTCTGGAGCAGTCCTGCTGGTTTGAGGTTTGACGGCTTGTATCGTTGACACTCGACACACGTTTTAAGATAATCCGTCACAAACCTCCTCATACCGGGAAAATTAAACCTTTGGGCAATACGATGTATAGTCCTGTCGATACCTCCATGAATGGCAGTGGGCGAGTCATGACATTCAAACATGACCTTGCTCCGCAAGCTCTCTGGTATGACCAGCTGAGGCTCCTCGCAATCAGCGTCATCAACAAAACGATACAGTACGCCACGATTTAACAGATAACCACGTTCAGTCCACCTGTTAACAGAAAGTTCATCCTTACCCTCGAGGTCATGGATGATCTTGGCAACTTCCGGATCGGCCAACTGCGCGTCACGAGTCGAAGTCGCGTCCCAATGAGGAACATCTACGATCACCGGACAAATACCACAGTCAGGCGACGGCGACTCACCATCTACAACAGGACGACTAAGAGCGTCGGCCAACACATTAGCCTTCCCGGGAGTGTATTCGATATACAAATCAAAAGATTGCAATTTCATAGCCCAGCGAACTAACCTGCCACTCGGGGACTTGAGCGAGAACAACCACTTGAGGGGCTGGTGATCACTCATCACATGAATAGGATGACCATCGATGTAGCCGCGGAATCTCTCGACAGCCCAAACTACGGCGAGGGCCTCCCGCTCAGTAGTTGAGTAATTCCGCTCGGCTGGAGTGAGCAGACGACTAGCGTACTCGATAGGATGTTCATCATGTGGAGACTCCCCCTGGAGTAAAGCTGCACCTAAAGCATAATTGCTGGCGTCCGTTCGCAATAGAAAAGGCTAGTTATAATCTGCTTGCACAAGGATAGGTGAGGTGGTCAAGAGCGTCTTAAGAGCAGTAAAAGCCATACCTTGCTCAGACTCCCATTTCCAAACTTGACTTTTCCTTGTCAGGCGAGTGAGTGGTTCCGCTACCTTCGCAAAGTCGGGTATAAACTTACGAAACCACGAACATGTCTGAAGAAATGTACGGAGAGACGGAAGACCAGTAGGCTCCTTCATCTCCAACACAGCTCGCACCTTGTCCTCGTCAGGAGATATACCTGTTGGGGAAATCACGTGCCCGAGATACTTAACCTTCTCTCTAGCGAAGACACACTTGTCCCTATTAGCCCGAAGTTTAAACAGGCGGAGTCGGCAAAAACTGCACGAAGATCCGAAAGGTGACTAGAGAAAGAGTCAGAAATACATAAAATATCGTCAAGGTACGTAATAACAGTGACGTCCTCGAGTGACGAACCTGATCGGAACCGATCTATCAGCCGCTGAAACGTGGCCGGGGCATTCTTAAGTCCAAAAGGCATACGTTTAAAGCGAAACATACCGAAAGGTGTCACAAATGCTGTTTTATCCTGATCCTGAACGCGGCATTGCCAGTAGCCACTCCGAAGGTCAAGGGTACTCATCACACAACCCTTCCTGGTTGACTGCAATAGCTCATCTATACGCGGCATAGGATAAGCATCAGTTTTAGTGACAGCGTTGAGCCGCCGATAGTCAACACAAAACCTATACCCACCTGAAGACTTAGGTATCAATACAGTTGGTGCTGACCAGGGTGACTCACACTCCTCAATAATATCGTCCTTCAACATCTGGTCAAGCTCGGCGCGTATTATCTCCTTCTTCGCCGGCGTGACACGATAAGGGGGAACAGCAATCGGGGGGTGGTCACCCGTATCGATGTGATGTTCAGAGAAAGGAGTCGGCTCCCCGACTACATTAAAAATGTCACAATACTCACCCAGCAGATCCCAAGGCTCGACCTCTCAGACTCCGACAATAACGTGCCTTCGTCCTCCCGCAGCAAGTTCACGGAAGCGCAACCTAAAGGATCGCGTGAAGTGTCAATAAGAAGAGGGTGAATGACCTGCGGCCGATCAGCTGTGTGCCAAGACATGTTTGAAAAATCTACAATAAGTTTACAAGAAGTTATAAAATCAATTCCTAACAAAGTTTCATTATTTATAGAGTTAGGAAAAATAACAAACTCAACTGGAATACATGACGACATTAACTTAACATTAACACAAGCTAACAATACATTGTCATTACGAATACTACCATCCGCGAGTTTAATAGACATAATCTCAGAGCGCAAGATAATATTTAAACGCAACAAAAGTGCATACAGTGTACAACCCGCGATACTACGACGGGCAGCTGTATCTAACAGCGCCGTGCCACTGTAACCACAGATCTCTATAGGCAATACGCCCTTGAAAAACATTGTTATTACTAGTATTACTATTGCTACACTGGGAATGTAAGCCTGTCTGCACAGAAGATAAATTAATTGAATAGAATAAATCTTTGGAACAATTATTGTTTACATTACAAGTAGCTACAGAGTTACGATTATCGGACGATTGTTTACATTTCGGACAATTTGTACGAATAAACCCTTTTTCCCCGCAACCATAACAAAATAGGTATTCAGAATTACTTTTCTTACTTACGAGTTTACTACAAGAGTCTCTAGAATGTCCACGTAACTTACAATAGACACAGAATAACCTTTTGTCACTATCACTGATTTTATCACAAACACTATTATCACTCGAGTTGGACCCGGCCTTGTGAGTAACAGAGGCCGAGGGTCGACGTGGAGACTGCGGACGAGACGGCTGCGCTGCGGAGCCCGGAGCGCCCGATGTCCGGTCGTTTCCCGCCAAACTCGAAGTTGCGCGCGTCGTACGTGAGGCGGTCGGACGCACCGACGTGTACGCCGACGCCGACGCGGACGCGATGCATGTATTTGTGCTTTCCATGAGAGCTTCTTCTATTGATCGCGCATTCTCAATAAGCGACTCAATGGTTTTAACAGCCTCTCTAGGTATTCTTTTACGGATACGTTTGTGTAGAAGCCCATAAATGATATCCAGCTTCGCTTCCTCCGGCAATGAATAGGGTAGCTTGGATAGCATGGCACGTACCCTGACGATGTAGGTGTCAGCTAACTCCTCGCCCTGCTCACCAGAAAATATGTTTCTAAAAATCTTGTGAGCTGGATGTGGGACACCATACATATGCCGTAACCGCTTAATAGCTTCGGGCCACGAGGACACCTCGGTCCGGACCCCTCTCCACCATACTGCAGCTTCACCCTGGAGCAGCATGGGCAGACCCCGAAGTGCCAGGTCATCGCTGACCGATGCACACTCCTTGAAGATCTCGGTTGCATCGATAAATGCTTCTACAGAGTCTGGGTCGCGACTTTGTCCATCGAAGCGTGCCGTACATTTGGACATATTTCCCACTCGCGACGGTGACGGTGATGATGATGCAGCGGCGTTGGAGCTTGCGAGTGGTGATGGCGGCTTGCCTTCCATATGCGATGCCATGAGGGATTCCACGAGCTGCCGATTCGCCTCCGCCTGCGACTTTGCAAAGGCGGCCAGGAACGAAGATAGCTGGTCTCCAGACATAAGCATTGGTGAAGGCGCAGGCGGCGCGACCTCCTCGTCCGAGCTAGCTGCGTCACTCACGACGTCATTCATATTGGTACGTAACTTACGCGGCGGCATTTTAACAAGCACGAAAAACCGTTAAAAAAAGCGTCAGTAGAATTCGCGGCCACTAGTTGGAGCGCCACTTATAGCTTGGGAGCCATAAGAAAACCACGATATTCACGAAAACAGTTTATTAAGTTAGAACACAATGATTATTTACGACACATTATAAAAGAGGACATACAGGAGAGTTACACTTATGCTACAAAATCGTAGAATTGATCGAGTATCGACCACTTCGACCAGACGCATTCAGAGCATCAAGCGCACTACTCAAGGCGGGGGCGCGGGACACCGCGTCGCCGCTCGCGAGTCGCGAGATCGCGCATGCGCGTACCGAGCCGCGTCGCAGCGCGGCATATTGTTAAAAACAAAATATGGCGGGAATAGGATGCGCGTTACAAAATATAAAATTATGTCAAAAGAAAAAAATATATAAAAAATTAACCTCAATGTATGAGATTGATATATAAAAAATATGTCCAAATTATAATAAATAACATAATGGTTTCATAGCCCGGTTCATTAGAACTATTCACTTTTTTTTCACTTGTGGGTAGGCAATTTGAAAACAACTTAAAATACGAGCTCTAAGTAATTTATTATAAAAAATAGTAATCTTTAGTTTATTTACATTAATTTATGTTTTAGTTTATTGCTAAACTCACTAGTACTCGCCACAGTATTCAAATATCTTGATATATAAAGTTTTTGCATCACATTCACTTAGCAAAAAGTTGGTCACTTTTATATCAACAATGGACAGCAGATTTGAGAAGAGCTTGCAGGAGTTGGAAACATTATTTACAAATCGCCTGCGTGATCATGAGGCGAAGCTGCAAAAAGTGCTGGAATCATCAGGTACTGGCCACTCAGACATTACTACCCTCTCCACGGAGTTCCATGAATTCAAAGCATTTGTTATGGTTTCTCTGGGCCATTTGAGAACACAGGGCCAGCTTTTATCATTGGGTATGGACCGCCATGAAACTGCAATGCGTCGCAAGATACTGTTACTTCATGGCATTCCTGAAAAGACCAACGAGAAGTTGAGCAGCACGGTAGTCAACTTATTCTCAGATAAGATGAAGCTGTCTGATGTAAATACCAGTGTTATTGAGGTGTGCCATCGCCTTGGGTCTAATCAAGGTAAACCACGACCCATTCTTATTAGGTTTCGTGATATGGAGCATCGTCACTTGATCTGGGACAACAAAACCATCCTGAAATCTACTGGATTCACAGTCTCCGAGTTCCTTACGAAGGTTAGACATCGTGTTTTCACAGCTGCACGCAAGCATTTCCAAATGAAGCATGTTTGGACTGCTGGAGGGACCATCAACATAATAACTCCGGATAAGGTGCGTCATAAAATTGAGTCCGCCGTCGAATTAGACGCTTTGACTGCGCAATTTCCGAGCAGCACTGCATCTGATCCTCCAGCGACATCTTCTGCGAATGCTCCCGTTGCTTCAACAAAACCAGAAGCTAAGTCCACACGAAGCCGCCGTCGGTAACGTAGGCCGTGTTGTTGTTTTGAACTTGTTGTGTGCACTGTAATTTGGCCGTATAACTTCATATGGATTAATACGTATATAGACGGTATAGTTTTAAAGTAGTGTTTTCGTGCTACCCAGCGCATATTTACTTTTAGTTTATTGTAAATGGTAACCACCTAGAAGTTTTAAGTGTTTTGACGATATAATCTTGTCATATTCGATAGTGACATTTCTGCAAACATTAACAAACTTGTAACTTGTCAAATATGTCAAGATTGTCAATGTCATCCGAGTGCGTTCCGATGCGTTATTGCATGGCCTTGTTGTGTGGTCGCATAAATCATAGCACATCTTTTTTCAGAACTCATAGTTCAACTTTTTAATTTATATATTTTGTATTTTACTGTTTTAATATTTAGGTATATCCACATGTTATACAAACCACGTGCACACAAATGTGTTGTAATTCTAAATTTTGTTATTATTTTTTATCTAGTGTAAAATCTCTTCCTTAGTTTGCGAGTAAGTGAGTTTAGCGTTTAGTTTTTGTTTATCTTAAATCAATATTAACCAGTATTATTTATTTATTTATGTATTAATATTATATTTTATTACATTATGGCAGATATGTTTGAACCAAATCTTGATGATAGCTTTTTCTCGTGTTCATCCTCAAATATAAGCTTTGATAGTGCGGATAGTGACATATCTTCAGCTCTGACCTTACATGACAATTTGACCTCTCTTTTTTGTAATTTTCAACATAATTTGAATATAGCTCACATCAATATCCAAAGTATTCCTAGCCACCACTCTGATCTTTTGGCATCCATTAGCAGTGACACTCTTGACGCTCTTCTGATCTCGGAATCTTTTCTGAAACCATCACTCCCCTCTTCTCTCTTCGCTCTTCCTGGGTTTGTGCTTATTCGCAACGACAGGATTGGCAAGGGCTGTGGAGGCGTAGCTATATATCTCCGAGACGACATTCCCTTTAAAATTATCTGTGCCTCTCCGTCTACTTACAGTGAATCAGCGGAGTACCTTTTTATTGAAATTACTATTCACTATACCAAATTACTTCTAGGAGTTTTCTACAGTCCCAATCTTCGTGTTAATTATTTTGATACACTGGAAACATTGCTCAACGATCTTTGCACAACTTACAACCGTGTAGTCCTCATGGGAGATTTTAATACGTGCTTGATCAAAAGTGATCACCGTACTCTTTCCTTGTCATCTCTCTTGTCTTCATTCAACCTTCACATCTTACCTCTCTCTGCTACACACCATTTTCCCAACTGTAATCCTTCTCTTCTTGATTTAATTATTGTCTCCGCCCCTGATCTTGTTGCCTCTCACGGTCAACTCACTGCCAGCTTTTCCTACCATGACTTAATATTTTTATCGTTTTCTCTCCGCCCGCCTAGGCGTAAACCAAAAATAGCTTTACTCCGAAATTTCAAGTGCATGGATCTGGAGGCATTGAAGCGGGACGCTGGAAACATTAGTTGGGCGCCTGTCGTAAACAGTGAAACTATTGACGAAAAAGTTGCTCACTTTACTGACTTGCTAACTGCTGTCTACGACCGGCACGCGCCTAAACGCCGAATTAAATTAAAACGTATACCTTGTCCGTGGATTACAGCCGCCATCAAAGAAATTATGACTAGTAGGGACAAAGCCAAACGCAGGTATAAGCGCAGTCCGACGGACATTAATTACACTCGCTTCAAAAAGTTACGTAATCGCTGCACTCGTCTGTGTCGTGATGCTAAGCGTCGCTACTTCCATCAATCTCTTGATACCCATAACTCCTCCAAAGTCTGGAAATTTCTTAAGAATAATGGTATTGGCAAATCCCCTGCTATTGACTGCAACGATATTGACTTACGTGCCCTTAACAAGCACTTCTCACTTCCACCTGTGACACTTGACCCCCTTATTAAATCCAGAACCTTACTGGATCTCTCACTTGTGCCAATACCACCGTGCTCTCCGTTTATTCTCGTTGAGGTAAACGAGGACGAAGTCAATAAGTCTCTCAAATCTATTACTTCTTCTGCTGTTGGTAACGATCAGTTGTGCTCTAAGATGTTTACTCCTATACTTCCAACCTTAATCCCTATCCTCACTCATATATTTAATTTCTCACTACAGTCAGGTTGCTTCCCTAGTGCCTGGAAGCAAGCACAAATTATACCATTACCAAAGACATCAAATCCTACACTTTTGTCTCAGTTCCGCCCCATATCCATTCTTCCTTTCTTATCAAAAGTCCTGGAGCACTTAGTTCATCGTCAACTATCTAGTTACCTAACACAGAATAATCTTCTCAGTCCCTTCCAATCTGGTTTTCGGCCTGGTCACAGTACCGTAACAGCTCTACTCAAGGTCACCGACGATATCCGTTGGGCCATGGAAAATAAGTCTCTTACGGTTCTGGTGCTACTTGATTTCAGTAGTGCTTTCAACTCCGTGGATTTCGATGTCCACCTTGGAATTCTCAGATCCCTTAATTTCTCCTCGGAGACTGTGGCCTGGTTCGATTCATATCTACGGGGCCGTTCGCAACGGATATGCCATAAGGAGTCGTACTCTGAATGGCTTCACCTCAGTGCTGGCGTGCCCCAAGGCGGCGTACTATCTCCTTTACTTTTCTCCATTTTCATCAATTCCGCTGTTGGAATTATCTCCTCTAACTTCCATCTCTATGCAGACGATCTGCAGCTATATCGTCATTTTACTTTAAATGAAATTAGAACAGCCATTACTGCGATGAATCGTGACTTGATTGCTGTTAGTCAGTGGGCTAGGTCATTTGGTCTCCATATAAACCCAACTAAGTCTCAGGCCATGATTATTGGTAGCAGGCAAATGCGAAACGGTTTAGACCTGAAATCTCTTCCACCCATCCTGCTGGACGACACTCAAATTGTTTACGCAAATACTGCAAAAAATCTCGGGGTTATTATGGACAGCAATTTGTCCTGGAAGGCTCATATTGGCGAAGTCAGCAAAAAAATGCATTATACGTTCCACTCGCTTAAATGTCTCCAGAGCTTCCTGCCTTTAAAAACCAAAATTACCCTTGCTCAAACTCTTTTACAACCCATCTTGGACTATGCTGATTCTTGCTATTTGGATGCTACTGAGGAGCTCTTGGATAAACTTGAGCGCTTGCAAAATTTATGTATACGTTTTATCTTTAATCTCCGTAAGTATGATCATGTCTCTCAGTTTCGCAAGGATCTCAAGTGGCTCCCAATCCGCCTCCGCAGGAATACGAGGATATTATGTCTCCTATTCAATGTCCTTCACAATCCCTCATATCCATCTTACCTTCGGGATCGTTTCTCTTTTTCCAACACACCTAATGTTTCGTGTAGATCCCACCTTAAATTCCGTCTTAGCTGTCCATCTCACAAAACTGACTTCTTCTCTTACTCTTTCTCTGTCCATGCGGTCAGGCTGTGGAATAGTCTCCCGCCTAATATACAAAGCTGTGGTTCCATAACCTTATTTAAGAAAAAAGTGAAACAACACTACCTCTCCTCTTTGTCCTAGCCATTTGTAAATTTATGTATGTATATTATTATATAATATAGTATATATGTATCTATGTATATGTGTAGCTATAGTCTATGTAAGTTTATTCACCTACACACACTCATGTTTCTCTTTTATACTGTCTCCTCTCTCAGGCCTACTGGAAGAGATTTCTGTAGAAATAAGTAGTGCCTTTGTACATTGTTTATATATTTTTTAACTGTCCTTTGTATTTTGTGTGTTTGTACAAAAAATAAAAATAATAAATAAAAATAAATTCATTCCCAAGCAGTTTTATCATCCATGTAATCTTTTAATGTATAGTAAGTAGCCTTTACCACAAAGTTTCTGTTTAATAAAGGATTTAAATCTGCTGAGACTTAATGTTTGTATATGGGTTGGGATTTTATTATACAATCGTATGCATTGACATTTAAACGATTTACTTATCTTCTGGAGCCTAGTTACAGGAACAATACATTTATTCTTATTCCTGGTATTAATATTATGGATATCACATCGCTTTTCAAAGAGATTGATGTTCTTGTGAGCATATAATAGATTTTCGTAAATATACTGCGATGGCACAGTCAAGATATCAATCTCTTTAAATTTCTCCCTCAGTGAATATCTGGGACTTAAGCTGTAAATTGATCGAATAGCCCTTTTCTGCAACACAAAAATAGTTTGGATGTCAGCAGCATTCCCCCACAACAGAATGCCGTATGACATCACGCTATGAAAATAGCTAAAGTATAAGCACTAAACGAGCTGTTTCTATATTTGTTAAAAGACGTATCTTTTTAACGGCATAAGCTGCAGAACTAAGCCTCTTCGATAATTTCTCTATATATGGGCCCCACTGAAGCTTAGAATCCAAGGTAATGCCAAGAAAAACTGTGGTATCTACAAGATCCAACTCTCCACCGTTAATAAGTACACTGGTTTTTACCTGCCTAACGTTAGGCGTTGTGAACTTTACACATTTAGTTTTATTTTCATTTAAAAGTAAATTATTTGCATTGAACCAGTGTACCACTTTCGAGATAGCGCTGTCCACATCACCAGTAGCCATTTTTTGGCGTTTTAGTTTAAATAAAAGGGAGGTGTCATCAGCAAACAACACTATCTCTTGATTATCCCCCATGAGATACGGTAAATCATTAATAAAAATTAGAAATAAAAAGGGGCCAAGAATTGAACCTTGCGGAACTCCCATAGAAACTACAGACCCTGGAGATATCTTTCCATTGACGTCCACCCTCTGAATCCTTTTACCCAGGTACGAAATAAGAAGATTCAGAGAAGTGTTCCTCACACCATAGTGGTGTAACTTCCTGATTAATGTTTCATGAAGAACGCAATCAAATGCTTGAGATAAATCATAAAAGATACCCAAAGCATCGTGCGACTCTTCCCACGCATTTAAAATATGACCTATAAGTTCAACACCGGCATCGGTTGTCGAACGACCCTTAGTAAAACCAAACTGTTTTCCATTTATTAGTTTATTGGCGTAAAAGAAACCTTGTAGTTGCTCTAACATTATTCAACTTCTCAATATCACCTCTACGCAGATGACTTGCAGCTGTATCGTCATTTTAAAATAGACGATATCAAGGGTGCTGTAGATGCCATCAATGATGATCTTGAGAATATTCGTCAGTGGGCTAACTCTTTTGGGCTTGTAGTCAATCCTACAAAATCTCAGGCTATGATCATTGGTGGCAGATACATGTTGAACCTTTTAGAGTACCAGTCCCTTCCTCCAATAATTTACAACTCCATCCCAGTGGCTTACTCCAAGTGTAACAAAAATCTTGGTGTTCTTATAGACTCACACCTAACATGGGAAGCACACATTGTAGAGGTAAGCAGGAGAATGTACAGTTCGTTCCAGTCTCTCAAACGTCTTCAAAATTTCCTTCCTTTTCAAACTAAGGTAATACTTGCGCAATCACTTCTACTTCCACATCTTGACTATGCTGATGTCTCTTTTCTTGATGCAAAGGAGGATCTCCTAAATAAACTCGAGCGTCTGCAGAACCTGGGTATCCGCTTCATTTATGGGCTTCGGAAGTATGATCATGTATCAGAATTTCGCGCCAGATTGAAGTGGCTACCCATACGGCGACGCCGAGACTTACACATACTGTGCCTTCTCTATTCTGTCCTTCATAACCCTAACTCGCCCTTATACCTCCGAGAGCGTTTTGAGTACCTTGTCCCGAGGGACAAACTCTGCCGTAGCAGTTCTTCCCTTCTCTTGCGGACTCCGGCACATTCTTCCAGTTGCTATGACAGTTCATTTACTGTAAAAGCAGTGCGTTTATGGAATTCTCTGCCACACTCGTTACGTGCTAGCCCTTCTCTGGACATTTTCAGGAGGAAAACTAGGGAGCATTTTCTGTCACAATAATTTGTCGATATATTATAATATATATGTATATATATATATGTATATATATTTGTACATATTTATTTAGTTATAAAGCTATATATATGTATCTATTTATTTGTTTACTCATATGCTAAATGGAATTTCTTTATTATTATTGTACACTTTGTCTTTTTACTCTTCCTTTTAAAACTCTCTCACTCAAAGGTTTGCTGGAAGAAAATTCAGTCTTGAATTAAGCTCGCCTTTGTGCACAAAACTTTAAATGTATTATTTAATTTCTATGGTGTTTTATCTTTTGTGTACAATAAAGAATTAAAGAATTAAAGAATTATTTTCTCAAAAATTTTACTAAACGTTGGTAGCACTGATATCGGTCTAAAATTAGTAGGGTCTGATGTGCTACCTGATTTAAACAAAGGTATAATCTTACTATTTTTCATAAGATCAGGAAATTTACCACTATCAATACATTGGTTAAATATAAAGGGTAAGGTAGGTGCTACAATGTAAATAATAGATTTGGCAACGTCGACAGAATTTCCCCACAGGTCTGCAGTCTTTTTTACATTTAATGTATTGAATGTTTTAATAATATCATTACTGTTAACATATTTGAAATTAAATTCCGTACAGCTAGCATTTACATTTTCATTAAGTAAGTTCTCAGCAACAGTAGGTGATGAATTTAAAGATCTAGTAGCCACAACAGGAATATCTGTAAAGAAGTTTTCGAATGCTGTGTCAACTTCGAAGTCTGTTTTAATCATTTGATCGTCAATAATAAGACTATATTCACTGTTTCGGCCACTAGACCTCCCTATTTCACTGTTGATAATATTCCAGGTCATCTTTATTACATTATTACTATTTCTTATTTTCGAACTTATACCTATAGCGAGACTTTGCGAGACAACAAACCCTCTTAAATATTTTAGAGTATTTTTTAACATAAACATTAAACTCTGGGGTAGTTATATAAGTTCGTTCATTATATAGCTCGTAAAGTCTCTTTCTACTTTTATGAATACCAACAGTGGCCCATTCACTGAAAGATGCAGTTCCATTAACTCTGATCGTCTTGGGTGTAAAAGTAGAATTAAAATCTTTGCAATAAATATTATAAAAAGAATCATAATGCTTATTAGGATCACTATTATAGTCAACCTCAGGCGGGACTCGAACCCGCGTCTTCTGGATTGGTACTCCAGACGCTCTGCCAACTGAGCCACCGAGGTATCCGCCTGATGTGTTGAATTTTTCTTTCTTTATGTTACTTATGTCTTACGGCGACATAGCAACATCGATCGAAAAATTTAAAAAGAGTGATCAGAGTCCAATAGGTTAATAATTTTCTTATGCATTGGTAAAATATTGGTGTAAATATTATCTAAACATGTAGCTGAAGTAGCAGTAATTCTAGTAGGCTCCAAAAATATGTTTCTTAGATTATATGACTGGAAAAGATTGATGATTTTAATGCTGGCACCTGAATTTTCTAATAAATTAACATTGAAGTCACCACATGTGATAATTGATTTATTTGTATTATAACAGGCTTTATGAAGCACTTCATCCATCACCCCCTCAAAACAGTCATACATCCCAGATTGGGGCCTATATACACTTATTATAATGAACCGTTCTAATTCCACACAGGCTATCTCAATTGTTCGCTCAACAGAGAGGCTCACTATGTCTTTACGCTCTTTAAATTTGAGTTGATTATTTAATAGGATTAAGGAGCCACCATGAATGGCATTCTCTCTGCTGAACGAACTACCAACCTGGTGATTACTAAAATTAAATATTAACTGATGGTTTTTCAGCCAATGTTCTGTAATACAAAAAATATCTATATTGTTACAATTTAAAAATAATTCAATTTCTAATTCCTTATTAATGATTCCTTGTATGTTTTGGTGCACCAGGTTGATACAATTTCTATCCATAATACTGCATTCCGGTTGACATAGGTCAGTAACATAATCACTCAAAATGCAAGCACTAGTGGATGAAAAAACGCGAGAGGATGCCTCTGTCTTACAAGCTAATTTAAATTATTATAAATGTCAAATTGTGTATTGTCAGAAAGCGGCTCAATAGAAACAATATGTTGAATAGTCATATTCTTGGCTATAGTATCAAAATAATAAGAGACAGACATAGCTAACTGTCTCTTACAATACCTAGAAAGATAGTACTTATCTTTCGTCAAATAAAAATAATTGCACACATAATTATTAGTGTCAATTAAACTAAATTTAGCGTTATTTGTGGATAATGTATGCAGAGTTAGGTTAAGCCTAAATCGTGTGTCATTTTCTTCCTTTGGCAAACTTTTAGAGTAGGGAAATGTAAACAAAACAATGTTATGTACATTCAGGGAAGATAACTTTGTCATAAGTCCAATAAGTCTATTTTTATTTATATTACCTCTATCACCAATAAATATAAGAATGGTGGTGTCTGGATTAAAATTTGAATCAATTATTTTATGCTTAACTATGAATAGTAAATAAATTTTATTCAATAATTATGTATATCTTTAATTTAGATATTTCATCCTATTTCACTTCTTGAGACACAAGAACTCTAGAGTACTGTCCGTGGGCATTCTCCTTTATTTTTTTATTTTTTTATCTTTATTTTTTTATAGAGGGTTTTAATCTTAACAGATTATGCCACCCTCATCGGACAACAATCAAAAATAATAATAATAATAAAAAAAAACAACTAATGTTAACTTAAATAACCTCTACGCTTAATACCTTTATTTACGAGTCTGTATAACATCCTGGCAGCCTCCGAGATGGGGGCCGCGAGGACGCTATTACATTCTCCGGTTTCGTAAAACCTATGGTTAATGCAAATCATATCTCCTCTCTCCGATTCGTTCCTGACATATTCCATCATTATATGGTATGCGTCTTCAATAATTCCGCATTCAGAACAGCTAGGGGATTGTACTTTACCCATTAAAAAGGCGAACTTATTTAACGGTATGTGTCCAGAGCGAAGGCGGAGAGCAGTTATGATGGTTTGCCTCCCCATGTCGGCATTGTCTATCCAAGAACGTTTGAGAATAGTAGGTTGTATCGTGGCGTACCATGCCTTTGCTCCGACTACGTTCATTAAAATATTCTTGCCACATATTAAAACGTTTTTGTTTAATTATATAGAAAGAAAGAAAGAAAGAAAGAAAACTTTTTATTTTGGTCTGTTTGCGAGACATATAAATATTTAAAGAACAAAAAGAAAAAGAAAAGAACAGTAATGATACCAGTATGAAATTTAAATTAAACAAAAAAAAATATATTAATAATATAAAAAATAAAACTAAGGTCCTGTAACTAAGCAACCCTGTGCGAGGCCGAAAAAGGTACCTATCTCAGCTTAATGTAGTGACATCTATGTTCAAATCACAATGCCACTGCGCTGGTTTTCAGATAGGACCGTTCTGTGATATCACGGGCAGGAACGACTACGACATTGAAGTATAAGTAAATATATAAATACCTAAATAATTGAAAATACATAAAAAATATAAAAATATACAAATAGGTACACGAGAAAATAATAGAAAATAAGTACATAAATATAAGGAAACAGGTGCATAGTTTATTCGTGTGTTGTGTATTTATGAGCCACAGTCAATTGATAAATTTATTGATTTACCGGCCATCGCCTCCACATCATTTGTCTGTAACATAAATATATAAATAATAATAGTAATAATAAAATAGTGGAAACATTATGCCAACCACTGACAAGTGAAGGGAGCGAACGTAGCCTCCTGTGCGGTTGGGATTTGTCAACATTGTGTCAGTGTCATGCGATGTCATCGAATCGAACTATAATGATCGATATTTTACTTACGGCTACCTACAATAATTTATACAAGTACAAGCTAGCTAATGTACAAATAATTGAATTATGAACCAAGTTAATGTTTGTAAATTAAAGAAATAAATGTGTGTAAAATTGTATAAATGTAAAAGTAAATATTTATTCTTAAAACTATTGTCTCTGAACTGAATTATATGTCTGCATTAAATTTGTATCGAATTGAGAGCTTCACTGCTATCTGTTAAAGGTTTAATATCTACACAATATGTTATCTGTCGTGCGTTGTTTGTTCTATAAAAAAAAATTAAAATATTATCTGTTCCACTTGTCAAAGCGAATACGTTGTTTTATTATAGGTTATGGGCCGTACGCTCAAAAAAAAATCGCGGTATTGAGTCTTTTTAACAAGGATTTTGCAGTAAAGCAAGTGTTAAAAGACAGTATTCAGTGCAATTTAACTGTGAACTCACTGATTGTATTAATTATCGCAGTGTATAAGTGTAGTAACTGTTCGTCAAAATGGCTACCAACTACCTTATAAATGTGCCAAAATTAAAGGGACGCGATAATTATTCTGAGTGGTGTTTCGCTGCAGAAAATTTCTTAGTTCTCGAAGGCATGAAGCACTGTATCAAGCCAGAATCGGGAAAAGAAATAGCAAGCGCGGAAGACGAAAAAACAAAAGCCAAATTGATTATGACCATCGACTCGTCGCTGTATGTCCACATCAAAACCGTGAAATTGTCGAAAGAATTGTGGAATAAACTACAGCAATTATTTGATGATAGTGGCTTTTCACGAAGAATAAGTCTGTTGAGAAATTTGATTTCAATCCGGCGAGATAATTGCAGTTCGATGACGTCTTATGTGACGCAGATTATCGACTTAGCGCAAAAATTAAGTGGAACGGGATTTGAAATAAATGATCAATGGACAGGATCATTGTTGTTGGCTGGATTGCCTGATCGGTTTGCCCCAATGATCATGGCAATCGAACATTCGGGCATTTCCATCACGGCAGACAATATAAAGACAAAATTATTAGACATGGAGTCGGTAGATTACAACGAGAGTGAAATGAACAGTGCTTTCGTCGGTCAATCAAATCATGCAAGGCTGAATAAGAATAATTTGTCTATGGTCAAGAAAAATTGTAATGTTGGTAGTACTACTGTTTCGTCATCAAAGTCGAACACCAAGGCGGTGAAATGCTACTGGTGTAAATAAGTCGGCCATTACAAAAATCAGTGCATGAATAACGAAATTAATTCAGCAAATAAGAAAAATAAAGAAAGAATGCAATCAAATGCATTTAGTGCAGTATTTTTAAGTGCGAATTTCAACAAAAATGATTGGTATATCGACTCCGGGGCTAGTGTACACCTAACAGCAAACGAAAGTTGGGTTATGAATGCCAGATACGAACAAAATAGAGGAATTGTCGTAGCTAATAGTGAGAAGATGACAGTATTATGTTCTGGCAATGTTAAAATAACGACTTCAACTGATGATTGCGAGTACGACATCGTGATAGAAGACGCATGCTGTATACCATCTCTGACTACTAACCTGCTATCAGTCAGTCAATTAATTAAAAAAGGAAACAGTGTGTCTTTCACAGATAAAGGCTGTTGTGTTTACAATAAAAAACAACAGTTAGTCGCTACAGCAGTATTGGTCAATGGGGTATACAAAGTAAACTTAGTATCCCAGGAGTATTTGGCTGCATCAGCTGTGTCAGGAGTAACATGGCATCGCAGATTAGGATATGTCAACAAGGAATACTTAAATAAAATGAAAAATGCTGTCTTGGGAATGGCATTTGATGAAAAAGTAGAAATAAGCAAAGCTTCCTGTCCAACATGTTGTGAAGGTAAACAGTGTCGCTTACCATTTAAAGGCAGTGGGCAAAGAAGCAGTAACTTGCTAGATTTAGTGCACACAGACATTTGTGGCCCTATGGAGACTACATCAATAGGAGGAGCAAGGTATTTCTTGCTATTTGTCGATGATTATAGTCGCATAACATTTGTTTATTTTCTGAAGCATAAAAATGAGGCTTTGAAGTATTTCAAGATATTCAAAGCACAGGTGGAAAATCAAACAAAGAGAACAATTACAGTGATAAGAAGTGATAATGGTTTAGAGTATTGCAATAAGGAATTTGAAGATTACCTAAACAGTGCTGGTATTATCCACCAGAAAACCAATCCATACACCCCGCAACAAAATGGTTTATGTGAAAGATTCAATCGCACAGTCGTAGAAAAAGCGAGATGTCTACTCTTTGATGCAAACCTGGGAAAAGAGTTTTGGGGTGAAGCCACCAATACGGCAGTGTAACTGCAGAATCGAACTGTGGCTGCTGCGTTGGGTAATAGAACGCCATATGAACTATGGACTGGCACAAAACCAGATATCAGTCATATTAGGATATTTGGTAGCACTGTCATGGTACATGTTGCTAAACATAAGCGTAAAAAATGGGATAAAAAATCTGTGAAATGTATACTTACAGGATACCCAGATAACATAAAGGGATACAGAGTCTATAATCCAGAAACAAAGACTGTGTTTACAAGTAGAGATGTGGTCATTATCGAACCAGAAATTAATTCTGAATGTAAGATTCCAGTGCAAGAACTGAAGCAACATTCTGGATGTTGCTTCAGTGGGGGATGAGGTTAAACCAGATCAACAAGGCCAGAAGATAACAAGTTTTGAATCAACATGTAGTCTTGAAGATAACTCCAACAGTGAAATTTATTATTCCTATGATGATGACAATGATAAAACATATGTTCCAGGTGATTATGAAAACTCAGAGAGTACACTTCAGTGTGAAGGTGAAGATTTTATGGATAGACCCAGACGAACACGGAAACCACCAGAGAGATATGGTATGTCGAATCTTTGTACAAGCGCTGAAACCTATGATGATGGAGCAAGTTTGACACTGCATGATGCTTTAAACAAACCAGAAAAGAAACAGTGGATGTTGGCCATGCAAGAAGAACTACAGTGTTTCAAAGAAAATGATGCGTGGGAATTATGTGATAGTCCACAAGATGGTAGGGTTGTACAGTGTAAGTGGGTGCTTCATAAAAAATATGATAGTGATAACAAAGTTCGGTTCCGTGCACGTTTAGTTGCTAAAGGTTTTTCACAAATTAAAGGTATAGACTATACAGAAACATTTTCTCCTGTTGTGAGGCATACTACATTGAGATTACTATTTGCATTGTCAGTTAAGTAAGGATTTGACATTACTCACCTGGATGTAACTACAGCCTTCCTGAATGATGCTCTTGATGAAACCATTTTTATGCAGTTGCCAGAAGGATTTTCCGAGCAGACCCATGAGGGTCAAGTACTTAAATTAAAAAGGGCAATCTACGGGCTTAAACAATCTTCGAGAGCATGGTACAGGAAAGTGGATGAATGTTTGTTAAATATTGGTTATAGGAGATCTAAGATAGAACCATGTATATACACGAAAATTAAAAATAATTTGAGGACTATCGTTGCACTTTTTGTGGATGATTTTTTTATTTTTTCAAACAATTGTAAGGAAACAGAATATTTGAAAGATGTATTAGCTAGCCATTTCAAACTTAAAGATTTAGGTGCAATTAGAAAGTGTCTTGGTGTCAATGTGAGTGTTAATAAATCTGAGAAAACTATCACATTGAACCAGTCTGATTTTATTGATCAGGTGTTACAAAAATTTAACATGAGTCAATGCAAACCCATTAAGACTCCTATGGAAACTAAGTTGCATGTATCAAAAGGGGAAAACTATGTTGAGAAATTCCCATATCAGCAAGTTATTGGTTGTCTAATGTACTTAGCAGTTCTAACCAGACCTGATATTACTTATACAGTTGGATTTTTGAGTCAATTTAACAATTGCAATTCTAGAGAACATTGTGCATATGTAAAGCGTCTATTGAGATATTTAAAATTTACTAAGAATTATGGTCTCAAGTACACTGCTGATGGAAATTCAATATTAGAAGGATATGTTGATGCAGATTGGGGTGCAAATGTTATAGATAGGAAATCATATACAGGATATTGTTTTACTTTATCTGGTTGTGTAATTTCTTGGGCAACTAAAAAACAAACTACTGTAGCCTTGTCTAGTAGTGAAGCCGAATATATGGCTATTACAGAAGCATGTAAAGAAGCTGTTTATTTGAGAAACTTACTATATGAGATTACACAAAATTTGTATACCATTGATTTGTTCAATGATAATCAGAGTGCACAAAAGCTAACTGTGAATCCAATGTTTCACAAGCGTACAAAGCACATAGACATTAAGTTTCACTTTTGTAGAGAATATGTAGTAAATAAAATTGTTAATATAAAGTATTTGCCTACAGCTGAGATGCCAGCTGATGTATTCACGAAGGCTTTATGTGTTGTGAAACATTATAAGTTTTTGGATGTATTAGGTATTCAAAGATTGTAACATTTTTGTTAATCCATATTGTTAGATATAGTGGGGGTGTTAAAGGTTTAATATCTACACAATATGTTATCTGTCGTGCGTTGTTTGTTCTATAAAAAAAAAAAAAAAATTATCTGTTCCACTTGTCAAAGCGAATACGTTGTTTTATTATACTATCTTTCGGTCTGGCAGGGATTCTGATACCGTGTAATCGTGGGTAAGTTTATTGGTTTACCTGTTATTTTTGTTTTTGTGCACACAGTAAGTGTTGCTTATACTTAATTTTAAACGAGTTTACCGTTTTTATAGCACGGAAAGGAGGTGGTAGGTCATTCCAGCATCGAGTAGCAGCAAACTTAAAACTTCCCCGGAATGCAACAGTTTTGTGTCTAGGAGTTGACAAAAGGTAAGCAGATGCCCTTGTGTAACAAAACCAACAATTTTGTATTTAATTTAAAAGAGTATCTATGGAGTTTCTTGCCGGTTCTTCTCCATAAGACCTACCTTTTGGAACCGTGCAACTAAATTCAATTAAATATGACAATTCAAAAGCACCTGTATTGGTCTAATTGAAATAAATGATTTGATTTGATTTGATTTGATTGATTTGTATTTTTTGTTGAAATCACGCGACCAAGAGAGTTTACTATATAAGTATTCTGGTTTTTTAGTTAAAATAACATCAAAGAGACAGTGCAGACATCTTCATCAGATTCCCCTGGTTTAAGAAGGGCGTGATATGTGATCGCGGAGGGACATTGAAACAAAATCTCGCACATGCATTTTATACCCTTTGGATCATTTTCTCAGTTCTACCAAGAATACAGGTCCCATACACAGTGTCTGCGTAGTTCAGCTTGGATAAAACAAGTGACTCACATAGCATGATACGCATATCCACACTTATGTAGGGACGGATTCGGTATAGAAGCTTGAGCCGGTCGAAGGAGTTGCGTACTGCTTCCAAGATATGGGTTTCAAATTGTAAAAGACCATCAAATACAACTCCGAGGTTGCGAGCTTCTTTGACTTGTTCAATAGGACAGCTATTAATTTTTAGATCAAAGTTATATTTTAAAGTTTTAGAAATAAAATCCCTTGACCCCATAACTGTATATTTGGATTTATCAGGATTCAGAACCAGGGAATTTCTTGCTGACCATGCCGAGATCCTATTCAAATCTTCATTTATTTTACTTACAGCTTCAACTGTATCCTGGGGATGGAAAGACATGTACAGCTGGAGGTCATCGGCATAAAGGTGAAACTTAGAATTGATCAGACAGCTGGTGATGTCAGCACTGTACAAAATAAAGAGTAGAGGGCCCAAAATTGATCCTTGAGGGACGCCCCTATTCACCTGCCTTGGACCAGAAACCAAACTATCTCCTTCTCCGTCATTTGTTATCTGTACAAATTGATACCGGTGGTAAAGGTAACTATGGAACCACTTAATAGTTTCTAACTGACATCCGTAATATGACAATTTAGAAAGAAGGAGTGAAGTATTAATCGAATCAAAGGCACGAGAAAAATCAAGGAGGACAAGCAGAGTACCCATGCTCTGATCATGGGAAGCATATTTCCTACAACATCCAGGAGGGCTGTTGCTGTGCTATGTTTTCTACGAAAACCTGATTGCGCTGCAGGCAATATGTTGTGGTGTTCTAGGTATTCCCGAAGTTGATTGCTAACAACCTTCTCCAGGACCTTGGAGAGACAGGGAAGAAGGCTAATAGGACGCAGATCTTTGGCACTAGTGGGATTGGAAACCTTCGGTATAGGCTTAACTATTTCCACCTTCCACAAGTCAGGGAAAGAAGAGCTACATATAGATCTGTTGATGATAGAAGTTATCACTGAGAGTGTACGGGGAAGAGTCAACATCAACATCTCCAGTGAAATTTGGTCCGAGCCCTGAGCATTGGATCTGAGACTGCACAGAAGTTTAAGCACAGCATCCTCCTGAACAGGTTTCAACTGAAAGTTGTGTGACCCAAATCTATTGAACTCAAAAAATGACAAATCCGAAATACTAACTTTATCGCTGCCTGGTACCTCCAAAAAGTGTTGGTTGAAACTTTCTGGATCATTGCAAAAGTATGGTAAACTATGTTCTTGCTTTTTTGATATAGCCACAGTTGATTTGATACTATTCCATAGCTTCTTAGGCTGATTAATATTATTATTTATGTGTTTTTTAAAAAAGGCATATTTCTCACTCCATTGCGGCACGGACAAGGTATTTTAGGTCTTTATAGGATTTGATATGGCTCTCACTTTTAATCACTCTGGATCTTTTATGATAGCTGTCACGTAGCTTCATCATTTCTGTAATAGTATCTGTTATCCATGGTAGTACTTTATCTTTAATTAAATCTTTTTTAACTGGTGCATGTAAGTCAAACAAGTTTGACATATAATAGTTAAAAGTTGCCACCATCGAGTTCACATCATCTAAGGTCTCTATGTACTCCCAATCAATTTTGTTTAAATCATTGCTAAAAAGATCTGGAATGATGTCTTTTAGTGGTCGATAAATAATCAACCGAGGTCTGGGTTTTTCTATTTTAAATTTAAACTCAGCAGAGATAAATGCATGTTTGCCCAGTTCTGGTATGTTAGATACCAAAACTTTACTCACAGGTGCATCCGTGCACACAATATCTATTAAGGTTTCGCTATGGTCTGTAATATGAGTAGGCTCGGTGATTATTTGTTTTAGTTTTGTATATAATAAAAAAATATTAAGTAATCTGCTTTTGTTTTCCATATGATGTAGTAAATTAATATTAAAATCACCAAGCAAAATGACCTTATCCGCTCCGGCTATGGAGGTAAGCGAATCAGTTAGTGCATCTAGAAATATGTTAACATCTAACCACGGTGGTCTGTAAGCCGTGCCAATGATGACTGAGCACGAGTTGATGTTTGGTCTGAGCCACATTTGCTCAACTCGAGGTGTAGGTGGGTGCGGTACGGTGCGCACACGCAGCCCTTGGTGCACGTAGAAACCAACGCCGCCGCCACGGCCGCCACGCACTGCGCTCTGGCGCGGCACATGTCGGAAGCGATACCCCGGCACAACTGGCGCGCGACTCTCCTCTCCCTCCCTTATCCAAGTCTCATTAATCGCCACAATGTCCACCGCATGGCTTGTCAACGCAACAATAAATTCCTCATGCCTCGTACCAAGCGACCCCGCATTGAACAGTCCAACTTTCAGACATTTTACCTTATTCATTTATGTAACGCAAATGTGTATGGTGTATCAGTGTTATTTTAGCACGCAATTGCTGTAAGTAATAATTGTAATGAAAATCTAGTAAAATATGACATTGTGTGAATTTTAGGTAAGAGTAAGAAGTAATATAGGTAGGTAGCGAATACTTGCATATAATGTTTGAAATAATTTGTAATGTAGTATATAAAAGTATTTTAATGCATTTTATAGTAATTACTAGCTGTTACCCGCGACTTCGTCCGCGTGAAATTTAACGAAAAATTCCTCCACCTTCGCCTTCCGGGGCGGGCGCGCCACTTGGGGCGGGCGCCGCCAGTGTAGGTGGAGGAGCTCCGGTCCTCCGAACGTGTCTCCAGAAGAACACTCCTAGACATGCTGCTACTACTCCAATCATTCCGTAGATTGCCGTGTAATGGTGAATATCATGATACGACATACTGTCTGATATCACTTCATTTTCTTTCATGATCTTGATTTTATCCTCAATATTTTTGATTTCTGCTTGACTGCTTTCAATGTTGGATTCGTTAAAAACTTCATGAGGAATTGATATGTTTATAATGTGGTTGATGGGTGCAATTACTGGTGAGTATACATTAGCTGTGATACTAACGTCCGTCGCCTTTTGTTGATGTGCTACCACTTCAAAATCATTAGATTTAATTATACAGCCAAAATCGATAGTTACCAGTCCGGAGTGTGTCAACATATGTGCGGTAAAAATAAATAAATAAATAAGTAATCTGATCTCCACACACTGTTCGTACTTCACATTGACCACAGCAAAAGTACAGATAAATGATTGATAGAATGACTTTCCATCCAAAGGTTTTTACAGGGATCGGTGGTGACTTCACACGCTGATGCCTTTGATTGACAGAAGTCAATATCTCCTCTTAGTTTATAAATAGCCGAGTGGAAGTAACACAAGTGTATATTAGTGACTAGACAGGAATTTATAATGTTTTCTGTAAGAAGAATGTATGCATCCTTTTTGAGATTGATAGCTATAAGATCTGAAACAGACTTTACAGTCATCATAGTGTTGTTGATTCTTTCTACTGGAATTGGTATGAGCTTGAAGATTTCATATGTATCCCTACTTATGAGAGGGATTTGCACCTCAAATATTGCATATTTCTTGAACATTCTTGCTTTGACCTTGAGAAGTTTATAAATTTGTGCTAGGTTTGTATGTATATTTTCTATTGGTAATGTGACGTCATTCGACAAGTGACTAGCTATAGAACTCAGTTGATTTTGTAATTGGTCGGCGGTTACCAAATGTGGATTAAATCTACCATGGTATATGTCCGTAATAGTATCCACTAAGGCGTTCTGCAAATCTTTCAATTCTCGTAATAGGTTACTTGCGACAACTGCCCCCATAAGTACTTCACTTGTCCTAGTATTATTTTGTGTTTCGGTTTTTAGGATATCTAAAGAATTTTGTATACTTGAAAACTGCTGGTGTATAATTTTGTGTTGTTTTTGGAAAGTATTTTCCGTCCTCTTTAGAATACTGAATTCTGCTTCTATGACTGAAGTTTGATTCTGCCAAAATGAAACTATGTGCTTTTGATTATTGCGGAGAAGGTTGATATCTCTTTCGTATTGTTCCGCGAATCGAGAGTCCAATACGCCGAACAAACTGTTTGCTATGTAACCGACACCGTCGATAAGACCGCGCCGCCACCTGCTCGGTCGCGTGTCAAAGTGCTGACTAAACAACATATGATTATTGTAGTCGAGTTCGTCGTACCCGTGACGTAATTGTAATAATACGATATCACAATGTGTTTGTTTTCGTAAAGTTATACATGTTTGTTCAAGGGACCTTATACTCTTGTTCAGTGCTATAATTCCCTCCCAATAAGGTTCCATATCATAGTATATGATCAGTTTCCATTCATCCCTTATTATCTGCATAGTCGATAGTTTGTCAAAATAAAGATGTTGATTGTCTCTGAATTTTGTGACGTTAAGAGCGCATTTGGAAGTTGTTATGATACTGAGAAATAATATGATGGCCGTAAACACCGACGCTATATTAAAACGAGTGCGTGATTTGATTAATTGTGGTAGCTTTGATGTATGATAATTTCCTGGATCAGCAATATTAGCAATAGGTTTTTGCTTGGTCGTAGGCGATTCATCGTTGATTGGGAGTACTGATAATTTTGTGACTGGACGCTTTAAAGTTCCATTCTTGGTTTTTACGGTCACTACGCGGTTATGTCCGCGACCGTCCGAACCAGGATGAAGTTCGATGATTTTGCCCATCAGCCATTTTCCCGGCGGAAGTTTGTCATCGTGTATCATGACGATATCATTTAGATTAAGATTTTTTCTTGGTCGCCTCCACTTGCTCCTTTCTGTCATCTGCACCAAGTACTCATTCCTCCATTTCTTCCAAAGATCATGTATAATTTTTTGTGTTAACTGCCATCTGGTCCGTAAATCAGTTTCAGTGTCATAGAAAGTGACCTTTGAACCGCCTGTTAAAAAGTGAGCTGGCGTTAAAAACTCCAAGTCGTCAGGGTCTTCTGATATAGGGCATAATGGTCTCGTGTTGAGACAGGCCTCAATTTGCGTCAGGACCGTGTACAGCTCCTCGTACGTGAGAATCTGATCACCTATTATCCTCTTGAAATGGTACTTAAAGCTTCTAACAGCTGCCTCCCAGAGACCCCCTGCGGAGGGCCATGAGGGCGCATTGAAACTCCACTCGATTTCCATATTTAATATCTCTGATTTAAGTTCTTTGCTTTCCATAATGTTCACGATTTCTTGATATTCCTGCTGGAGTACCTTATTGGCACCGACAAAATTACGACCATTATCACTGTAGATGTTACTGGGCGTTCCTCTGCGAGCCGCCATTCTTCTTAATGCTGCGATAAATGAAGAAGTGCTTAAATCGCAAACAAGTTCCAAGTGTACTGCCTTTGTGACCATACATACGAAGACAGCTACATAACCTTTTGTACTCTTGATGCCTCGTCCTTTACTAGCTTTTACGTAAATGTGTCCAGTAAAATCTACCCCTGTATGGGTAAATGGACGCGAGGGATAAATCCTGGCCTCCGGTAGATCTCCCATTAATTGAGATTGGCTGCTTGGATTTTGTTTCTTGCATATTACGCAACGACGGAGGCATTTTTTGGTCGCGACGTTTCCTCCTAAAATCCAATACCTTTGTCTGATAAAGCAAAGCGTCAGCCGAGCTCCACCATGTAGCATGGTTTTGTGCGCATCGTCTATTATTAAATCTGTTAGGCGTCCACTATGTGGAAGAATTATGGGGTGCTGTATGTCTTGACTAATATGGGCCTTTTTTAGTCTCCCTCCGACTCTTAAAATATTATTTTCGTCAAGAAATGGGTTTAACTTTAACAATTTACTTTTGGAACCTAATTTACCTTCATTCTGTAAGTCATTTATTTCGTTCGTAAACGCTTCGTGTTGTATTTGCTTGATAATTTTTTGCTTTGCTTTGCTAATTTCTGCTAATGTTAGATATTTACTATGTTTGTTTATTTTATAAGTCGTAAATCTCATAATCCATGCTAGGATACGAGTGATTTTTGTTGATTGAATGATAATTGTTTAACATGTTCAAAATGATGTTTGATTCGTATTTCGTAACAACATTAACATCTTCTTGCTTCTTTATTTCTTCTTCCGTGGTATAGATCGCCTGATTTTCTTTCATTGCCTCAAATGACGGTAACCACTTAGGGCCCTGCCACCACAAAGGATGTTTGTTTAACTGAGATACTGTCAACCCTCTGCTTCCACAGTCAGCAGGATTTTCATCAGATTTTACATATCGCCAACATTGTGGTGGGATAATGGTAGTTATCTGCGTTGTTCTGTTTGTAACAAATGGTTTCCACCTACTTGGGCTGCCTTGTAACCATTCCAATACAGCAGTAGAATCACTCCACCCAAAAATGTTCAGGTCATAACCTTCTAGACACTGCTTGACCTTAGTCATGAGTTTGGCGAGTAACTGTGCTCCACATAATTCTAATCGAGGTAGTGAAACTTGCTTTTTTAATGGAACTAATTTTGACTTAGCTGCTACCAATATTACTGATTGTTTATTATTTACCTTGCAGTATATGACGCATGCATAGGCTTTTGTTGACGCGTCACAAAATCCATGTAACTCAACCTGACAGGCTGGTTCGGTGCCATACCACCTAGGTATTTTAAATTGACTGATGTCCCTTAATTCATCCTTGATCTTGATCCATTCCTTGCTGATCCTATCCGGAACTTGCTCATCCCACTGGAGATTTGATGACCATACTTCTTGAAATAAAATCTTTAATTTTGTTGTTATAGGCACAATCCATCCTATTGGGTCGAATATCTTAGACATATCCCATAAAATTACTCTTTTAGTAATTTTGGAATTTGATGAATCATATTTGGACATGAATGTAAAACTATCTTCCATAGGATTCCAACGTAGGCCTAAGGTTTTAGTGTAATCTGTTTGTGTGAAACTCTTGCTTTCTTGGTTATGATAGTCGTGGTTTTCTTGCTGTAGTAATTTACTATTATTTGACGTCCATTTTCTCAAATTAAAGCCCCCCAATTTTAACAAATCTATTAAATCTTTTTGTAGCTGCTGTGCTGCTATTAAAGAACTGGTTCCGTGTACTAGATCATCCATGTAGAATGATTCTTCAATGACCTTGGCCGCATCGGGGTATTTGATTCGTTCGTCTGTTGCAAGTTGCCTTAATGTCATCATTGCCAGAAACGGGGCCGCTTTTGTGCCGTATGTTATGGTCGTGAGTTGGTATACAACACGCAATGCGGTCGTTGCACTGTCGTTCCGCAAGACGCAGTGATGTGGTAAGAAACACTCCGGTGTCTGCTTACCAATTGAAGGTTTCATATGACCTAAGTCTAAGTATTCGTTAATAAATGATTTATAAGCATTGAAAATGTAATCGTCTTTATGTAATTTCTTTTCTAATTGTATAAATTGAACGAAGGCTTTATTTTTTGACTGTCCTAATTTCTCTTCAAATTGGGGTACAAATGGAAGAACCACTTGGTACCTTCCGTCATCTAAACGACTGGTTGTTGATTTGTAGAACTGAATGCATTCTTGATCTTCAGATGAGACTGATTTCTCTTCTGTGATATCTTCTATTTCCCAAAATTGCTGGAATCTGTCTAATTCCACTAGTGCGACATTGCACATTAAGTTAGGTTTCAAACTACCGCATAGTATCCAGCCCAGAAGCGTCTCTTGTGCGATTGGAAGTGATTCGCTTAGTCTGCACATGCCTGCTAAAAGGATGTTAGAGTAAACGTCTGCGCCTAACAGAATGTCTATAGGACGGCTAATATTGTATTCAGGGTCTGCTAACTCTATGTTCTCTAAAAAGGGGCATGCTAACTTAGGAAACGAGTATGATGGTAAATATTTCGTAAGATTGTTCATGATATAGACATCGATATTAAAAGTATATGAACTAATTCGCGACATACAGTTCAGGTTAATCATTCCTTTGCAATTGTTTTCCGTTTGTCCTATACCGGTGATCACACCGTCACACTTGTATCGCTGTAATCTTAACTGAGCACCGTTTTCTGTAATTAAAGAGGTTTGTGAGCCCTGGTCAATGAGAGCTCGCATAATCAGATATGTCCCATCTGCTTTCTGGACCTTAAGGAGAGCAGTCGATAGCAAGATTTCTTGCATCATATTTTGTTGTGTCAAGTGCGTATTCCCTTTATTCGTGCGGTCTTGATTAGGGCGCAAGATTTGCTGTGTAGAAGAAGTCGAATTACCTCCCTGCTTATACGATTCATGCAATAGTGTGTTGTGAAATTCGCTGCATTCGCGACATCGTTTTTTCGATAAACATTCTTTTCCTTTATGATCGTATAAGCAATTTTGACAATAATTTAAATTAGCAACAAATTGTTTTTTCTTTAGTGGTGTCATTTCTGTGAATTGCTTGCAAAAAAATAGTGCATGTGCGTCATTACACATTGGGCAACTTTGTTTATTATATTGCAATTTCCTGTCACTCGATGCTGGCGAAATAGTCTTGTTGCTTGAATATGACTGCTTTGAATAATTATAAGACGGCTGATATGACTTTACATATGATTTATTAATATTTGAAGAAAAGGATTTTTGATTGTTGTATGTCTCCGGTTTTCTTCGGCTAGCTTCCATGCTCGTGAATTTTCCCTCTAGAAAGTTTAGGAACTCTTTTAAATCGAGCAATTCTCGAGGTTGTTTGATATTTGCATTGTATTCGCTAAATGTGTCAGAATCCAATTTTTGACACAAAATATGTACGACCAAAGGATCCCAAGATTTTATATCTACACCAAGGTTTTGAATGGCGTTTAAAGTTTCAAGGGCAGTGTCATGAATCCGTTTAATATGATTAATGGATGCTTGTTGCGAAATTGGCAGATTCAATAAAATGTTAATGTGGGATGTGAATATCATCCTTTTATTGTCATACCGATGACTCAAAATGTCCCAACTGATGATATAATTGTCCGAGCTTATTGGAAGGTGCTGTATGAGGCGCTCAGCTTCTCCCTTAACTTTCGCCTTAAGGAACTGCATCTTCTGAGCCCCCGAAAGGGATGGGTTGCTATGAATCGCTTCCGAGAAGAGATCCTTAAATGATGTCCATTGATGATAAGAACCGCTGAATGTCGGGATTTCTACTTTCGGAGTAGCATGTTCCCTATGTGAAATTGACCACATTTTCTTGTTAATTGCTTTGACAGCATCGTTGAATGTACTCTCATATTTAAGATACATGCTACTGTATTCTTTATTTCTGTCTCCTAGCTCGCTGTCTAATTCCCAGTGGTTAGTATCAATCTTCGACCAGCGAGCTCGGACTGTACTCAATAAATGCTCGAATTCCCACTTCTCCGTGACGGCGTCCAGGTTGATGTTTGAAACTGTGTGTTCAAAGGCCTTGAAGTTACTAAGTTGTTTTCTAATCATCTCATCCGTTTTGCTATTCGATCCCTGGGCCTTTGAAAATGGACCTGACGATTGCTGGGCAATGTTTGAAGTGGTTAAAGGAGTAGCAAGTTTTAATAGTGGTCTTGATGGTCTTTCATCTGTTGGCTGATAATTAAGAATTACCGCTCTGATGTTCTCAGTTCTCTCTTTCACAGAGTCGTATTGTTTTGAAGTGAAGTAAGTATGTGATTTGGCATACTCGATGCTACACAATGTCACGTGATTTGATTGAAACTCTTGCCAGCATGCCTCCAACTTCTCCAATCTTCGGTGTATGTAGTCTGATGTTTTTCGCTCGGAGCTATCTTTTTTAAAGTTTGTATAAATTTGCTCGATCTGTCCAAGTAGTTGCTGTTGTTGAATTAGGATATCTTCCAGAGACGACATGTTGATAGAAATGATAAAAAGATTGTAACAATGGAAAGATCTTACTTGATTGTCCGGCCTTGGTGCTCACCAACCAAACCGTTATTGATTCTGCTGATTGCTGTTGCGGCTGCTGTGTACTGCACCGTTGTTTGCAGTACGAATCCCTCTCTATAGTTCAGGTAACTTCACTTATGAAACACTTCACAATTCACTGATATACAGAAATGTTCACACGCGAGTTTCTAAATGCACTGATCCGGCTCGAAGGACCAAAATGTACGGGTAAGGTAAATGATAAAACTGATAGAGTTCAAATGATATATTGATAGTCCAAATGATTTACACCCGAATAATTAACAAATTGATAATGACCGACACGCTGTGAAAAGGGTCGTTTTGATATATGATATTGTCGTCCGATACGCGTAATGCAACTGCTTTATATTACGTTTTATGCATTAATTATATACATTTCACGGCGTGTCGATGTCAGCATAAAACTAAAACTATGGTTATGAACGGGTTTGCCCGTACACGTTTCTTGTTCTTAAATTAAAGTAGCCAAAGTTACTCCTTATAACGATGGTGAAAGTCCCTAAAAAATCGGTCCAGCTGTTGCAGCAATTAGAAGGAACGAAGAGAGAGACAGATAAACATTTTAGAAATTATTTTTTTGTGTAATTACCGTATCTATACTTTTATGTATGAAATTACAAACAGAAATTCCAATTTTAAGGAGTATAAAATATTTGCATTGCATCAAGCTTTTATGTGAGTTCAACCTCTTTTGAATAAAATCGGATTGAGTTTTCAAGCATGTGTCAAAATAAAAAGTAATTTAAATCAAAAGCACTAAGGAGTATTGATATCCCCTCCAACATAATTCTCTTTTTAATCCCGTCAGGGATTGAATTTCGATAAAATACGACATATGTCTTCCATCAATTCTGTTAAAGAATGTTTATGCAAAATTTGAAGTAGATTGGACCAAGAAATCACGTTGTCTCGTACAAACTTGGTCCCCCTACCCCCCCCCCCCTTTGGGCAAAATTTCGGAAAATCCTTTCTTATCGGATGCCTACGTCATACAAAGACTACACTCGCCAAGTTTCATTGAAAATCAAAGAAATTTCATATTAACTTTGCACCCCCATTTTACCCCTTTAAAGGATGATTTTTGAAAAAATATTTTACACGTGTTTCATAACTTTCAATGAAAAACCTTCAAACCGAATTTCAATTGAATAACTTCAAAAACAGCAAAGTTACATACTAACCTTACACCCCCGTTTAACCCCCTTAGGGGGTGAATTTTCAAAATTCCTTTCTTAGTGCTCCCCTACGTTATAAAAGGAATCCCTGTGCAAAATTTCAAGTTTCTAACCCTTATAGTTTAGGCCCTGCGTGGATATGTCAGTCAGTCAGTCAGTCAGTCAGCTTCTCCTTTTATATATATATAGATAGATTATATGTTTTGATGTAATATGTAGTGGTTTATGTAGAATAGTGTATATAGAAATAGAAATATGGAGCCGGAGCATAATAGATAAATGACAAACACAAGTCGTGGTTGCCCGGGCCGGTTCCGCTTTCTTTGTAACCCTAGAATACCGAAACAAAAGAAACGCTGGCCTCACACAAGAATCACTTAGGCTAATTATAACTATAATAATATTATACAATAACATGCAATGAGTATTAGGAAATATCCAATTAAATATTACTTTCCGTGCTTGGTAGAATAAATACTTGTTAGTTTTAGATAAAAGAAAATATATTATTGTTTTCCAAATACCATTCGATTCGTTTAAGTAGCATGTAATGGAATGTCTTGCATAGGCAAGACATCATGGAGATAGGTCGGAGTTTTATAGATTCAGAGGGAGATTGACTATGTTTGGGAATCGGCACAATACTTATTTGCCGCCACTGCTTTGGAACAAATCCTGAGTGTAAAAATTTGTTATATAAAGTTAACAAAATATCTAGGGCATTATTTGGGAGGCATTTAATCATACTAAATGAGATATTGTCATTACCAGGCGTACTGTTTCTAGATCTCAAAGATTTTTTTATAGTAAGGTATGTTTTTATCAGCAGCTGTATTTATGTGTTTTTCAAATAGATTATACATTATTTGTAGATCATCTGTTTGCATGAAGTTATTAAATATAGTTTGTGCGTCCTGAGTATAAGAATCCCAGTCAACTGCTTTAATATTTCGTTTATTTGTTTGTGGCCGTCTAATTTCACTATTTAAACTACACTTTATTTTGATAATTAAATGGTCGCTGCCTAATGACTCGTTTAATACACACCATTTTGCTGTAACGGCGATGTCTGTCGATGCCAAAGACAAGTCCGGTGAAGATTTTTGTATTGCACTATTAACTAGTTTAATACGTGTCGGACTGCCATCATTTAATATAACGAAATTATTATCACACAAAGAGTCAAAAATTTGAGTACCGCGTTAATCGGTTTTATAAGACCATACACTATGGTGCCCGTTAAAGTCGCCAAGTATTAAAGTTTTATTGTTATTAGTGGACAACAGGCATTCCCAGTCACTAGTATGTGTCGTAACTGAGGAGGGACAGTAAATCGCAATAATATTATTAACATAATTACAATTAGATAACTGAATTTTGGGTAACCTACTGAAATCTCGAATTTCTGTTATCAGAATCTTAAAACCCCGAAAACGTTTGGTACAACTTTTAAAAGACAGATGCAATGAATGACAAGTTTTTAAATTTCCTTTTTTAATTTCCCAGTTGAATCAATTTCCAGGTGCACTAAAACCAAATTTCCAAAAAGTATTTTTTTGTTACCCATATTCTCATTATCCAGATATTGTTATACCAGATCCTCAGAATACTTTTTTTTGTTTCCCATCGTACCATTTTCGAAATAAACTATTACCAAATTTTCATAATATTTTTATTTGGTTCACATACAATCATATTCCTGATAAAGTATTGCCATATTTTCATATTCTTTAAAACTATGACCCCCTGCCAGAGCCGACTCGTTATTGTTTTACTTGCCTATTACAGATAGGTTAAGGTTAATTAGTACCTTATAATTCTTCCTATAGTTTATGGAAATAGATTTAGTTTTTCTGGATATCCTTTATTTGAATTTAAAAAAATTTGATTTTCAAAAGGGAAATTTTTAACTGCACCTCTATTAAGAAATTTAAGCAAACAAAATTTCTCCACTAATAACCTACTGCATATCAAATAAATGACTGTACTACGTATTTAATTCTTTAACTGTAAATCCCCTTTTTTCAATCAAAATATTCGAAATTACAACCAAAAATACTGAATTGCACACTAAATTTGAACCGAATCGGTCCTATTCATAATTATTGGTTTAGGTTAGGTTAGAACTGTGACCACAACGCACGAGCCGAGCGAGCGTAGCGAGCGTGCCGCGGCAGCGGCCGGCGAAGTGCCAGAACCGAATCAGTCCTATTCATAATTATTGGTTTAGGTTAGAACTGTGACCACAACGCCAGAACCGAATCGGTCCTATTAAGCTTTAAAGATCTAACAGTATAGGTGTAATTGATTTATTTGATGAGCAAATTTAGTGTGCAATTCAGTATTTTTGGTTGTAATTTCGAATATTTTGATTGAAAAAAGGGGATTTACAGTTAAAGTATTAAATACCACCCTTTTAAAAATGTGGATTTAGTTTGTCTGGATATCAGTTAACTATATTTCAAAAATGTGTTTTAAAAATCTGGCTTTCGTACATATGGATTTTGTGCATTTAGATTTCGTGTGTCTGGAACTCATTCGTCTGGATTCTAAAACGTCGTACAAATGAATAAATGGGCAAATGAAATTCGGAGTTGTGATTATATGGCAAACAAAACTTCGGAATTTTAAAAAACGGGGTTATGAAAAAAAATTCAAACGTTTTCGAGATTATGATATTCGGAATGTTAAAATTCGGGATAAAGATAGGTAACTTGAATTTTGACCACCTGAATCCCGGCGTTTCGACAAGTTATTGAACCAGAAAAAGATTTTAAAGAATTGTGGACTACAAGTGTTACTCCTCCATACCCATCAAATCGGTCATCGCGATAAATATTGTAATTTTTTATTTTAAGTTCACTTTCAGGTTCTAGCCAAGTCTCACAAAGGACAGCAATGTGTATTTTTTCTTGGACAAGTAGGTTTTCAAACATCAATAGTTTCGGCCTAAGACTTTGGCAATTCCACTGGATAATGTTCATGTTAGATGTTTGAAATATTCTAGGCATTGTAAGAATGGAATACAAAATCAAATATACTTTTAAGTAATGGCCACTGTGAGAATTTACCTACAACCCATATAATTAACCACTCTGTGCATAATCTAAAAACCTTTTGTATTTTAATTAGAAATGAGTCTCTTTTAGAACGCATTGCTTCTTTTATTCTGCTAAGGAGTTCTTCTATTGTTACGTAACTTTCTTGTAATTGTTCTTCATTTGTTGGCGTCCTAGTCTCGCGGGTGACATTATAGGTTTCACTAGTTACGGATTCTACGTCAGATTTAAACTCCCAGTTTTTAAAATTAAACTTATTGGTTATTGTTGCAGAGTTCTCTTTTTGGGATGTTAATTTCGTATTCTTGTGCTGTTGTCCTCGGCGTGTGGGTCCTTTTGTAACGTCGGCGTAATTAGTTTTTTTTTTTAATCTTTATTTATTATTCGGGGTTTTTATCCAATAAGGAAGGATATGTCAGCCCCATCGTACCTTATTACAATGTTATCACTATGTAATAACTACAGCTACATGTGTAGGTATATAGATGGTATGATTACTACTGAGTGGAGGATCACTACTGAGCTTGTACCTATTATATCAGTCGACAAAACTTTTTAGCTGCTTTTGTGTTTGGTCTCGATAATATACTTTGAATCAGACCCACGTCTAGTATATTCCATTTAAATTTTCTCACTAGAGACTCACGTTCATCTTTATTTTTGACACAATCCATCAGCAAATGTTGCACATCCTCAGTCTTACTACATGTTGGACAATTTGGTGAGTTAGTCTTATTCATTAGATATGCAAACTTTGCTGAAGGATAATGTCCGGATCTAAGCCTACAGGCTAATTTAACATAGTTCCCACTTAGTTTATTATCATCAAACCAAGGAACACGAGGAAGCTGACCCTGTATAGACCGATACCAAATGCCTTTTTCTGTCGATACGTCCTCAAAGTGTTTCTTCCAATCATTGAAGCACATTTCTTTGAATTTTGGCACAAGTTCCCAGTGATCTGGCAAGTAATCGATTACAGTACCATCGACAACAGCTAACCTGGCTACACGGTCAGCTTCCTCATTTCCTCTAAGGCCGATATGAGCTGGAACCCATTGCAACTTAACATCTATCCCCCTTTTATCAAAATTTATAATATAATTTACTATATCATAGGCTATCGATGCACCTCTGTGGCCAGAGGCGCATCGAGCCACATGTTGCAAGGCACTCTTGCTGTCTGAAAAAATAACTATTTTACCAAGATTGTTATCAGTTCCGTAAGATAACGCCCTATGTATTGCAATGAGTTCCAACGTCATTATTGAAACTTCACAGTGAACTTTAAATTCAGCATTTTTCTGTAGCGTTTGGTCATAAAACCCCACTCCTTGGCCATAGTCACTCTTAGACCCGTCCGTGAATATTCTGTGCCAGTTATTATACTTTTCGTGTAATTCCGCGATAACATTATTCATTAATTCATTCGGACTATCAAGCAAAGACTACAAGCTTTAGAATATTGAACGTTTTCAAGCGTAACATTAATATATATATCTATATATGTCTATACCTGTTACCCACACATCTAATCTAAACATACTTAGAATTTGGGATGAGTTAAAATAATTTTGTTTGACATCGTTACAAGATTTGATAAGCAAAGGTTTTCTTTTATTTATCCAGTATCGCATATTACTTGAAGCATCCAAATCTGCAATGAGATTAACAATGTCATTGTTAGCCTTTTTTTTTTTTTTTTTGTCCGTGTGGGAATGCATTTACGCACTTCCCGTCGCCCGGGAAGACGACGGGGGTGTGTCGGACTCCACCCAGAAGGGGTGACTACCGACTAAACCCACACGGGGTCTTTCCGCCTCACCACCATAGTGCCGGGGTTACGGGTACGCGTTAGCATTCTTCCGCGACCCCGGCGGGTCATTGTTAGCCTAAGAAAATTGTTTCAAGCTGTATTTATGTGATAAGAATTGTCTTCTAAAATTCAATGGCATTATATTTAGCTCGCTTTCCATGACATGGATCGGCGAACTTTTAATAAATCCTCCAACGATCCTTAACGCTTTATTTTGTAATTTATCTAATTTTATAATATGCGTTTTGGCACTACAGTCGTAAATGAAAGACCCATAATCCACTCTACTCCTAATCAGCGCAATGTATAATTTACGCATGTGTTTCGTATGTACACCCCAAGAGCTACCGGCAAGTATTTTTAAAATATTTAAGGTCTTTGAGCATTTTTCAATTATTTCATTTATGTGTTTGCCCCATCGGAGGCCACTGTCTAACCACATACCTAGATATTTTGTACATTCTGAGTAACCAAGATTACACCCATTTATTTTTAATGTGGGCAGTATTCTCCTTCGGCCCCGACTAAACACACAGTATTTGGATTTAACAGGTGAAAGTTCCGTTAGAATATCTAATTTGATACTTAACCGTCTTTCACTAAGAAATGACCATAGGTATATGCATATCTTGGATCCTACTTTAAGGTTGTCTAAAATATTAATCGCCATGTCGGTCGAAACGTTGTTATATGCGTCTTGGATATCCAAAAAGCAAGCCAGAGTTGGAATATTTTTAGAAAATCCTATTTGTGCATATCCCTTTCAGAACGACAAAAAATATTTTAAAATTGAATTATTTTGCTACTTAATTTTAAACCTTTGTGACCTATAGTATATCAAAAAAAATATAAAAATACCGCACGCACGTGCGTTGTCGTTTTTAATTGTGCTAACGCACGAACATTCGTTGCGACCTTAGGTTGAAATTAAACTACAATTTTAGGTTTTGTACTTATATATTTATTAATGGCACAACATTTAGAGATCAATCACTTATTCATATTCAATCAACAGAAACAATTGTTATCAAAATAACATAAAAACAGTAAGAAAACTCAATACTACAAAATTCACTTACTATGGTATGCTATGAAACAATTTTGGTTTCTTAAGATACACAAATACACATCGCATTTAGAACAGCGTATCTTTGTGGTGGAGGAGCAGCTTTCTAGCCTACATTTCCTGCCTCTTGACAAATCATCAAAGATCGGTAAGTGGCCAACTTGATCAAAACGTTTATCAAAGGACGGCGGTACCGCTGGTCTATACCTCTTGTAAGGTCCCTCACTAGATGAAGAAGGCTGTTCGGTTTCATAGGAGATAACTTTAGTGCTGTTCATTAGAGCGTCAGCTAGATCTACTCTGAACCATAGCAAATCCTTAGCCTTGATTCTTTTTGACTCGCAGTCAATCTTATATTGCCTCCAAGCATTGACAACTGCAAGGTCTAAAAAATTAATAATAACTTTTACAGTCCATTTTTTCGTCTTCTGGTATGTCCTATAATATTCTATTAGCTGGTCTAGTACATCGACTCCGCCCATATTTTTATTGTAATTCAAAACCACACGTGGAGCCGTCACTTGAACGTAGCACTTTTGCTTCTTATCCCATCTAGGTATAGATGATGTGTGATTCCCACCAGTGCAATTCGATGCCATCAATACACCTTTATTATCCTTCCATTTAATGAGAGCGACTTCATTGGAAGTAAATTGTACTATATCTCCACGTTTCATCGCTCTGTCTTGTTTTAGGTCTAACTTTTTGTGATCTGGAACACGGTTTAACATAATCGTTCCGGTACCATGCAACTGCATCTCTTTGAGACGATCTAAAAGTGCTATTGTATTAAAGTAGCGATCAAAATATAAACAGCTGTTAGGAGGGACGTTCTTTGCCAAACCCAGGATGACTGCAGGTCCTTCACCAAGGGATCTGTCAGTAAAAGCGGGATTGTTAGCATAGTATATCTCAAAGTCTAACATTAACCCATCACTGGTAGTGAGTACATAGTTTTTGAGTCCAAGTGGCCTAGGTTTATTTTTAACCAAAATGCGTAGTTTGCATTTACCTGTGAATGGAATAATCTGCTCATCTATAGAGTAGGTTCCAGGTACTCTTTCGATCAACGCGCAAGCATTTTTAACAGCATCAAGCATCGGCTGTATTTTCCACAATGGGTTAGTATTTCCTGCAGGCGGCTCATCTGAGTCAACGACATGCATGTTATTTCTTAATTGAAAGAAACGGTCTCGTGGCATTTGATCAGCAACTAATTCTAATCTCATTCCAGCACGCCAATACATATTAATGCGTGGATAAGGTATGCATCCCATCACCAGGAATACACCAAACAATTTCCGTATCTCTCGACTTGATGTGTTTAGTATGGATCCAGTTTTCCGTTGAAAATACAAATTAGTGCAAGTAGCTAAATTGTCAAAGAAAGTGTCATCGAAATACCTCTGGAAATACTGCAATGGTGTCTTCACTTCTATAGCTTCAGGACGAGGAGGATAATCATGAGGCTTATCAGTGAAATCGGTAACTCTCCAAATTCTTGGTCTTCTTTGTGATCCACGGCGGCTGTTGTTTCCAGTTGTGGTGTTGGGATGGGCAGGCGGTATGTTCTCCCGATTACCACGACTTAGCTCGGCTAATGGGACGTTCATGTTGGAGTCATCGTCACTGACATGGTCGCTAGGCGGATTTTCTGCTGGTAGGCTTTCATCCAACAGTCGAGGTACGTGAACCGCTGGTTCTGTTTCCTCTTCCGATATTTCCAAGTCTGACTAGCAGCCATCACCAAGAATTTTTTCTAAAAATTCATCATTTAAAGGTCGTCCTGGAGACAAAAGTACAACTGTTAATTGTATGAAAGATAATACTCAATAGTACAATTGAGAACGGAAACGCATGATCGTGCGTTCAAACTTTGCGGACATGGAATGGTGTCTAATATTTCTGTAATCACAAAAATACTATCTCAATTCCATTGCTACATATTTATACAAATTATATATAAAATAAATGCAATTTTTACAAAAATATTATGTACTTACGTTGACCATTGTCGTTCACAAACACAACGTCTATCTTGAACACACGGTGACCCGCCACTGACACCTCCCTAACCCGCACTGCCCTATTCATTGCATAGCTACGTGAGCGAACGAACGATCGAGCTCGGGTTGACGCGGTAAAACGATAACGTGCGGGCGCTAGAATTTTTTTTTTGACAGCGCACTGTACTGTTCGTGCTGAAAGGGATATGTAACCAGACGTGTTATTGAGTCCAAACAAGAGCGAGATTTTCTAAACCCAGTAGTAACCGGTAGTAGGATAGATTCCCTTTCTGAGTACCACTCTAATCGTTTAAGTATCATTAAATGAAATAATTTGCATAGGCAGGACATAAGCGATATAGGTCGTAGTTTAAGGGATTGGCTATTATTATTACACTATTTAGGAATGGGAATGATTTTGATATGCCTCCATTGATGGGGAACTAAACCATCATGGAATATACGATTATATATATGGAGTAAAAAAAGTTTAGCATTATTTGATAAATTATAAATCATGGAGTATGAAATTCCATCCTCGCCTGGTGTTGTGTCTCTTTTTTTTAGGCAACCTACGAGTTCTTGTATAGTAAATTTACCCTCAGTTTCAAGAAATGATACCCTCATTTCTTGAAACAAAGGAAGGACTACTATTTAGAACAAAATCAGGTGTAAGTGAACGCAATAATTATTTTTGTTTTTCCGGGGGGGGATAACTTATTTGTTGCCTATAACCCTTTATCCATCTCATTCGGCGCCACATGTCAGAAGCCGAAACCGTCTGATCGACTGAATCACAGTATCTTTGGCAGCCGATAGATTTGGCTTTGTTTATAACTTTATGGGACTCTTTAGATTTTTCTTCCAGTTTATATAAATTTTCTGGGGTGGGATTACGTCTAAATTGAGATAAAGCTAACCTGCGCTGTGCAACTATTCTGGAAATTTCTGCGTTCCAATATTATTTCGGTTTGAACTTATCTGATGGCTTATAACAACATTTTATATAGGGGATATGTTTATCTGCCGCGTCATTTATATTATCTATAAGGAAATCATACGTTTCTTGAGAGTTACTATTGTTACAACAATTGAAATTATTATTTGATAGTGCTTTCCGATATGCGATCCAATTAGCTTTTTTTAAATTTCTTTTTTTAACTATATTAAAGTTATTTTTAATATTAATAGACATTTTAATTATTAAATGATCGCTTCCAAGGTTTTCGTTTAAGACTTGCCATTTAAATTTGATTCTATATCAGACGACGCTAGTGTAACATCGGGGGATGTCTGTTGTAAGTTTCCATTCACCATCTTAACCCGAGTGGGACTCATGCTGTTAATAGAAATTAAAGAACTTTCTAGTGCTGAATCTGCGATTTGAATGCCTCTAGTATCTGTTTTCACTGACCAATTGGTGTGATGACCATTAAAGTCCCCTCCTATTACCGTTGATTTTGAGAAATTTTCAAAAATCTCTTCCCAATCAGATGCTTGTGTGTGTGTACAGAAGAAGGGCAGTAGACACCTACAATATATTCTAAATCCTTACAGTTAATTAATCTAACGCTAACTATCTCTATACCGGAATTGTTGTTGTTAATTAACTATATATATAAGTTAACCGTCAGAGAACTAAAGTTACCGACATAGCTCAAAGAATTAGCAAGCTGAAGTGGCAATGGGCCGGTCACATCTCTCGGAGAACCGATAACCGTTGGAGCAAACGAGTGCTTGAGTGGAGACCGCGTCTCGGCAAACGTAGCGTAGGACGACCGCCGGCCAGGTCAGGCCAGGAGCGATGACTTCCCCCCCACTCCGGGGTTCTCGGCTTGTCGTGCCGGGGGGGCTTAGTAGCCGCGGAGGGTCCGCGACTCCGCGGCGAAGCGAAGTGGAACCCCGAGAGGTCGGGCCGCTCCGACACGGGCTTTTCCCAGGAAGCCTGGTCGTAGAGTGGCCCTGTCGCGGGCACCTGCGGGTGTGACCAGCCCAGCAGGTTGCCTGCGACAAGGTGGAACCTGCCGTTCCGGCAGGATGCCTGCGTAGGTTGCGGGTCCCTTGGGGTTGACCAGATGGCAGAAATTGCGCGGGCAGTCTTGCTCCAAGCCGGGGGCATGATCAATGCCCGCCTCGAGGCGTTGGAGCCGCGACTCCTCCCAGCCCAGACCCTCCGGCTGCCACTAGCGGCGGACAAACGGAGGATGGAGGAGTCCGTGAGGACCAAGCCCGCGCAAGGGGCCAAGCCGGTTGGGCCGCCCGCTGCGATGACCTACAGCCAGGCGGCGGGCACCAAAAAGCCCGCAGCTGCCCCTGCAAAGCCCGCAGCTGCCCCTGCAAAGTCTGCAGCGGCCCCAGCGAGGACTGCGACAGCCGCCGCGAGACCGGTGCCGTCTGCGGCGGCCACGGCGAGGCCTGCGAAGGCCGCCGCGAGGCCGATAACGACTGCGGCAGGGACCGCGCGAGGAGACCGGGCGACTCAGCCCGCGGCCGTGGACAGCCCAAACGCTGAGGGCTGGACCACGGTCACGAAGAAGAAGAGCCGCAAGAAGGGGGGCGGCAAAAAGAAAAAAAAGAAGAAGAAGGAGAAGTCGCCCCGGACTGCTGAGGCCAACAAAAGGCCGCCTAAAGTTAGCGCCCCGCGCTCCGCGGCTGTAGTGATCACGCTGCAGCCCGAAGCCGTCCAGCGGGGCGTCACCTACAAGGCGGTCCTGGCGGAGGCGAAGGCCAAGGTCCAGTTCCCGGACCTTGGTACACCGGCCGGCTTCCGATTCAGGACGTCGCGGACTGGTGGTCTGCGGCTTGGGGGTCCCCTGTCACCGACCCAAGGGGTGAGGTGTTGGAGGAGTGGTCAGAGGTCAGGCCGGTCGTGATGGCTCACGACCGGCCTGACCGTCCTGAATCGGGGTTCGGTGTTTACGTGCGTGCGGCAGCGGGGCGGATCCATAGTGGACGTTTCGTTCGTCAGCCCCGCTGTGGCGCACCGCGTCCGCGGCTGGCGTGTCGCCGAGGAGGTGGAGACGCTGTCGGACCACCGATATATACGGTTCGACATCTCCGCCCAGACTTCGGGCGACCGCCGTCCACCGACCCCGCAAAGGGACGGTCCGCGCTGGGCGCTTACGCGCATCGACAGGGATGCTCTCGAGGAGGCCGCCATGTTCCAGGCCTGGGTCTGGGAGTCGGCGACGCAGCGACCCTCCGACGTCGAGCTGGAGGCGCAGTGGTTCCGCGGGGCGATGACGCAAATATGCGACGCGTCCATGCCCCGGGTCCTCGCTCATTCCGCCAAACGCCGGGTGTACTGGTGGTCCGCTCGGATCGCCCAGCTGCGCACCGCATGCGTGGCGATCAGGCGCCAGTACACCAGGTACCGGAGGCGACGTCGGCGGATCGAAGGAGAGGAGACCGCGCTGTACGATGAGTACCGCGCGGCCAAGCAGGCTCTGTGGCTGGCCATCGGCGAGTCAAAGACGAGCTCCAACGAGGAGATGCTGGGGACCCTCGACGCGGATCCGTGGGGACGCCCCTACCGCATGGTCCGGGGCAAACTCCGCCCCTGGGCTCCCCCACTCACGGAGGGTCTCCAGCCAGAGCTGCTGGACCAGACGGTCGCAGCGCTCTTCCCGGAGCGTGGGGAGTTCGCCCCACCGCCGATGGCACTGGCCACGGCCGCAGAGCCTGACGAGGAGGAAATTGTCGGTGTCCCCGAAGTGACACAGCCAGAGATGAGGGCGGCCACAACGCGGCTCCGGGCCAAAAACACGGCCCCGGGGCCCGACGGCGTACCGGGCCGGGCCCTCGTCCTAGCTTTGAACGAGCTAGAGCCCCAACTGAGAGGACTCTTTTCGGCGTGCCTAGAGCAGGGCCAGTTTCCCACTTTGTGGAAGACAGGTCGTTTGGTCCTGCTCCGGAAGGCAGGGCGCCCCGCGGACTCTCCGTCCGCGTACCGGCCCATAGTGCTGCTGGACGAGGTGGGCAAGCTCTTCGAGCGGATTGTTGCAGACTGCCTCGTCAGCCACTTGTACCGAGAGGGGCCGGACCTGGCCGACTGCCAGTTCGGGTTTCGGCAGGGGCGCTCCACAGTGGACGCCATCCAGCGTGTAAGAGTCCTGGCGGAGGAAGCGGTGTCTTCGGGCGGGGTCGCGTTGGCGGTGTCTTTGGACATCTCCAACGCCTTCAACACCCTGCCCTGGAGTTGTATCAGGGAGGCGCTGCGATATCACAGAGTGCCTCCCTACCTCCGCCGCATAGTTGGGGCCTATCTGGCCGACAGGTGTGTCACCTATAGGGGACGAGATGGAGGCGCGCATCGGCGCGAAATGTCGTGCGGTGTTCCGCAGGGTTCGGTCTTGGGGCCGCTCCTGTGGAACATCGGATACGACTGGGTTTTAAGGGGCGAGCTCCCACCGGGGGTCGATCTGACGTGCTACGCGGACGACACGCTGGTCGAGGCTCGCGGGAGTTCGCACAGGGAGGCAGCGTTGCTGGCTACGGCTGCGGTCTCACAGGTGGTGGGCCGCATCCGGCGCCTGGGCCTGGAGGTGGCCCTCGACAAGTCGGAGGCCATCGCTTTTCATGGCCCCCGACGCGCGCCGCCGCCGGGATCACACATTGTGGTCGGAGGGTCCCGAATCGCTGTCGAGCCCACCATGAAGTATCTTGGTCTGGTGCTCGACAGTCGGTGGGATTTCGGCCCTCACTTCCGGCGGCTGGTGCCCAAGTTGATGGGCGCGGCGGGCGCGCTTTCAACGCTGCTTCCCAATCTGGGGGGCCCGAGCTCCGCCTGTAGGAGACATTACGTGGGGATCGTGCGATCTATGGCCCTTTACGGGGCCCCAGTGTGGGCGACTGACCTGACGGCCGGGACCATCGCTGTTCTGCGAAGATCGCAGAGGTCGATGGCCGTCAGAGTCATACGGGGATATCGCACGATCTCGTACGAGGCGGCTTGTGCACTGGCCGGATTTCCGCCGTGGGACCTGGACGCGAGGGTTCTCGCGTCACTGTACCGGTGGCGCGAGGAGGAGCGGACGCGCGGCGCGGCAACTATTACGCTGCGCCAGCGGCGTCAACAGCTCCAACGGGTCCTGGTGGCGTAATGGCGGGAAAGGCTCTCACGCCCTACCGCCTCGCCTCGGTACTATCGAGGCCATCCGGCCTGTGCTCGACGGGTGGCTCGGGAGAAGGCACGGCTCCCTGACGTTTCGGGCGACGCAGGTGCTCTCGGGGCACGGCTGCTTCGGGAGATACCTGTGGCGCATAGGCAGGGAGCCGGACGCTCGGTGTCATCACTGCGTCCAATGTCGAGAGGACACGGCGCTGCACACGCTCACTGAGTGTGCAGCTTGGGAGGAACCGCGACGTGTTCTCATCGCAGAGATAGGCGGCGACCTGTCGCCGCCGGCCGTCGTACGATCCATGGTCGGCGGCGCAGAGTCCTGGGACGCAGTGATCTCCTTCTGCGAAACTGTTATGTTGCAGAAGGAAGCCGCGGAGAGGGAGCGGGAAATCTCAACCTCGCTCCCGTGCCGCAGCAGACGCACCGGGCGTCGGAGGAGGGCCGACAATGCCCTCTTCCGCCCCCCCTAAACGGGTCCGGGGGCGGTGGACGCGGGGACGTCCTCCGCCACCCCGCAACAGACCCCGAGGCGGCGGCGCGTAGTGTTCCACGCGCGCCCCTCACACAAATGAGAGATGGATAAGGGGAGGGAGTGCCCTAAACTCACCCCGAGACGGGGCCCGCCACGCGGGCCATCACCAGCCGGGGGCAGTGGACGAATATTCAGTTCCCTAGGCCCCCGGCGCAGGTGCGAGTCGGAACACCGGGGTTCGGTTTTAGTCGGTAAGAGTCCGACAGACCCCCTCGCCCTCCCCGGGGCGAGGGACATCCATGATTTCCACCCCGTAAACAAAAAAAAAAAAAAAAAGGAGCGATGACTTCCCCCCCATTGCAGGGTTCTCGGCTTGTCGTGCCGGGGGGGCTTAGTAGCCGCGTCGAGTGTACTCCTCCACGCTCCGCGGTGAAGCAAAGTGGAACCCTGAGATGGTGGGGCCGCTCCGACACGGGCTTTTAGAGCCAAGCCTGGTCGTGGAGTGGCCCCGTGGAGAGGCACCTGCTGTGAGTCGCACGCAGTGGGTTGCCTGGTCCTGCAGAGGTGGAACCTGCCGTTCCGGCGGCAACCTTTAGGTCCTCTGGGGGGCACCCGCGGGTCTTACCAGCCTAGCGGGTGTCTGCCCCTTAGGCGTGGCGAGCTCCGACCGGTTCCGGCAGGATGCCTAGTAGGTTGCGGCGAATAGCGACGCCGCAACTGAGGTGGGCCGCGGTGTCGTATGGGAGGCACCGCGGTTGAAGGATTTCGGGGCCGTAGCGGGGAGGACTGTCAGTGGCAGGGTCGCGCCGCTCCCCCCTGCCTTCCGCGGCCTCGGCGGGGCCACAGCCGCTGAACTGTGGTCGCGGTGGGGCCGCAGGGGAAGAGAAGTGTCGGTATGTCGTCCGCCGCTCTTCCTATCCTCTGCGGCCGAAAATTGGGCCCTCGGGTTAAGGGCCAGAGTGGGTGGCGCCCACTCCGGAGGGAAGGTGCCACGTCCAGTGTGCGCACGCCCCGCTGGGTCGAGTGCCCGCGCGCTCCGCTCCGTTCGAGTCGTTTGAGTACTTCAGCGCTCCGCGGCGTCGAGTGTGCGCGCGCTCCCCGGCGTCAGGTGTCCGCGCGCTCCGCGGCTTGTCTGGGGACCGCAAAGGCGGTCCGCCACCGCCGGGGTCGCGGACGAATATTTAGTTCCCGTAACCCCGGCACTCGGTGGTGAGACGAAAGATCCCGTGTGGGTTTAGTCGGTAGTCACCCATTCTGGGTGGAGTCCGACATACCCCCGTCGTCTACCCGGACGGCGGGAAGTGCGTAAATGCATTCCCACACGGCAAACAAAAAAAAAAAAAAGGAGCGATGACTTGCGGAAGGCCGCTGGCAGCAACTGGATGAGAAGAGCCGAAGATCGAGCTCTGTGGCGTTCACTAGGGGAGGCCTACGTCCAGCAGTGGACGAATATAGGCTGATGATGATGATGATTGGATAGACTTATGTACTAAGATTAAAACTCCTCCATAGGAATCATCTATCTGTTCTGTAAATATAATAGCCACTAATGTTAATGTAAGTCTCACTATCAATCCATGTCTCACTGATTATAGCTATATGAATATTTTCTCGATTTAAAACAGTTGTAAAGGAAGTTAACTTAGGACGTAAGCTTTGTGAATTCCATTGTAGTATGTTGATACCTATACACAGTCAGGTCATAAATTCGGTCACATGTTTAATATAAAATAATTGAAACAAGTTTATTCATTATGTAACCATTTATATACCAAAATGAACTTAAAAAAACATAGATTCTTATGACAATAAAGTTTATTCAAAATGACCTCCGTGATTTTGAATACAGGCCTTCAATCTGCGCGGCCAGTCGTCTATCGCAGCACGAACGAGGTCCATGTCAATATCGGCGGCTGCCTTAATCAAGGATGTCTTGAGTGACTCCAAATTGGGATGAGGCTTTAAGCACGCCTTTTTCTCCAAGTGTTGCCATATCTTGTAATCTAACGGACTCAAATCTGGACTGGAGGGGCCAGTCTTCGTGCCGGATGAAGTCGATTTCACGCGCCGCCAGCCAGTCTTGTGTGCTCTTCGCTCTATGAGCTGGCGCCGAATCCTTTTGGAATACCCAGTGCCTGTTATTGGACATGGTATGAGAAACAGGTTCCACAAGGTTCGTCAGGACTGTATTTTGATACACAACTGCATTCGTTTTTACAACTTTCTCACAAAAATGTACTTCTGTTAAGCCCCAATAAGAAACTCCCAACTATACCATGAGCGAGGATGGAAAATGACCTCGTTGGACACGTGGAATACGGTTGCTCACTTCTTTACTACTGTGTGCGTACACTTTATCATTTTGTTTGTTGTAGCTCTCTTCTACGGTAAAAAAAATTTCATTCGAAAAAAGAATTTCCCGATATTTTTTTCCCGCGTACCGCTTCAACAAAGCGCGGCATCTCTTCAGTCTCAGGTCCATTAGACGAGCATTTAAACGATGTCCTGTTTTTCTTCGATATGCCCGAAGCCCTAAGTCTTCATTTAACACCCTTTTCACCGTGGTTCTGCTTAACCCCATCTGAAGGGCCAACAGTTTCTGCTTACGTTTGGGATTTCTTTGAATTCGCGCCTTCACAGCTTTTATCACTGCTGGAGTCCTAACAGACCAAGGGCGACCACTTCTTGACCTGTCATCTACACTAGAGTCTTCATTGTATCGTTTGATGGTACGATAAACGAATCTTTTGGTTATATTCAAATTTTTCAGTATGTCAAAAATTTTAATTGGCGCGTAACCGCAAAGATGCAACGCAATAACTGCAACACGGTCTTCTTTAAGCGTCCACGCCATATTTAAAAATGAGTAAAATTCTTAAAAGATTCGGCGATTCCTCCCAACAACAGAGAAGTGACCGAGTAGAGATATTACAGAAGTACAGTTCAATGAACGTGTGAAAACGTTATCAGTGCTACAGTGTACAGATTAACGGGATAAAACAAGAATTAAAAATCTTAAAACTAAAAGTGAACTTACATCTACCTTAAACTATTAAAAATAAAGTGAACACTATTTACAACTCTAATAACACTATATTTCTGAAGTGATCCGGGGTGTGCGTACTTTGAGACGAACGCGAGAAGTACACTTAGGGTGTTTCTACACCATAAGAACACATACAATCTGTTATTATAATTATTATTTATTTCTAAAAATAGCGCCCCCTATTGACACTGGACGGTAGCTGTTGGCAGGATCGATATCTTAGTACAGTGTATAATGCCTTCACATAAGTGTGGCACCTGTGCCAAATTCTTGTCACAACTAGAGGGCGCTAAATGCAACAATTGTGGCGCACTACTTCACCGAGCGTGCGTTGCCCTGCCATCAGCCGGTATACTGGTTGATTGGTGTTGTACGGATTGTAAGAAAAAATTGGCTCGGAAGCAATACTTAGATACCCCTGCAACAGCTAAAAAAGTTATGGTGGTGCCTCAGCAGATCTCCCCCGACATACTGACTGTGCCGACCTCCTTTAAGGAGGAAATTCATTCAGAACTGCGCACGATTATTAGAGAGGAGGTGCTGACGTTGCGCAAGGCTTTCCAGGAGGAGTTTGACAGGCTTCGATCAGAAGTAGCTCAGCTCCGTGCTGACAGAGACCACCTGCTGGACTCAGTTAAGGTCTGTAATGCTAGAATGGACGGAGTGGACTCCAGACTCAGTGCGCTTGAACAACAAGCCAAGTGTAATTCAGATGTAGATGAGGCAGTGGCTGGATTGAGAAGGGACCTTAATGATCGAGATCAGCAGCTGTTAGCGAACGATATGGAAATATCAAACCTGCCTGAAGAATCTGGTGAAAACCTCGGACACACCATCAAACTAATAGCAACCAAGCTAGGTGTCTCTATTGAGGAGCGCGACATTGTTAGTGTGCATCGCTCAGGGGGCAGGCATATCAATGTTACGAGCCCAACAGGTGCGGTGGAGACACGTCCGCGACCGGTAGTCGTCCGATTAGCGCCTCGCGACTTGCGCGACGAGTTGCTGCGTAGCGCTCGTGTGCGACGCGGCGCGAATACAGCGGATCTGGGCATGTCCGGCGCGCCACGGCGTTTCTATTTAAATGAACGCCTGACTAAGGTAAACCGCCAGTTATTTCGCCAGGCCCGTGAGGTTGGAAGACAATATGGTTGGCGGTTCGTGTGGTCTAAACACGGCCGTATTCTCGCCCGCCGTAAGCCAGATGACATGCCTAGTGTCATACACACAGAAGCGGATTTACCGCGCCTATTCGGGCCCGTTAAGGACATTAGCACTTAACAACTGGACTACAATAACATATATTCTACTTTGTATTTTGTATATATATTTTTTTTGTATATAATCTTTACATCATGTGGACGGGTAAATATTTGTTCCATTTTTATAATAAGTATTACTATTTTTATATATACAATGTTATGTCTAGATTTAATTCCTTTTTTTACTGTTGTAGCATTTCGCAGATGGCAAATGGGTTGCATCGTATTTCAAATTTATAGTACTATTACATTATTTATAAATTTATACATTTATCCAATTATATTATTTATAATTTTATACAATCACGTAATATTATATTTATTTCATATTATTAAGTTAATTTTTATTATATTGATCATATATATTTTGTTATATCTGAGTGCAAATTCTGAAATCGTAGGCTATTTGTGTTTACTTATTTAATATATGTGTTTACCTATAGATGTTGTTAAGCCAGTACAAACATGTCGCGAAATAAATTAATTAAGTTTGGACTACTGAATGCCGGTTCCCTAGCGTCTAATCATGATGAGTTTCTTATAGCCATCAACAACCATTCTGTGGATATTATAGCTATAAATGAAACGTGGCTGCGTACAGGGGAGGAGGGCCGGGCACCTTCGGTGCCAGGATACCAGTTGCGTCATATACCGCGTCCCACTACTGTCCGTGGAGGGCGCGGGGGAGGCGTGGGGTTTTATATAAAATCTGGTGTATGTATCCGGGTAAAAACTCACCCACACCATCCTACAGTAGAACAAATGTGGTTGAGCTTGAAAGCCAACTCTAAAAAAATATTAATTGGAACAGCTTACAGACCTCCTTGGCTAGACTTAAACATTTTTTTAGATGCACTGACAGCTAGCATATGTGCCCTGGCCCCTTATGATAATTTGATTGTTCTGGGGGATTTCAACGTTAATATGTTAGAAATTAACAGTCATAAGGCAAAATTGCTAAAGGAATTTATAGACTACAGCGGCATGGTCCAGATTGTTACTGCGCCCACGCATTTTGTTGGAAACAGTGCGACTCTTATTGATGTGATATGTACGGATGCTCAATTTAAGCGAGTAATAGTAGACCATATTTGTGAGTTGGGTAATCACTCCCTAGTTACATGCGAAATTGTTTTTAAAAAGGAGAAAGCAAATAAAATAACTATTAATTATCGGCCAATCAAGAATATATTGTTTGACTACTTTATGACCGATTTACAGGCGATTCCATGGGATTACATAAGCGAGTTACCAAATGTTAATGACAAGGTACACTCTTTTAATACTTACGTAACATGGCTTTTTAATGTTCATGCGCCAGTCAAGACAAGAACATTCAAAAGTCAACCAACACCCTGGATAACCGATAACATTAATTTAATGTTCAAGTTACGTAATAATGCCCGCGCACGTTATCGCTCTTCCAAACTAGACGAACATAAAAAAACTTATCTAGATTTAAAGTCATCTGCGTTACACAGCGAGAAAAAGGCATTCTTCACTCAGTATATCAACGACAACATACAGGACTCAAAAAAATTATGGTGCAATTTAAAAAAGTATGTTCTTCCGGTAGATAATGGCGATGTGCTCATGGGGACGTTTGATAATCCAAATCAAATAAATTCAGCGTTTCTTGACATTCCTGGCGATGCAAGTGTAACTATCTCCCAGCTAACATACTTTGAGTTCAATCGGTTTGGGACAGAAACTTTTTCACTAAAGCCAACCAGTCAGGATACTATTTTAAAAATAATAAAAAGCATTACATCTACAGCTGAAGGTATTGATGGAATTTCTAAGGATATGTTAACACTTACCCTGCCACAATCACTTGCTGCAATTACATCAATTGTGAATTGTTCTCTAAGAACAAGCTCATTCCCTGATCTATGGCGAATGGCTATTGTTCGGCCACTGCCAAAAACTAGTAACCCACAAAATTATAAGGATCTACGACCCATTAGTATACTGCCTTGTTTATCTAAGGTACTAGAGCGAGTAGTTTATCTACAAATTACTGATTTCCTAGAAAGTAGTGGTATTCTTCCGGACTTACAATCCGGCTTCAGGCAGGGACGGGGTACTGTCTCTGCCTTAGCGGATGTGGTGGGTAATATCATAGAGGCTCGCGACAGGGGAGAGGGTACCATTTTGACACTGCTTGACTGCTCGAGGGCGTTTGATTCAATTAATATAACACTGCTGTTGTCAAAGCTGTCATATTATGGATTTGACGAGGGGACGGTAAAATGGTTTGATAGCTATCTCATAAATTGGTCACAGCATGTTCAGATACGCAGTAAAAATGGTTCTATTTTATCCTCTTCGCCACAAATAATAACAAAAGGTATCCCGCAAGGATCGCTGCTAGGACCTTTGCTATTTATATTATACAGTACCGACATTACCCAGTGTTTCCAGGCGTGTAAATATCACATATATGCGGATGATACCCAGCTATATTATTCCTTCAATGCTAATGACACCGCATTCGCTGTATAAGCTATAAACGCAGATCTCGACAGGGTTGCATTGTGGTCAGGAAATAATTCATTGGTATTGAATCCCAAAAAATCTAAATTTATGGTCATGGGTAGTAGAGACCAAATAAACACTGTTATCTCCGCTAAGCCCAAAGTAAGAATACTGGGGAATGACATAGATAGAGTAGAAGTAGCACGTAATCTAGGTTTGGTCACTGATCCTGGGCTCCGATTTGAGGCTCACATCAATGAGGTGGTTAGGAGCTGTTTCTACAGATTAAAAGTACTGTACAGGGTAAGACAATTTCTTAGTGTTGAAATGAGAAAGAAGCTAGTCGACAGTTTGGTACTTTCTAAAATGAATTACTGTGATGTAGTTTATGGTCCATGTCTGCTGTCGCGAACAGAACGTTTAATTCAGCGCGTGCAAAATGCGTGTGCTCGTTTTTGTTTCACTATACCGCGAAGAAGTCATGTCACACCGTTTTTAAATGAAAACAATATATTAAAAATGGCCGCACGAAGGAAGTTGCATTTGGCAACCTTATTATTCGGAGTCATAAGTACGCACAAGCCAGAATACCTCTATAAAAAATTGTTGGAGAAAGGATCATTACAGCTACACAGCACGTTCCACCTCGCTTCCACTCTCGATGCCTCGACATAAGACCACAGCCTTTATGTTTCAAATATGCCGCCTCACGTTGTTGGAACGATTTGCCGCCACCATTGTGGTCTCTAAAAACAAAAAATTATTTTAAACTTAAACTTAAAAAATATCTTTTATCGGATCAAAAAGTGAATACCACACAAAGAAAGTAGGTACCTACATCTCGGTTTTAACCAACAGGCGAAGCAACGGCTGCATCGTTGAATCCAAAAGATGGACAGCGGCGACGCACCATAAAAAAAATAAACACAAAATCTCACGGCCGTGGCGTTGTAGGTGGTAGTCGAGGCGTCCCATACCTACTATATTTGCTAGTTAAGGTTATCACTATTTTATTTATCGCAGTCAACATATATTAATATAATCAGGACTATCTCTTAAATATATATACAGGATATATTATTATATTTATATAGCAGTGAGTTGGTCACGCGACTGCACGTGGCTCGTGCGCCGGCAAAGTGGCGTCTTTGACGGAGCGCGGGCCATAGTTTGTGGGACTAGCTAGCTATAACTAGTTTGTTTATGTTCGTTCCCGCAGTGCGCGTGAGCGAGACAAATTTGACGACCCTATTAGTCGGCTACCTTCTATGCAGCGGGTCCCGGGTTCGGATCCCGGTGGGGACAAATGTTTGTGTAATGAACATCAACATTTGTATCCGAATTATGGATGTATCAATGTATGTGGGTGATGTACCCACATACATTTAGTATATCAACCATCTGGTATCCGTAACACGGGCCCCGCTTCTTTCAGAAATAAATAATATCTTATTGCCTGTATTTGTTATACATCTTATCTTATACATATAATCAATCTCATATTATACATATAATCTATCAATTTCTTACTTTTGTATATATTTATTACTTCCCAGTTCCGCGTCCTCACGTCACTAAAGGTCCTCACTGAAAACCAGCGCTGTGTTGAGGCTTGCCTTAACATAGAATCCAGCCCACTCTAGTCTGCTGAGCAACTGGATATCTACTATTGCTCCTGATGACTCCGTTTAAGATTAGTTCTGAGTAGATGTCCGCGCCCAAAAGCAGATCGATCGGCCTGGAGAGATTAAACTGTGGATCCGCTAGTTTTAAATTTTCCAAATAGTCCCAGTTACTAATTGAAAATGATGCGGTAGGTAAGTTACTTATAAGTTTCTTCATAATCAACGCCTCAAAGCGGAATTGATAGTCTGAATGAATAGACTGGCATTCTAAGTTCATTGCCCCTTTGCAATTGCCACTAAGTGACCCGACACCTGATATAGCAGCGCACACTTTTCGTCGCTGTAATCTAAGACGCTGTGCCGCGTTTTCCGTTATAAGAATGACTTGGGAGCCTTGGTCAAGCAGGCCTCTCAAGTTGATGAAATTCCCATCAATTGTTTTAACTTTCAGAAGTACAGTCGTCAACAGCACTTCCTTATCTTCGTTAGTAATGTTGTTAACGCCATAGGAAGTTGACGGGGTTGACGATGGGTTTGCCTCCCTTGTTACTTATTTGTTACTTGATAGTTCCATTTCAGCTTCATGCATAAGTGTGTGGTGTGCCTTATGACACAATTTACACGTCTTTCGTGATTTGCATTGTTGCTCTCCGTGGCTGAATAAGCAGTTTTTACAAATATGCAAATTGCGAATCATGTCATTTCGTTTGTTTGTGTTCATAGACAGGAATTGTTCGCAATTCATCAAAACATGATTAGTTTTGCATAATGGACAAGTTTTTGCTGTCGTGAAGAAAGCCTTTGGTGAATTTTGTGACTTGTTAAAGTACGATGACCCCTGCGTTCTAAAGTTGTTCTTGTTATTTCGGTCTTCTGATCCCTTATGTTGCTGTTTCTCCGATTTCCATGGCTTGTTTGATGACGATAACTTTCGACTGTTTCCCTGCAGAGCTTCAAGTGCCATAAATTTTGATTCTAAAAACTCGGCAAACTCCTGTAGGTCGGGAAAATCTCTGGGATGTTTGATCTCCTTGACGTATTCGTTATACGTTACGCTATCTAGTTTTTGAATCAAAAGATGAACCACTATCGGATCCCAATTGGTAATGTCTAGCCCAATGTTTTTGAGCCCGTTCAGACACTCCATCATGATGTCGTGAAGCTTTCGTATGCTTGCCGCGGTTGCTTGCAGAATACTAGGTTGATTTAGGAGCGTGTTCATGAATAATGTGAATAACAACCGTTTGTTATCGTAGCGGTGAGTCAGCATCTCCCAGCAAGATGTATTATTTTTTAATACCAAGATGTTGAACCAGTTTCGCCGCCTCACCCTTGAGTTTTCCTTTTAAGTGCTGCATTTTTTGAGCCTTAGAGAGTACCGGATTTTGGTGTACACTTTCGAGATAGAGGTCTCTAAAAGTGGACCACTGGTTATAATTGCCATAAAAATCAGGTATTTCAATTTTCGGCGTAGATTTCTTGTAGTGTGCATTGTGCCAGATGTTGTGTTGCAGCTTCCTTTTCAGGTCATCATAAATACTCTCTGTCGTATTGTACTTCTGTTGATAACTTGAGTCCTCGTCTTGTTGTATGTAGTCCAGTTCCCAATTTGCCTTTTCGATATGTTCCCATTTAGTTTTCAGGTTTTTAAGGTTATCTTCTAACTCCCATTTTTCCATCGCTACAGCCAACGCTATGTTTATCTTCTCAACAGTGCGTTCAAACATCTTAAAGTTGCAGTATTGTTGACGCAACAGATCTTGTTGCTTTTCCGTCAACTCGCTTGTTCCCCGAGGAGGTACGTGGAATTTGATATCGTCGAAAGTAAATTTCGACTTTTCCTCACCTCGTTTCGGTGTCACAGGAGGTTGCTCCGTTTTACTAGACGATGCAGGCGGCAATTCCGACTTCCTTCTTCCTTTCAACATATCTTGTAGCACTTCTTCATACATCTTCTTCGTACTATTGGAAATGCCGCCTGTGAAATATTCAAGGTCTGTTGCTCCAGACTCTTCTAGTAGTTGATGGTTGTGCACAAACTTCTCCCAGCTATTGTTGAGTCGAGATAGACGTTCCTCCAGATATGCCAAGTTTTTTCTGGTCGGACTGTCCTTCTTGAAATTGATGCAAATAAGCTTCAAATCCTTGAAGATAGTTTCTTGACGGTTTATCAGTTCTTGTACACTCTGATCCATTGTTACTTGTTATTGGCTTGACCGTTGGTAGAGTAGAGTTGTATCACCGCAGGTACTAGTTCACCAAACTTGCGAAGTTTCCGCAAGAAGTTATTGTGGGTCTTATGTGCGTCCGTTCTATACTCACGTTATATGCTCCTTCTCAATCCAACTGGGGCGACCCGCTTCTGGGATACCAGCAGGGCCGATTCGCTAACGTACAATAGAAACACACACAAGATCCGGCTCGAAGGACCACTTTTATGTATGAGTCAGAGATAGTTAGTTACTTACCGCCTCGTAGCAGATGTGAGATGACGAAAACCACAGATTTCACGATAATTAAGTTTATTCATAAAAGTTACACGAAAGTTAGTTTGGATGCTAATCCGCGGTTATAGCGCTACGGCAGTTATTTTACTTTATAATTATAATGTTAGTTGACCAATCAACTAACATTATAATTATAAAGTAAAATAAAACAAGCCGCAAAAAGTAGGTCGCGGTGTAAGCAAATTACCTGTACGTGAACCGTACACATACATTTTTATTTTCATGAACAATTCGAAATTCGAATTCAATAAACTTTTTTATGGCCAGCATTCTAAAAGAAAAGTTTTTACTGTGTGACAATACTTATGACCTGACTAGGTACTATCCAGAGTGTTGCTACCCATTAACGAAACTAAAAAATGATTGTACAAAATCTATGTTGGAAAACCTATTTGTTAGGAAATATCTAAATTCTTCCCAAATAATTTTTAAAACTGAAAAAATCTTACTTTCTAGATTATCTTCAGACATAATAGTATTCTTAATTTTTTGCCATATTTTTTAAAAATCAAATCTATATTGTAATTGTTCATTCCGTTTTTTACGCTCCCTATTTTGTGTTTCTACATTTTGTTGTTCTTCTTCTACTATTTGTTTCGAAAAATGTATTCTTGGTTCTCTCCTCTTTGGTCTGTTATTCTGTATTTTATTAGGTTCAACATCTCGTTCTGCTGCTGTTGGCTCAATACTTGAATTAGTGTCGTTATCATTCGGCCGTCGGTGTATTATTGCTTCAGTGGTTACTACGCTACTGTATGTATCTTTACCTCTCGGTGATATTGTGTTCGTAAGATTGTTATTTAAAGATTCATGCTGACGTTCCAACTGACCTTGCTTTTCAATTAGCATCTGAAGGGCTATTCGATATGGTACCTGTTTTTCACTCATAATTAATCTAATTTGCTTTTCTTTTAGGTACATTTTGTATCTAGCACAAAATGAGCACCTTTGCAATTTAAGCACTTAAATTCAGATACATCACAATTTTCGTGGTTCCCTCCACATTTTGGACATATCTTTTTTTTAGATGGGCAGAATTTAAAAATATGTCCAAACTGCCAACAACCTGAGCATTGAGTCACTGGGAACACGTAAGCTTCGACTTTAAAACGGCACTCATATACGTATAAGTATGATGGTAGGGTATTGCCTTTAAAGCAGAATCTCATTGACTCACTATCAATCCACTTGCCTTCTGCATTTATTCGTTTAAGTCGGTTAATAGATACTATTTCTCTCTCACATTGTATTTCCTTTAATAATTCTTCCTTACTTAATTCAGTATCTACACCTTTTACTATCCCGTACGATAATAATAATTCATCAACCTTCTGACACCTAAAACCCATTTCTTTCAATTTGTGGCAATCTAGTAAAGTAGTGGCGTCCTCATTTTCTTTAAACTGTATTAATACTTTGTTGTATCTTTTATATTTTATTCTACTGATACCTTTAATTTTCTCAGCTTGGAGTAGTTTCGCTAATACCATTTGCTTAGGCAGACTTTCCATCGAAGTCACACAAACTTCATACACATCATTTTATCTTCTATTTCATTATTTTTATTTCCATCTACCCGCTTGTTGTTTTGTAGTTCAATAGATTCACTTCGAATAAATCGTTTAGGCCGTCTTCTGTTAACAGTAATAAAGTCTTCTTCTGCACTATTCTCATCTTCTCTTTCTTTTCTTTTTTCCACATTTCCTCTCCCCTCTGTACATGTTTTTCCTACGGCGGAGTTATCCATTATCATACTTTCAGAATCATGTGAGCAATCAACCAAAATATTGCCATCACTAATTTGATCTTCATTACCACTTTCTTCCATATTAAATTTACAATATTATTTACGCGTACAATGCTTAGTCACTCGGTCAATAAAAAACGCGTGCGCAGTGCGCGCGAGACACCGGGCGAGTGTAATTAGATTTTGGTGTTTTCACGAATGTTTGATGTACTGTTGAATTGTACTCAGATCGTGACGGTTGGGTGAATATGTGTGGAGCCAGTGGGGGAGAGTTATTGGGTGAATCTGAAGGTGGGTATAATGTTAACGTTTTCCGATAGGTATAGTTAAACTCAGACATAATAAGGCGTAATTTCCTTTCCTTTATATACACGTGACATTCTCTAGACAGTGCTGTATGGTTTCCAGAGCAATTTGGGCACTTCAGTTTGTTTGTGTCACAGTTTGTGTGATTCTCACTACATTTAGGGCACACTATCTTAGTGTATACACATTTTTTTACGGTATGACCAAGTTGCCAGCATCGACTGCATTGTGATACGGGAAAGACATATTTATCGACATTAATTCGGAGGCTATCTACAACCACATACGCTGGTAGAAAGGCTCCCCTAAGACATAGGCGCACAAGTGAATCTCACTTGGTACCCACTCCCCATTTACGTCCCGTCGGTTCAGTCGCTTCAGAGACACTAGATCAGCCGGTTTTACACATGATATATATTCGAATATTTAAATTTTTTATCAAGAAAGGAAAATTCAACCTCAGGCGGGACTCGAACCCGCGTCTTCTGGATAAGTACTCCAGACGCTCTACCAACTGAGCCACCAAGGTATCCGCCTGATGTGTTGAATTTTGCCTTCTTTATGTTACTTATGTCTTACGGTGACATAGCAACATCGATTGGACAATTCTGTCCAAATTTGGTTTGAATATTTGTTCATCACTGAGGTCAATATCGACGTTTTTTATTATGCCATAAGAGAAACCAACTTCCATAGATTTGTACATCCTCCATCCCATTGAAATTAGTTTTTTACATGTCATAAATTTATCCGCACTGAATTCATTACTAAATTCAACCTTTAGTCTATAGGGATTGATATATTTTATCTTTATCGTGTCGTTAATATTATTTTCTTTAAGAATTCTTGCTAAGGCAAACTGTTTGGGGAGTTTTTCTATGCACGAAATGTAAACCTCTATTTTATTGTTGTCTTCCTTAGATTTTTTACCGTTACGCCCGACCAAGGTCCACTCCGTTTCATCCTCCTCTCTAACTCGTTTAATATTCGATTGTGTCAACATTGGATTGTGAATCGTTTAATTGGGGTTGGTCTTCTTTATTATTTTGTATTATTCTTTCCAGCTCCATTTCGTCCTCTCCTTGGTATTGATTGCAATCATTAGTATCGAGAACACATTCTTCCTCTTCGCTAGCAAACGACATCATGTAAGAAATAGATAATACATATATCGTCGCATAATAATCATGCGCAATAAGCGCTCAGCGCGTGCACGCGCGGTGCGTGCACGTAGTACAGTAGTGGTCGAGTAAACACTAAAACAATGCGCGCGTAGCTAGTTCGCACGGGACTCGGAACACAAACGCGACCACTCCGCACGAGCGATGCCCTGACACTGTCTACCACAAATTAACAGATAAGTTAACAATAGTACAGTTGAAAGTAGGTAATATGCAAGGCTTACTAAAGCAATGCTGAAGCAAATCTAAAACAAATAGCGATCACTGAGCTATCCGTTCCAAATTCACTGCGATAAACTATGTATTTTACCGCGCTATGTTCAGTTCAGTAAGGTTCTCCAGTACATATATTTTTTTTTACAAGTGCCCACGCCATTCGCGTTGATATCAATATGATTAAAGTGATTATTATAGGTATAAAGCACACGAACCTCTACTCCCTATTTATTTTCTATATAAATACATACGTGAAATAATTTTGACAATCAATAGTACTTATATCCGGCGATTTGAGTGAACTTAAATAAATGACTCATTGGGATAAATTTCCGTTAACAACATTCCATTACGATCGAACATAGATTGATTTTATACATAATATTGAGTTCATACTGGTGGTAGAATGTAAATTAATATGGAATGGTAAAGTAACTTACATGAATTTCCCAACAATATAGCCTTAACCGCTTCCTCCCAAGTAAAAAATATATTTTATTTATTATAAACATATGTATATTTTATTTTTTGTATACTTTAAAAATATTATTCACCCGAACAGTTAAAGAATGTAGGTTCGATTCCTAACTGAATCAGTCATTTCTACTTTATTACAAGGTATAAACAATATCTTTGATACTCGGTCCTTTTTATTATTTCTAAAACAGTTGTGGACCCCGTCGGGCACTTCTAAACTCGATTTAATGAACGAACTATTTACTTAACTGAAAGTTTTTTTCAATGTCCAGTCCGGTATTCGAGAAAGTTATTTGATAAATACTAAGAGCTTATTTGAAAATATCAAATGTGTAATTATAACAAAAAGAAGTTTACACCAAACCAACAGAGTAATTTTGCTAGCCGTTTGAAGTTTAGACACGACATTTTGTAGGAGGTAGGGCACAACGAGATTTCTCGCTCAATTGAGCTGCCCGACTGGGGAAGTACCTCCGCCTTACAGAAAACCGCAGTGAATCAACAATAGTTGTCTTTCTGGGAGTGAGTAAGGTAACCAGAGCTCATTGGGGGAGTGACTATTTTGACAGCATGGGAATTCCGTTTGCTGTCAGTTCAGTAACTCCCAATTTAAGAAAACTGAACGGTTTCCAAGGGGTTTGGCAAAGCATTTGCAAGCCTTCAGTTGTTGCAAATGTCCATGGGCGGTGGTCATCACTTACCATCAGGTGAGCCGCCTGCTCGTTTGCCCCCGTATCACCATAAAAAAAAAAAAAAAGAGAGAAAGTCAGGAACGCAACACAAGACGGTTGTTGTCACCAAGTATGTGTACGTTACAAATTATACGTATGTATGTATGTATTATAACATTTTTAGCAGTGAATCTCACTTGGGCAGTTATTGGTGTGTTAGCGAAACCTTATACATTTGTATATATGTATACGATTCATCTCGAAAACTTCAATAGCGCGATGTAGGATTGTGCTACTACGCATGGCGATGTAAAGACAAATGTTTCTTTTTACCTTTTTAAAGGTGTCCAATTTTGATAGTTACCTATTTTAACGAGATATTAGCTTCGTACGTGGCTCAAAATTACCATGGTGCAGAATTAGCTTTGCTAGCAATTTCAATGTCTTAAGTCTTGACTTTATTCAGAAAACAATAATAATTAAATACTACTACTAACCTGTTTTGTGTGTACATCAAACAATAAATTACATCCTACCTGAGTATATAAAAGTATAAATAGGTCACCAGAGAAAATACATATCGATGGCCCCACAGAATAAACGTGCAAGAGCTCTTACCCAAAAAATTTTTTTTTGCATTTTTCGTTTTTTTGGCCTGTCCAGCACCTTCTCAATTTTTTTTATAATGTTTTGACCGAAAATACGTTTGTTATATCACTTGATTCCTTTATTCTACGGAAAAATAAGCAATTAATATCACAAGTATAATAGTATATGCTATCATTAAACGCTTTTTAGGTCCCCGAGGGCACAAGAATAAACATGTTACAGCAAGTAAACGTTTGGGAAGACTTGTGCGTTTGTGTAATGGCTACTTACACGTTTATTCGTGTAATATTGCATGCAGTTTTTATTCCTAATGTTTCATATTATACGATGAAAGATTAAATATTATTTTTACTGAAAAAAAAAGGTATTGCATTGTCCCTTACAGTATTTAATCGGACTAATGTGATCACAATACTAATATTTTCATCATATTAGTTTAAGTTAATGCATAGTAAGGGGGCGTCCATAAATTACATGAGGTGTTTTTTTTAATTTTCTGCCCCTCCTTCCCCCCCTGGTGAGATGTCGTGAGATTTTATTCAACCCCCTCCCCCATCCCCCAATCTAACGTGAGATTTTTCAAAATGTGAGTTTCTTACGTAAACGCGTTGGATTGTTATTGTAAAAAGAAAAAAACAATTTTGCTTCGTGCTTTTATTTACGACTAGTTAAGACTAGTAATCAATATTGCTGAGAGTTTAATTATAAGTGTAATAAAAATTTAACAATAGAATACTTAATTCGTAACTACTGTGATTAAAAAAAGAATATCTACTCTAATTCAGTCCATGGAGAATCATGCACGGTCTCAAGATAGACTATTGGAACCAACATGTCCATATGATTTTCAGTAAAATCATCTGCTCCTTCAACTTCGTTCTGATCTAGCCACTCTAAGCCATTGGCACTTGCACAAAGTAACTCATTACCTCGTCTTGTGACAATCCGTGAGGGTCGCACTTTGCGGAACATACGCGCTTGCTTAGCTGGTGCAATGTGGGCTGATCGCCTGTGCTCTGCAGCTCTTGTGCTAGATGCAAAGTAAATACCGCATGTACTGCAGCATCTTTTCTCTAAATCATCACGTACACTTGGGCAATAGAGATCATAAGGCGTGCTGATGAAACCATTCAGCGGTTGAATCGGTAGGCAGTGGCGTATTAGAAATGGAGCGAATGACTTTCCGTCATGCTCTTTAAAGTCCGGAATTGTCAAATGTCCATCAACTTAAGTGATAGGGTATGGAGGTGGCAGAAAACGGTCGTGAAGAATCATATGCAGATCACTCCGGCGTGGGCTGCAGCACTTCTGGTCATCGCATTTTACAACCTAAAAAAAAAATTATTAACAATTTCCCTTTGTAACTCTTAATAAAAATTTGTTGATATTCGTGCTCGTTAAAAAAAAAAAAAAAAAATAGGCACGCATAAATATTTGATATAAACCAACTGCCAATGTACCTGGAGTAAATATTGGCTCTCTCTAACGTGCTCAGTGTACCATTCTTCGGCTGGCAGGTCTGGAACGCTGGAAGTGTCATTATTCGGGTCTATATATTCAGCGACTACTTCGTGTCCGTCAATGCAAACTGCAGACCATATTTCAGCCAAAATATCCCCTGCCTTTTTGAAATTATCCTTTTCCAGACTTTCGTCTAATGTTCTGCCGCTAGAGTCAAGATGTGTCCCAAAAGAATCATGGGGAAGAACAACGCCTGTTAGTTCTCGATTGAGTGGAGCAATGCGTCTCTCTACTCTGTTGAATGCGCTCCTGCCAGGGGCATTAGTCACAATACTGCGTCCAAATCATATTGTTTAAAATGCTCTATGGCGTGTGCGATCACTTTGCGATATCGCGGATTCTCGTCAAGTCCACCGTCACTTGAAATTATAAGAATAGGTTTAACTTTGCTGTCTATATTCTTTATAAATTTGGAAAAAGACTCAATTGTTAAAAGAGTGTCCAAATCTTGAGCGTGACTAGTTGCAGTTGACGAAGAGTGCTTGCCACTTCGTATTGCTATGTAAGTTGGTCCACTGTATGAAACAGCTTCTGGTTGTACCATCTCATTCGGTTTCACTTCACACAAAGCATACACGCTTGGAATTAATTTGTGCCTCGAAGCAATCACAAAGTCGTGATCTGGTAACGACACTTTATATTCAACGTGCATTAATAATGGCGCCTGCTTGTTTGCCGCTGTCAGGCCGATGGGGACGCGGGCTTTGTCATCCTGAGATAAAAAAGTTACGGAGTCAGGGCCAAGTACTGAGGCTATCGTTTCCAGCGACCTTATGGAGGCCACAGAAAAGTATTGGTCTTGGTGTGCCTTATGATGGTCAGCTTCAGGACGACTCAGCTTCACCGGCACAGTCACTACATGGCGCTTAGCTTCTCGTGTATTTGCCCGTCTAGGCAACAGTCGAATATAAGTTGCACTTCGTGAAATATTAAATCCCAGCTCGCTTAGTTTATTTGTAAGTTTTGAAAGCGTATGGACCGTACGAACTATCTCACAACGACGTCGCTCTTCAGCAGAAGCACCAAACAGGGCTAAATCACTTATTGTTTTCAGCAATTCAGACTGTTCTTTTTCTAAACGTGGGCGTCCAGGGCCATCACGAGGCGTCAACGACTTAGCTGCATCGGGATTCTTTGAACATAGTTCAATTAATTTTTGTTTTTGTTTTTTTCTGTGCGTCACTCTTTGTTTTTCTTTAAGCTTGAGCTTCTTTTCACAAATATCAATTTCTCGCCGCAAATTACATGCTTTATCAAATTCAGTGCCGTCAGCTACAAGAGATCTTTTGCGCCTTTCCGTTAAGTCAAGCTCCGCATGCAGCTTAGTAATCTTTTTCTTCATATTATCTTGTGCTGGAGTAGGACGTACGTTAGATGGTGTAGTGTTCGACATAGCTTTATCCTCATCATCGCTGATCACAAGAGGCTTTTTTTTTTCAAAGCGCCTGTGAAATACAGAAAACTTTTATTTAGAATAGGAAAAAATGAAGAAAACGTCACCTATAGAAAGAAAGACTAATACTAACCTGCCGGTTGAGGGCCACCGTCCAAATCTCCTGACTGCTGGTCATTAATCTCATCCTGAACCGCAGATTCCGCGTGTTGAATATTATGATCGTTGATCTGAACCTGACCTCCACATTCCACGTTTGGAACACTCTCAGTGCTTGTACCAGCCTGAATCGAAGAACTGTTAGAGATCTTAGTGTTAGTCTGAAATCAAAATATCATAATAAAGAACAATCTTTTAGTATTTTTTTTTTGCTTATTTCAAGCTAAGATTTTTAACTTTTTATTAAGAAAGAAAAATTCAACCTCAGGCGGGACTCGAACCCGCGTCTTCTGGATTGGTACTCCAGACGCTCTGCCAACTGAGCCACCGAGGTATCCGCCTGATGTGTTGAATTTTGCTTTGTTTATGTTACTTATGTCTTACGGCGACATAGCAACATCGATTGAACAATTCTGTCCAACCCAGAATACTCCCTTTACAGCGAGTAGATTCCTGATGATATTGCATTACCTTTATACAATCTTTTTGTATTTTTTTTTTGCTTATTTCAAGCTAAGATTTTTAAATTTTTATTAAGAAAGAAAAATTCAACCTCAGGCGGGACTCGAACCCGCGTCTTCTGGATCGGTACTCCAGACGCTCTGCCAACTGAGCCACCGAGGTATCCGCCTGATGTGTTGAATTTTGCTTTCTTTATGTTACTTATGTCTTACGGCGACATAGCAACATCGATTGAACAATTCTGTCCAACCCAGAATACTCCCTTCACAGCGAGTAGATTCCAGAATCATAGACAGAATTGTTCAATCGATGTTGCTATGTCGCCGTAAGATATAAGTAACATAAAGAAATCATAATAAAGAAATTAATCCAATAAATTAAAAAGATAGATAAACACAAAATTAAGAAATATTGTGTAGCACACTCCACAAGATCGGTAATACACTTCACAGGGTCGGATGGAAAGCAAACTGGTTATGACTTTATCACGAGTTTAATATAAATAATCACACTGCTGTATTACAAAACACGACTTCACTCGCCAAATGCTGAGACTAGAATGCCATGTTCCCAAGTGAGGTTATACACGTAGTCTACTGTTGACAGCTATCTGTCAACCAGTGTAAGTCAATTAAACAACCAAAACTGTGTATCTTCTCTTGGGAACATGGTTACAATTATTTTAAATAAATAAATATGAATTACATCGTAGCGTTATATAATTGATTAAATTAATTAAGACAACTAACAATGGCTAACAGTCGGCCTTTCCTGACAAATTCACGTCTCGTGAAATATAACTATACATCTTTATTTCTTACTACTTACAAAATTTGTGTGAATTGAAAAGTGTGATATTAAATATTTAGTACGCTTATGCTAGAAAAATACAGCTAATTGTTGTAACCTCTGCATATTTACAACAAATTTAATATCTAACCTATAACTTGAAGACGAAACCCCTTCATGTTTTCGCTTCATTTAATATTTACTTATTTGAATGTAGCCTCTACATATCTACAATCAAATCTATACTGAAGCCCCTTCATGTCTTCAGTATAGCTAAGTCATTCCACTGAAACCTCTACATATTTTCAGTGGTTTGACGAATTCCATCACCATCAATAACTTGCTAAACATAAGCAAGACTAATCAAGCCATACTTGTTTTAACGAACATAAATCATAATATATTAAATAATCATAATTAATTTGCTGAAATCAATGGGTTAGTGTATCATCATTATTACAAGACTGTTCATCATTATTAGAATCACTATCGGATTCGCTCTCTGTTCTATTAAATACCAACCATGGGTGAATCTTATCCACTGAGAATGTGCCAGTAAACATACGATTTCCCTTTCGAGAAACAGGAGTATCTTGAATAATATACCTATCGTTATCCAAAACCTTTATTATTCGATAAGGACCACGAAGTTTTGGAACAATCTTTCGACTTTGACCAGATGAAGGGATCTCTCTTTCTATTCTGACTAGATCACCTACACTATATGCGACCTTCTTTCGATGCCTGTCAAAAGATTCTTTTTGTTTAACTTGATTTTTCGCTATATGTTCAGACACTTGATTCCTAATAGTTTCCATTGTACTCTCATCGTGAGATTCAACGTTATTTGTGTTAAGGGAAAGAGAAGAATCATTAGTCCCAATTAATGTCATGCCAAACAATGTCTGAGCTGGTGTCTTTCCTGTCCCCTTATTTAGTGTATTATTTAATGCCCACTGAATTTCAGAAACCTCTTCGTCCCATAATTTTTCATTTTTATTAAGATTTTTAGCACTAAGAGCGGCAAGGACAGTTCTATTGTATCTTTCAACTTGTCCATTTGCACGTGGGGTGGCTACCGCATTTAACACGTGTTTGACACCTAATGAATCCATGAATTCCTTAAATCTTTTTGATGTAAATGAGGTACCCCTATCTGATATTATTCTTTGTGGTACACCAAACGTATGAAAATAATTTTTGAGGGATTTTATACTATACACACTTTTTGTACTTTTAACAGGATTGAGAATAATATACTTAGTGAACGCGTCTATTATTAGTAGAAGATAGGAATTACTTTTCTTACTTCGCACAAAAGGACCTAAATGATCGATATGAAGCGTATGAAATGGGCGATCTACTTTTGGTATAGGATGTAACTCCCCAGACTTTCTTCCAGAGGGCGCTTTTGTATGAGCACATTCAAGACATGAATCAACATATTTTTGTATAAATCTTCTCATTTTAGCAAACCAGTACTGACTTTTAATTTTATGGTAAGTTTTGTCGAAACCAAAATGCCCCAATAGATCATGATTTGTTCTGAGTAAATGCCATCTTATTCCTTTAGGTACAACCCAACGATCACCCTCAGGCGTCTTCCTGTACAGCATTCCGCGTTTGACTACAAAATTATTCTTAATTTCAATAATATTATCAGTTTCTTTATCGTTTAGTATAGTTATTATTCTTTGTAATTCGGAATCATTCTGCTGAGCAGTAGCTATCCAGTTGGTATCGATTAATCTAACTTCAGTATGCTCGCTGTACTGTACAGGATTACGACTAAGAGCGTCCACGTGACACATGGTGGAGCCTGGTTTGTAAATAATATTAAAATCAAATTCTTGTAAAGTGTTCCACCATCTGGCAACCCGTGGCAACATGTCCCTTTTCTCAAAAGTTGCTCGAACTGAGTTGCAATCAGTCACAATCGTAAACTTGAGCCCTAATAAGTATACGCGAAATTGTTTTACTGACACTACAACAGCCAAAGTCTCTAAATCGTAAGAGGTAAATCGGGCTTCTTCAGGGGAAGTCTGTCTGCTATAGTAAGCAACAGCGCTAAATGGGAATTCTTTTTTAGGTCGTTGCATTAATATCCCAGCGATCCCTAGCTTAGAAGCATCTGTGTGTACTTGTGTTTCATGATTTGGATTATAAAATGCAAGAATGGGACGTTTTGTTAGTTCTAATTTAAGAGTTTTAAAAGCCTCTTCCTCACAATCTCCCCAATGCCAAGTAGAATTCTTTTTTAAAAGTTGAGTCAATGGTCTGGCAATCGTGGAAAACCCCTTTATGAAACGCCGAAAGAAGCTTGTTAAACCAACAAATTGTCGGACTCTATGTTGGTCGATTGGGCGGGGAAATTTTTCTACAGCCTCTATTTTGCTCCGCCCAGGTCTTATTCCTATTTCATTAACTTCAAAACCCAAATAATGAATAGATAGCATGAAAAAGTTACATTTTGACAATTTTAAAGTTAATCCAGAAGTTCTAAACAAGTCTAATGTATTCTTTAATTTCTCAAAACCTTCCTCAATAGTTTTAGATGGGATAATGACGTCATCCATGTAAGCAAATGCATCTTTAAATCGCGCGTTGCCAAGGATATTATTGATCGCTCGTTGAAAATTAGCTGGAGCGTTGGCTAAGCCGAAAGGCATTCTGTTAAATTCAAAGTGCCCATCAGGCGTCACAAATGCTGTTAAATGTTTGGAGGTTTCAGACATGGGTATTTGATAATAGCCGGATGCGAGATCAAGAGTCGTATAAAACTTATATCCCGATAAATTGTCTAATTGATCGTCAATTCTTGGCAACGGATAATGTTCTTTAATGGTTTTCTTATTTAAGGATCTAAAATCTATACAAAGCCTGTAATCACCAGTTTTCTTCTTAACTAATAAAATTGGGGATGCATAGTCTGACGTGGATGGTTGTATTATGCCAGAATCCTCCAATTCTTTAACCATTCCCCTAACAACTTGTCGCTCTGAATGAGCCAATCTATAAGGTCGATATACCACTGGACTATTGTCACTTAGTTGTATATCCATCTCAATCCCCTTTACACATCCTAATTCTTTCGTAGAAAAAGCGAAACAGTCTCTGTAATTGTTTAATAAATTAAACAATGATTTACGATCTCCATCTCCTAAGTCATCACCTACGTTTATTAATGCTGTGTCAATAGAAGGGTTGGGCAGATCTTCAAGATTACCTACTATTCTATTTACGTGATATGACTGCATTTCTGTAAATGGAACCGCACGAACCAATAGCATGCCACGCTTCAGAGAACACCCTAACGAACTTAATCCTTTTAACACTACCTGACCTTGACCATCGGCTAAACTAACTATACTTTGAACGATTTCGTATTCCTTATTAGGTTCGCGACATAAACTGGGTTCTACAAGGACATCCCCATTATATTTAGTATTAGCATAAACTTCAACACTGGTGTATCCCTGAATTTTACTATCATTTAAAACATGAAGTAAAATTCTTTCGACCTTTGACATGGTCTTATCAGTGATCCGAAGGTTTTTGTTGGTCTTGATGACTACGATATGTTCCTGCTCAGTAAAAGTTTGTCCTAACAATAATGGGACTTGTAATAAGTGGTCAGAGACTACTAAGGTTGGCACTAGTGCCTTCACAGAATCAATTTCAATGCTAACATCACATTTTCCTAAACAACTAACCATGGAGTCTCCAAAACCTCTTAAAATTGGCAAATCCTGGACTGACCACATAGTTGTTAAATTACGAGCAACCGATTCTTTCAACATGGAGCATTGACTTCCAAAGTCAATAAAACAATTAAGTGTTACACCATTAACAGAAGGCAATTTAAAATATTTGAAATCATTATCGCTTTCATTGGAAATACGTAAAACTGTCTTTGGTTGTGCTTTTTCAACATCCTTTTTGAGGGGACAATCGGCAACCAAATGTCCAACTTTATTGCAGGCTGTGCAACGCTTAATTGTTTGCTTACACTTAAAATATGGGTGACCTTCTTCACCACAGTTGTAACATTTAGCCGTAGATTCTGTAGTGTTAGTTTTAATTCTATTGGTTTTGTTACGTCTATTATCAATTACGCTCGCCTGTTGCATCGTTTTTTCAATTCTTTTGTTAATTTTAACTCCTTTCAAATATACTAATAGTTTATCAAGATCCGTATATTGTGCTGCTTCTGCACTTGTTCTAATAGAACGATCTTCAATCCCAAACAATATGCAATCAATTGCATTTTTACCAGTAATATTACACCTATTCAAAAATACCATTTTGTCGTAAAAATATTCTTCTAATGAGTCGCCAAAACGAGCTTTACAAGCGAGCATATCTGATAACAACTGAGCGTAATTTTCATCACTTGGAAACGCTGAACGTAGTTTGTTTTGCCATTCAGACCAGGAAAACATGACACTGGGAAGCCCCTGATACCATTTTTGAGCAAAACCTACGAGTTTTGGTATTGCATAATGAATTGTTTGCCTTTCTGACCAATTATATATTTTTGCGCACTCATTTACTTTATTTATCCATACTTCTATGGTTTGATTGCGTTTTGATGGATCAAATTCGGGGATAACATTTAAAATAGGATAACGATCATTGGCCCCATCTGTTTTCATGGTCTGAGCAAAGTCTTTTAAGAACTGTGCAAATAACATGTTAGGATTGGTAGTCTGAACTGGTGAAGACGTTTCATTTGTCAAGAGTGAATTTTCACTAACCTGCTGAGCGACGTTACCGTCACCTTGAGGAATCTGCATCTTACTGCGGTTGCGGTGCACACCTTCGTTCGGCTGGATACCGCTCCGACTGCGCCTCGCGTCGCTACGGCTGCGCCTAGCACTACTGCGGCAGCACCTGGCACCGCTACGGCTGCGCCTCGTACCGCTACGGCCTCGCCTCATACCGCTACGGCCGCGCCTTGTACGGCTCCGGCTGCACCTCGCACCGCTACGGCTGCATCTTGCACCGCTCCGACTGCGCCTCGCACCGCTCCGGCTGCGCCTCGCACCGCTCCGGCTGCGCCTCGCACCGCTCCGGCTGCGCCTCGCACCGCTCCGGCTGCGCCTCGCACCGCTCCGGCTGCGCCTCGCACCGCTCCGGCTGCGCCTGGCACCGCTCCGGCTGCGCCTGGCACCGCTCCGGCTGCGCCTCGCACCGCTACGGCTGCATCTCGCACCGCTCCGGCTCCGCCTCGCACCGCTCCGGCTCCGCCTCGCACCACTCCGACCACGCCTCGCACCCTTCCGGCTATGCCTCGTGTCGCTTTGCCTCGCATTACTGCGACGTATAATGCTGCGACTGCGCAATCTTGCTGGTGTAGGCACTTTGGCACCAGTTGGAAACTCAGAATCAGGAGTGTCCAAAGTTCTGCCTCGTTTATTGGCCTGATATTCCATTTTGACTAACTGAAATTGTAATTAAGTAAACGAGTAAACTGTTATCTAAATAACAGTGGAGGTATCAGCGGTTTATTAAAATATAAAAATTAAAAAAAAATATATAATGATGGTGTTTGAATAATTGTAACATACGTTTTGAGCTACCAACCGTCACGTTAGTAGATAAGTAACATCTGCATTGATATCATAGCAACAAGTAGCTGTTTATATAGATTTATGTTTAATACTTTTAAAATATGCTTATAAGGGTATCAGTAAAATTCCTAAATGTAGCAAAGAAAAAATTTCATTACTTTGCGATTAGTCTAATATCGTCCTACTATGAACATAAATAATGGATAATTGAATTTTAACACAGTACCTTTATTATTTGCTGGGCGTTCGGCTTGCACTGGGATAGCAAAATATCCTCAATGCTATCCCACTTCTGAACTGTAGCACACTCCACAAGATCGGTAATACACTTCACAGGGTCGGATGGAAAGCAAACTGGTTATGACTTTATCACGAGTTTAATATAAATAATCACACTGCTGTATTACAAAACACGACTTCACTCGCCAAATGCTGAGACTAGAATGCCATGTTCCCAAGTGAGGTTATACACGTAGTCTACTGTTGACAGCTATCTGTCAACCAGTGTAAGTCAATTAAACAACCAAAACTGTGTATCTTCTCTTGGGAACATGGTTACAATTATTTTAAATAAATAAATATGAATTACATCGTAGCGTTATATAATTGATTAAATTAATTAAGACAACTAACAATGGCTAACAATTGAATTATGTGAAAACAGTAAAGGAAATGACCGCGCTAATATTTTATAGTTATGATTCTGGCATATTTTATCAAGAATTTCACTGTTTCAGTTTTTTTTAATGCTATTAAGGAGGTCCTTTTGCCATCAATGTTAAATAAAAAATATTAGATTATGCAAAAAAATATTTTTTATCTAATAGTTAAAGTCCTTATTTATCTACTAGTGAAGTTTAATTTATTCTTCACCGTGCAAATTAAAAAAAAAACTAAAAATGTTAGTATATTTTTTTCGAGTCTTACGAGAAAGTCAGACCTTAAAAACTTTCTCAAATTATGGCATTAACCATTGATTAGATAGGGTAAAAAAAACCCAAAATAAGGTTTTCAAAATATTCAGGTTTGATTTTTTGCAATAAAATAGGTTGCCGTGGAATTTATAAGAGAAATTAAAATTATAAAATCACAGAAATTTTTTGAGTAATCTGCATTTAAATAGCGTCAGAACATTTGGCAACATTGCGTAGCGCGCGAGCTTCAGACCATTCAATAAATTCAAACTAAACTTCAATGCACTTATGTTTTAAATTATTTTATTGTTAACAAATTTTCATATTTCATAATTGAAAAATAAATCAATAATAAAAAAATACTAGCATTCCTGCCATGAGACATAAGAATGTTATAGTTTTGTGATTTAACATTTTTAATTTATTTATTTATTTGCATTGACTGCAAAAACTTTAACATGGTTGAGGTTATATTGTGCAAATGAAAATCTAAATAACCGAAATATAGCGTTGCCAAATCACGGACAGGTTACTAGCAGCTGATTTAACAGAGCTAAATAAATTTTTGTATTTAACCATTTTTTTTTAATTTTCAAAATTTCAAGGATTAATGCCTCATATACTATTTATTTTTTAATTTTAAGATTTTTTATGGGTTCTTTATTTTAATTTATCGAATATTGACTACTACAGTTGTTGTGACTCAACTGGAGCGAAAGGACTTCCTTAATTGTAACAATAAATTTTATATAAAAAAAAATATTTTCTTAAAAAAATATATTTAACCTACCTTTTGAAGGAATGCTAAAGTAGACCGAACTTTTCTCTCCGTGGCTTCCCTGAGAAGCCGTTCAATCTCATGTTGAATGTGATGTATTAACTCTTCTTTCTTCGGGAATTTTTGCTTCGCTGTATTCCATAATTTTATTACATCGTCCTGGCAGGATTTCTTCGTCTTATAGACGTATCTTTTGACGTATGCGTTATAAAAATCTTGATAACTCATTTTAAATTAGTAAGAGCATCCACTGAGTCGAGTAAAACATTTACAAGAATAAACAAAGCAGGTTGGAACCTGTCCGTGTGTCGCTGCCACTCAGATCGTACGCTCTCGTTCATCGAGTCACGCGTTCGGCTGACAGTGGCGCGAAAACAAAGGAATTCAGATTAAATTGAGCTATTTGGTATAAAACAAATATGGTGGTTTGACAGTCAGTAAATGTATAACCTCGAAGTATGAATGAAATTATTTTCTTTCGAACGAATTAGTAAATTATCTTAATCGTATTACGATTACGCTTAAGATTAAATCTTAAGCATGTACAATCTGGATTAAATAGACCAAAATAGTATATTTTTTTTTGTTTCAATCAGAAAAAAAATTGCGTGATATTTGCCGAGACCCCCCCTCTCTCCAACGTAAGATTAGATGAGATTTGACTCGACCCCCTCCCCCCCTTAAACACCTCACGTAATTTATGGACGCCCCCTAACGACGATCAACGATCCGTTCAATCCAATTGTGACTACACAGGTATTTTACTGATTATTTGTTCTATTTAGATGATATGATTGAAGTGACAGTATTCTTGTTTGTGAAAACATTGAATACTTTTATTCGGCGAAATATAAGGGTATTAACTGGCTTATTGGTTTAGTGGTTAAAAATGCGATGAATGCGAAACCGAAGGTCTTAGGTTCGATTTCCACCCAGGACAAATGTTTCTGCGATGTGCTCGAACATAAGTTCTTTGTCTAAAATCTGTGCGTGAAATTTTGCACAGATAATTATAATTATACTGATTAATGACACGTTCGCTCTTATTTATTATGTCTATCCTTTAAAGCAAAGCAAGCAATAATTTATAACAAAATGTTCACATCTTGTAAGTTCTCTATATACTCTCCTCTTCCCTCAGTCTTCAATATTCTTAAAAAACAACTACGACTACGAATACGGTGGACGGGCACGGTATTTATAAAACACACAGAAATCGTCTTGTAACTGCAAATTAAAATGTTGTGAAAAGATAAATAAACAAATAGATAACGAGTTGGATATTAAAATTTGCAAAACCATATTCTTAAATTACACAGCAAGTATTAAATATACATACAGCTATTTGGAAGTTGCAGAAGGAAATGAGAACTATATAAAAGATAACAGAGGAAGACCTAGAACTATGTGAGAGAAGACTGAGAGCAGCATCTTACATACTAATACACGACCGATCAAATGAATTGCTTGATAGAGAATAACACAGTTACTGAGTACAAATACCAAATATAATAAAACAGATGATAGAGAATGATCTTTATAGATTTCAAGGAACTGATAAAATAGAAGAATTGGTTAAAGGACATGAATCATGTACCCATTATTGTTCCACTGCTGGGTACAGGTCTCCTCTTATATTAGAGAGATTAGGCTATAGTCCACTGTGCTAGTCTACTGCGGGTTGGCTTAGACTTCACACCCCATCGAAAAAAACTGTCAAACATGCTGGTTTCATCGCGATGTTTTCCTTCACTGTTTGAGCATGTGATAAATAAGCACATAACTTCCGAACAGTCAGTGGTGTGTGCCTTGGGTAACCCGAAATCTTTGACATACATGACATAAATAGCTACAACCTACCTACAGAAGATCCTGAACACTTAAGGTACCTACTTAGATCTTTGTAACCAATGACTGTAACGGGGGTACTTAATCTCAAGTATTTCAAATTACAATATGGTTCGTATTTTTTTTTTGTTATAAGTTCAAGTTAATAGCTAAGTTTAATTTTAGTTTTTTACAATATCATCATCATCAATCATTATTATCCCACTGCTGGGCTCGGGTCTCTTCTCATTTGAGTGGTATTAGACTGTATTCCACCACGCTAGTCAACTGCGGGTTGGTAGACTTCACATGCCATCGAGAAAATCTCTCAAGCAAGGTTTCCTCATGATGTTTTCCTTCACCGTTTGAGCATGAGATGAATACGCACATAACTTCCGAAAAGTCAGGGTTTGAACTCAATTTTACATAATCATTAGTTCTTTATTTTGTATGCATATTTATTTATTTATTATATTTTTCTTTTATTTCAACTTCTTACTGTATAATTGATAAAGTAAAGCAAATTACATTATAATTCTATGCAATAACAACAGTGTATTGCATAAATGAGAATCGATCTTATGAACCCTGATATACATGCATTCTATCTTTATAGTAATCAAACAATAGAGTAACCGTGCTAATACCTATTACTGGGTATAAAAAAAACTTAATTTACGCCGAATAATAGTGTAATATAACATTATAAGTTTTGTTCGCTTGACATTTTACACGAATAAACGTATAATGACAATTTACTGTTATCTAGAGTTAAGTTGCGGCGATCGGGAAAATTGTTAAAAAAACAATGTTGTTACAATGTTTATTACATGAAATACCAAACAAGACTGATTAATTACAATTAATAAAATAATAATGCAAATTGTCCACTATGCTAAAACGCACTAAACTGGTGACGCACTTGCGATGCAGACTCAGCGTAAAACCGTTGCTACGCTGAATTAACTCCTCCCTCCCCCAGGTAGAAACAACTCTTGCTTCTGGCAGCGTCCTCGGTGCCCTTAGTGACTTCCGGGATCTTGGTGATCTTCCATCGATACAGCTTCCAGGATACTGTGGCTATTATGATGATATACAAGAGTAGAATCGTCCAACTCGGTGTTGCTATTACCAGGGGCCAATTTATTTCATCAGGTTCATAGATGTGATCTGCTTTACTTATAAGGTCATGGATGCTGTCGAGTGAGATGTCTTCCAACTGTAGTTCGTATCTGATATTTTCGTCTTTTAATTCTTGTTTTTCAGGTAAAGGAATAACTTCATTGATAACTATTGTGTTAACGTGTGAGCGTAAGGTTTCATTCATGACAATAATTTGGCAATCTTCTGATAATGTAGCTAGATAAATTCCTGTCAGTTTCTTGTAGTCCGTCTTGGCCGTGCACGTTGTCTTAATAATCTCTTCTTTCAGGATCAGCAGCCATGTGTTGGTGTACCAGTCTTCTGAATATTGCCTCTTCTTAAATTCATTCTTGCGCGTGTGCAGTTAGCTTGCTGATGTTGAATGAGAGATGGGATGCAATCCTCGGAGTCTTTGAATCTTCTAATGTCTAGGGCCCTGCAGATTTGGGTATCGTCGGTCAGTTGTTGACAATCTTCTTGAAGGTAAGCGTACTCGTCGTTTCCAAGTGCCAGGTATTTGGATTTTGGGATAATGGTTAGGTTATTCTTATCGGGGATAGAGTAAAGATGAATGAGGTCATATATTTTAGGATCAACTGATGGGATTTCTAGGATAAAATGTATTGAGTGTTCTGTACTATAAGCTTTTACTTGAATTGATTTTTCTATTTTATGTATATTACTTAAGCTTATTTCTGCCACCGGTATTAGTGAATATAACTTATGTAAATTTAATAATTCCTTTATAAGATTTTGAGGACTTATTATACTAGGATGCATAGTGTCTAATCTAGCAAATGTCATTGCATCTTCTAGAAGCATAAGCCTATCTAAAATTATCTGTAAACTAAAATTTATCTGTATGTATAAATCAAAGAAATATAAGCAATTTGACACATTATTAGAATTCCGGGTAATATTTTGTAATAACGAAGCTAAGCTTTGCTGATTATGATTTAATTTATCATATTGATTACTAAACTCGTCTATTGTATTATGTGCTAAAACTAAAGATTTCTTTTGGGAGTTTTGAATTTTATCGACACTGTTCCTAATATTCAAGATTTCTTGCTCGAATTTCACTGCATCTTCGTTAGCGAGATTACCGGTAATAGCTTTAACAACAGTACCTAACCCATTTATCAGACCGCGCTTCCTCCTAATTTTAGGGGTTAAAAATGACAACTTTTTTCCTATTAAGTTTAAGTCATACTCTATTTGCTAGTAAGTAAGTAAGTTTTATGAAGTTCGCCAGAGGTTGAATTTTCGGCAACTTTAGTGCTTTCATATAAAGATATTAGTTTAATAGCTGTAATGTGTAAATTAGTAATATTATAAATACAAGCTAAGCTGAAGTAATTATCCTGCTTAAGGAGTTGTCCTTGCTTTATTAAAAGGATGCCATTTTCATTGCTAACGGGGTCGAAGTTAACTATACCAGCTGCGTAGAGCACAACGGCTCCTGTGACGAGGGTACTGCAACGAGATGAGGTCTTCGTAGTAATTTGAAATGGACTCTAATAGACTTAGAGTTAGGGTGATTACCTACGATCTCAGCAACGTTGTTTGGGTGTAGGTGGATGATCTTATATGGTCCTTTAAATACCGGTTTAGTCTTGTCACTGCGAGCCGTCTTCGCCACCTGTTTATATACAGTTTCACCTACCTTAAACTGGATCTCCTCTGCGTCGCGATTCCTCTTTTCAATAACCTGCTCTTTATTTTTTGACATGTGTGCTGCTATACACTCCTGAACTGCTTCAGCGTTAGCACGGTGCTATAAAACATAATCCTGATAAAATTCTTTTGGGTAGGAAAGTTCTAATGGATTTCTGGATGCTGTATGACCGAATAATAACTCGTGAGGAGTATAACCGGTAACCGAATGAATAGCATTGTTATATGCTATAATTGAGTACTTCATAATGAGCTGTATAGGGTCGTCCTTATTAGTCATTCTCTGTATTCTAATTATCTCAGCTAGTGTCGAATGTAACCGTTCAACAGGGGAATTAGAATTAGGGTTGTAGGGAGTAGTAAAATGTATATAAATTTTATGTAACGCGCATATTTCTTTTATGACTTCGTTATCGAATTTACTGTCGGAGTCTGTAGTTATTTTATTTGGCAAACCTAATACAGAGAAAACTTCTAACAACGCTTCCGCAATATGAATGCTACTAGATGCGTTTAATGGAATCGCTTGAGCATATTTAGAAAAATTATCGATTATTGTAAGGAACGTTACTCCACCAGTCGAATATAGGTCCATAAAAAGGTGTTCCATGGGTTTCCGCGGGGTATCAGTAAGAACTAAGGGTGGTCTTAAGGGATTCCTTTCATATTTAGATTTTAAACAAGTGTCACATTGATTAATATATCGTTGAATGGTAAGTAACATATTTTGCCAATGATAGTTTCGATGTAACTGCTTGTAGGTTTCTTGAATACCACGATGAATGGTTTTACTTTCGTGATATTTTTTAATTAAATCTTGCTGCTCATTTTTATTCTCAACTAATGTCACGCGTGAGGTACATTTATATAATTTAGGGCCGCGGTCGTTAAATATGGTTGTATAGACTTTAGAAAAGGCGTGATATAATTCTTCGTTATAAAAATAACAATGAAAAATTCGATCAGCTATAGTATGTTCTTTTAAAAATCTAATGATCTCAGATTCTGTGTTATTAATTGGGATAAATACATATTTAATGGTAACTCTTGAATTAGTGGATCTATTATCTACTCTATATGTCGAACCGGGTGTCGACCTAATATGGAATTGCTTAAGCTGCCTATCTATTGCATCTGATATGATGGGTATGCCTCTATTTTCATTATCTGGTTGAGTGTGGTTTGTAGAAACTAGATCCGGGTTCACTGACACTACACTCATACTATCGGATTCTGTAGCTATTGATTCTGGGACATCAGGATCTTTTTGTTGACTATTACTGTCTTCTGGTATATTAACTGTTGCTGTTTCATTCTCAGCTTCCCTACGTACGTTTTCAAATATTCTGTTAATTATTTCCTCATCATCATTGTCATCTAAATTAACTGCTAGTGAATCAATACTATTGTGGAAAATTTTGCGCGAGATAAAGCATCAGCGTTAGTATTTTGACGACCTTTCTTATATATTACTTTATAGTCGTATTCTGCGAGCTTTAACCGCCATCTGGTAAGTTTAGAGTTGGGGTCTTTTAATGACATTAGCTAGGTAAGGGGCCTATGGTCTGTGTAGATTGTAAACTTTCTGCCGTAGAGGTAGGGACGGAAATACTTTATTGCCCACACTATCGCTAGCAATTCCTTCTCAATGGTTGAATACCGGGATTCAGTGTTAGACAGTGTTCGAGATGCAAAAGCTATTGGCTTATCAGAACCTACAGTGACCTGTGACGGTACTGCGCCTAAAGCTACATCAGAGGCATCAGTAGTTAGTATGAAGGGTTGATCAAAGTCCGGGTATTGCAGTATTGGAGCGTTTGTTAAAATTTGCTTACATTTCTTAAAGGCCTCTAGGAATTCTGGGGAGTGAATTACTTTATTATTTTTCTTAAGACATAGTGTCATAGGCTTAGTAAGTTTAGCAAAGTCTTTGATAAACTTCCGGTAGTACCCAACTAGCCCTAGGACAGCTTTTATATCCTTTTGAGTTTTAGGTAAAGGGAAATTTAACACAACTTAAATTTTATCTTTATTAGGTTTTAAGCCCTCATCTGTTAATTCATGACCTAAGAAATTTACTTGTTTTTGAATGAAATCCGACTTATCTAACTGAATTTTCAGGTTATGGGTTCTAAATCTATCAAATACTTCGTTAAGCTTTTCCATGTGTTGTTGTAATGATGTGGAAATTATTATAACGTCATCTAAATAGGTATAAACTGTAACGAGCCTTTTTGCTCATTACATGCCTTCGGCCTATTTAGTCTGTTTCGCGTCACTAATTTTGATATATATTTTTATCTGTGGTATTTTTCATGTTTTGACGTGAGTGACAGATCGGACGGCTACTCACTCTTCGACCCGCATCTACCGGTTGACGATTCAAAAATGAATATTCGCCTTTAATTTTTTTTATCTAGGCGAATCCTAGCCATCCTCGGCTGGATTACGCATAATTTTAATGCCATAGTATAATATATTAGGTTTTTATAGTGGTGCCGTGATGACGTCCCTATAAATTTGTTTTGCCCGATGTCTCTGGTGTGAGGTGACCGCATGGCGCATTTCTTGGTTTGACGAAGGAAGGAGGACTAAACGGTGAGATCCATCAACTTTTAAGCACGTTTGACGGATTTTTCACTTTGCCTCATCGTGCCTTAACCTGCAAATTTTGTTACAGCCTATGGTCGGAATCTCGTACCGAAACATTTAGTTTACTTCGTATTTCGAAGAGGAAGAAACGGTAAGACCTTTTTAATGCTAAAGTGCCGCGTCTCGGTTTGATCACTTTGCCTTGCCGTAATCTAATCTATACAATTTGTTACAGCCCGCTGTTGGCGTTTCTTCTAAGGGTTTCTTCTAAGGATATTTTCCACTTGTTTGTTCCCGTGTTAAGTTCTGGCCTTCTCCCATGAACTTAACTTGGTCGTTTTGCTGAGGGACCCATCCAGCGCTCACCCGACGCTCACCACGTCACATGGTTTTATTTTAGTTATTTTTCTAGTTAACTACCCCCTGGTATGTTTAATTTCAATTTAATTTAACTAATTTAGTTATCATACTCAAGATGCAATAATCTCCTGTACTTTAATAATTTCCTGTAGTTAATTAATTTACATTAGTTAATTTTAACTAGTTATTAATATGTTTTTGTAACTTTGTTATTTTGTTGCCTGAAAGCTACGGGCTTATAATTAAAGAAACAAAAGGGAGTTCTTGTTTGATTTCTTTATTTAGCCTCCCACCGGACGATTAAAGGTTCAATCCTTCCGATAGACCTATTCCGGCAAACTTATTTTTTAGGTGTAAGCTCCAAGGCGCCCGAACCCATAAGGTATTTGTTTTGTTTGTTTTCATTTAGGAGCTACACACATCTTACACATTTTATTATTACATTTGTCACGCAGGTAAAGACTACAATCAAATTATATTTCAAATCAAATTAAATTATATTTATTAATTTTTTTTTTTTTTAATATTACATATGTCGCCATAAACAGGGACATTGAAGTAGCTTTCTATCTTGTTATGGTTATTATTGCATCTTATATTCTATTTTATTCAATTGGGTTTTTGAAAAAAAAAAAATATTGATTTTTTTTATGTATTTTAAAACTTTATTATTAATAATATTGATATTTAATGCAAAGAACTTCAAAAAAATTTTTTTTCAATTAATTATAAACAATTAAAAATTTATGAAATTTAAATAAAAATCACGTGACTATAAACGCGCCATGATTGGTCACCATAGTTGTGACGTCATAATGTTATAGCTATTTAATAACAGTACAGCGTTTACGGCTATTACACGTGTCTAGACAATAATATAAAAAATTTATTGCTAAAATACGAGTTGTTAGTTGGTTTCGATTAGCTATGTGTGATAAAGGATTTATTAAGGCAAAGTCTGATAATATTCCTGATGTTGATATACAAGGTGTTGATTTGCATCCTCGTCAAATTCAAGGACGTAATTATGCTAATGATTCTCGACCCAAAGCAACAATAAAATGAGTAGGTTTTTTTTTTTTTGCTTGTATACGGAAATCCGTAAGTGTGAACCAGCCGTATTTAGACGCGGCCCGTCTGTTACTAGCCCTATAACCGCGCTTTCACACACAAACAAACGCAAACAACACATACACAACGCATACGCAACGATCATTCATCGATCGATTCGTAGGTACAAATCCCTAGCCACGCCGCCGCGACCCCGGAACTAACAGTCTGTTTGATGTCGCCGACGCGTGCGCGCGCTTTGCGAATTTCAGTTCTCGGTACATCGTTGAGACGTAGGCACGAAGTGCAAGATGACGGACAACTATCCGAATGTCGAGTTGGTAGAGATGGTCCGCCTGTATGCCATCAGTGGAGACAGCCTACGTGGAGCCATCCGGATGTTCACCGAAATGTTTCCCGATCGGGAACCCCCATCACAGAGCTGGAATACTTCCAGCGAGACCCACGGGCAAGCACGCGGCAGGCTGGTCAACACTTTGGAGTGCACCACACTACAGTGTTTCGCCTACTGAAGCGTGAATTGCAACACCCAAAAACTTGAGCTGTTGCGTCACGTTGTCGAGGAGATGTTGGAGGATGTTCCCTGGCACTCCATCGGAACTTGTACTACCAGCAGGACGGTGCCCCCCCCTCACTATGGTCGGCAAGTACGCGAGTACTTGACCGAAAGTTTTGGTGACCACTGGATCGGTCGCGGAGGACCTGTGGCCTGGCCTCCGCGTTCTCCGCACCTGACGCCTCTAGACTTTTATGTGCGGGGAGATGTTAAAAGGTTAGTTTACACGGAGGAAGTGACCAGTGTAACAGAATTACGTGCAAGGATCATTAGTGCTTTTGACACTGTAAAAACTAATGTGTTAGTGTTACGTAAGCTGAAGGAAAACCAGCTACGTCGTGCCCAATTGTGCGAAGAGTGTGATGGTGGCCACTTTGAACAATACCTCCGGGTAACTTAAGTAGGTAATTTATTTATTTGTACATTTTGTGAATACGTTGTTAGCTTAATCAATTTGATTAGTGTAAATAAGTTGATTTCAAATTTGTAACTACGCTAATAATACCTAAGAGTCGAAAGTATCACCACGTACTTACATTTAACTAGCACGTCTTTCCATTTCCATCATAAGTAGATCGGTACACCAACTAAGGTAGGTATTATTGCCGGTCCTAAGCCCGTTAAGTAGGAAGGAAAATTTCAAATCAATCAATTTAATCCACAAATCAAAACAAAATCACTACGAAAACTTTAGGTGGAAGGATAAAGCAAAACTAACATTTTATTAATCATCTGATAACAGGTCAATGAACTTTTCTTTGGCGCACTAGTATTACTGCCATTAGTAAGATTTCCGCATTCCAATGATGCTCAACAATGAGTTCATCATCAAGCAAAATTTATGACAATAATGTAGGTGATTTTCGAAATAAAATTAGGTAAATTATTGCTACCGATCATTCGTTCGCCCGCGCTTGCATTTCGTAGGAAGACGTCGACACTCACGCACACAGCTGCATTGTCGCTGTGTGCGTAGTCGGGTGATTCTGTTTTATTTGTATTGAATTAAGTGTTTAATTCTGAAACACTGTTAAAATTCAACAACAAATAAAAGCAGCACTTTTTAGTTATTGCCCACTACCGTACTTTCAATTGATTATTTATGTATTTTATGACAACCTCCTGAAATTTGACGAGGATGCAAAACAACACTTGTATTTATGATCACCGATTTTTAAAACAATGACGTTCGGTTTAATTCTGCTGAAGTTCGAGGTGCCAAGGCATCAAGGTAAGTTTGTTAAAAAATAATATAATAAATGAAAATATTTAATTATTTATTCTCCATTACATTAAATATAATTATTTATTTCATAAATTGCAGAGCATCGCGTGAGAGTTACGGCGACAAAGCTATAGGTTATGTTCAACTAAGTCGTAAAAATAATATTTGTATTGTGAAAGGACGGGTATGTCCAGAACACCGAGTTCGGAGTAAAGCTTATTCAGTTACTTTAACTATTAATGAAAAGTCAAAAAAAAATCAGGATGTTCAATGCCATGACTGTGCAGCTTCAGCAGGTAATTTATACTCTTATTAAATTTAAGTTTTTTGATGTTGTAAGCAATAATAATCTTTTATATTGTGTTTACAGGTGGTTGCAAACATGCATTAGCATTACTTATGTGGACCCATCGTAGAAGTGAAGATCCGACACCAACAGAAGTCGCTTGCTATTGGAAAAAATCTCGATTATCAGGCATTGGTACAGTTATAAAATATATTGAAGCAGAAAAACTGACAAAAAAAACCTCTACTACTCCTGTTGAAAATTTTCCGGATAATAGTAAATTTTTACAAGAAGTTGTCGAATTTGCCAAAAATCAACAAATAAATTCTCAAATTGGGCAATTAAATTTTGATATAGAATCCAAAAAATCTTACAATTTATCGTTACATCGATTAATTTTGGATTTTAATCAAAATATTGATTTGCGAGTAGAGAAATTTTTGGAATTCGCTAAAACTGAAATGGCTGAAGATGTGTGTGAAGAAGCTGAACAGCTAACCAAGCAGCAAAGTGAATGTGCAATTTGGCATGAACTTCGTTATGGACGCAATACTGCATCAAAATTTTATGAAGCTGCTCATTGTAAAAGTAATAATGGTTCACTAGTTCAACAAATCATTGGCGCAAGTAAAGTTCATGAGACAAGCGCGAAGGACACGAGGAAAAGAGTTAGAAAAAGATGTAATCGAAGTTCTTGAGAAAGAATTAAGAGTAAAAATAACGCGTCCGGGGATTTATCTTGTACCTAGTTATCCGATTTTTGCAGCATCTCCTGATGGAATGACAAGCAATGCCATTGTTGAAGTAAAATGTCCCACCAGTCATAAATCACTGGATATTTTTCTACCAAAAGGTAAAGTCAGCTTGAAGTGTAATGCCCAAATGCAACTACAAATGTTATTGACTGGTAAAAAAGAAGGTATCTTTTGTGTTGCTGATCCACATTTTGAAGAAAATAAAACTATTTACATTAAAAAATTAAAATATGATTATGCCCATACACAAGCTCTAATTAAAAATAGTCAAGTATTTTGGTCCAAAAATAGATTTCCAAAATTATTAAAATCTGTACAAAGTTAATAAATGTTATTAATTATATTTTGATGTATTTTTGCAATAAATAATAAATATATTAGCTTAAATAGAACAGACACAGTAATTTATTTTATAATACAAATACTCTTAAACTTAAGTAGAAATTATAGGCGCTTGTAAATTTATAAGTGCTGCAGCAATGGCAACAATATTATCTGTTAAAGGTAACATATTATGATTAACAACCGCATGAGGTTTTAGAAAATCAAACTCTCTTATTCTTCCAATAACGCGTTCTATATGAATACGTAGAGCAGCGATTCGTTTGCCTTGTAACACGTCAGATTGTGATAATTTTACTCCAGAATTAACTGAAGGTGGTCGAATTAATTCAATATTTTTATCGTCAAGAAGTTGAACAATGTTTTTGAATCCTCGATCGGCCATGACAGCACAAGCCTCGGGTAGCTCTTCCAATAATCCGCTTTCTTGGAATAATAGTTCATCTGAAATTCGACCTCCTAATCCTTTTGATATAAAGTTTATAAAGCCATCTGGTGTACAAGATATTAAATATTTTAAAGTATTACATTTTTTATACTCTAACCAAGTTAAAGATTGGTACTCTGGATCACTTGGTTTTTCAATTTGTATCTCAAATGCATCAATAATAGCAATCACATGATTATATGAAGTTCTAAATGGTATCGGTAGTATTTTTTTTATATTACTAGACTTCGGCATATAAACGAGTTTTTTTAATAAATGTGCCAATACAGGGACTGTTTTATTAAAAATAATACTAGCATTGCTGACACTCATTCCAAACTGTTCACTTAATCTTTCCAAAGTATCTTGGCGTCGTATTTTCATCAACGATAATTTTATATTAGGAATATCAATATTAGATATTACACTAATACGTTCTAGCACCACATTCCATTCTTGAGGAACACCAGTATACGCTTTTAAATTATCGTTAATTAAGTAATTTGTGACTTTCAAAATTTCAATTTTTTTTACAGGAGATTGAAGGCTGCTAGAATCCATAGTACTTGAACCGGTATTTTCAGAAGGTTCATAAATATCTTGTGAACTATTTGAATTTGTAAAACTACTAGATGACAAACTTTTATGAGTATCTTCCAATAAATTTGGATGTAATTTTTGACGCAATGGTTTTATTGGAGATGTTGCAGTACTTATGCTACCAGTTTTAATTGGTGAGCAGGATTCATCGATTCCGGTTGATAAAATTTTACATTGAACTGATACGCTACGATACTTAGGACGACTATTTACTTGTACAGCAACAGTACGGTGGTTAATATTAGTTTGTGTTTCAACAGTGACCTTTTGGCCAGGTGTTACATTTGAAGGATCAAAGTCTACTCCAATGTTTTCAACAGTACTGGCTGATACGGCATCAATGTTTGGTTCTGGAGGATTACCAATTTCCATATTTTCTGAAGATGCATTTAAAATTTCTTGAATGATTTGTTGTCTCCGTCGTTTTTCTGCAGCTGGTCTAAGAACCGTTGTAGTGCCTTGTCTTTTACGATTAGGTTGACAGTCAAACTTTTGTGGTCCCACATCAATTTTAATCTTTGCTTTACCTCCCATCGTTGTATAATAAATGTAATTTTCGATGTCATCTTTCAACTAAAAAAAAAAACAGAAATCATAAGAATTATTTATATGTTATTATAACAACAGAAAAACCACCATAACATAAAATTTAAAAAATTTCATACTATAGTCAAATACATAACCTCGAATGTTATAAACTTATAAATATATCAAATTGAATCCCAATCATTAGATAAAGATACATAAATTTATTATTTAAGCACTTTAATTTATCAATAAAAAAAAATTTTAATACTATGATTTTAAAGGTTATGATTTGGAGTCCAGTTAAAAAAATTTATTTACTGAACTTTACTTAAATATACCTATAATAATTATTTGATTTGTATACTTACATAAATAATAATGAATAAAAATGGTATTAAGAAATACTTACATCGAAATGATCTTCACAACAAAAAAAAATCGATTTTGTTTGGGAATTATCACGGTGCACTGCTTGAAACCATTTATTTCGACGTTTGTCATCTTGGGGAACATTTAAAAACATTTTATCAGAAGTTGCCTTTGTAGTATTCGTACATAATGGTACAAAACAAGAACGATAACTTTTGAGGTTCGACATTTTTAATATAAATTTAAATATTTAATAATGACAACAAAATTAAATAGATCAAAACACTGTATTTATTATTTTTCTATCAACTGCAATGAGTGAAAACTAACATTATGACGTCACACGCGCTCGGGTTTGTTCGGGAGTTGTCGGCGTGTCTTCGGTACTGGATTCAAATTTTTTTTTTTATTTTGAAATAATTTTTGAATTATTGCGAAAAAAAAAAAATTGTTTTGTTATAAAACTAATATACACCGTGAAATTGTAGTCGTTGTGGAACCGAAAGGTGAGAAACTTATGATAATTAGTAGAACAAAAAAAAGTCTTAGATTAACTCTACTGTTTATAATAAAAAAGTTGGCAAGTGAATAGAATATTTTCACTTGATCGAGTTTGCTAGTAGTAGTGCACCAATATTTCATTCAAAATCGGCCGCAGTCGCTAGCTCGCTACTCTGAAGCCGCCTCGCGAGGGCGGCGCGGGCGGCGGGTTCAATGACCCGAACGCCCGCCAGTCAGCTGGTACTAAACGGATAGCGGCTGTCCGAGCGAATAAGTAAAGTACTAATAAGTACTTACGCGTTATTTAAAAGTAGTAGGTCAGTACTTTATTGATGTAATTTTATTATTGAAATAAATTGTATTTAGCAATACGATGCAGATGGCGACGAAATTGATGGTAAGTATTACTTTACACCTATCTACGTATTACCTCCAATTAAATAAAAGGGAATAAAAAAACCTTTTTTTTGTAACTTTGCCCCAAGCAAAGATTTAACACACACACACAGACCTAGAACAATTACCTGCAGATCATACATTTTTTTTCTGAGCAAGGATCGAACTCGCGACGCCTTGCGCAGCAGTCACTCGTACAGCCGCTGCGCCAATCATTGCGGCAACATTTTCACGGAATAAATTGTACTCCAATTTCTCCTTCATACATTCCACGAGCTTAGGATCGCCAGAAATACTTTACTTGAACATAGTTTTAGGTATTTACTGTATCAATATTAAAAACAGATAGCTGAAACAGTCAAGAGACTGGGTAGGTATTTCAGGCGTATTTAAAAAATTGGAGCTTTTTACAAAAATAATCAACTTTACATACAAGTTACCTGCTAAAAGTTTATTTACGACGACGAAGTGGAGTCCGCCGCGTTCAATACACAAACGTGCCCGTTTTATACTATTGTCTTTTAGCTTTCTTAACGTGTCTCTGTCACTTTTCATTCTATCAAAGGCGTCCACTATCGCACTGCGTAACTCGTCACGATTTTCATGTTCACGGGTATAAACAAGTCTTTTGATTTCCGACAACAAGAAAAAGTCCAAAGGCGTTCAGTCCGGGCTCCTAGGCGGCCAAGCCACGGGACCGCCGCCGTGGCCTATCCACCTATCACCGAACTGAGTGTTTAGGTAGGCACGCACTACACTTGAATAATGAGCGGGGCAGCCATCATGCTGATAGTAAATCCCTGCTAAGTACGCTACAGGGATATCATCTAACAGCCAGCCCCGATATTATCGTTTATAACATGTCTAAAAACGAGCTGTTAGATAGCGTTCAATGAAAATAGTCACTATTAATTGGCCGTTATAATAACTGCCTACACATTAGCACTAAACTGAACTTGGTGATAGTCTTCCCGTACTAAGTATGGATTCACGAGAGTCCATTAATGTGCACAGTACAGCTGAACAATTGCTAAGTAATTCGCGTTCGTATATTCGTACTGACGACACATTTTCGCGTGACAACGTAAATCTTACCGCGCGCGAGTTGCAGTAGAACTAGCGCCCGGCCCGCACGCCACCGGCGCGGCGGCGACACTGCGGCGGGCGCGACACTGCGGCGCCGCCGCCGCTCAGCGTGGTAGGTAATAATAGGTAGTGCGTCCGAGTGGATTGTCGGCAAATGTGTAGGTAAGTTAGCGGCAGCGCGCGGGCGGCTTTTATGTCTTTGTCGGCATGCTTTACTGCTTATTTGTGTTAGTTGTGTACCTATGTGTGAGTAACATTGAATGATATCGATCGTAGTAATCGTAGTACGTTAAATTTAGTGGCGTTACCATGTATCCTGGTTTCGTTCTAGTTTTTTGTATGTCTGTCACATTTTTTATAAAAAAAAATATCTTTATTTCATTTAAATTTCACATAAATGGATTCCATTATTGATATAGAGTCCAAAATTTTCGTCCCAGCAATAGTTATAATTTCACGGTGTATAATCTTTCCATTTATCACAAAAAAAATTTTTTTTCAAAAACCCAATTCTTATAATTGAATACATAGTGTTATTTATAAAACACATTGTTTTGTTTGAACTTTACAAATTTTAATACTATTGTTGTAAACAACATAATATACTAACTAATTACGAGATGGGCAGCGGCGGAGTCCAAAAAAAACCAATTAAATATAATAAAAGATTTATTACGAGTTACAATAATGAACTTAATTACTACAACTTATAATTAGGATGTCCTAACGTCCCGATGTTAGGTGACAAAAAGGCGCCGCGGAAAGCGGGCGATCAGTTTTTATTAATTGATGAAGCGGAGTTGCATAATCGAAGTACGGCGAAATCGAATGACGGTGCGCTGTATGTTAGAGTTGTATCTAAGGGCATCTTCAGATATAACACCTCCCTCGTAAGATGAGCAACTATTTGCCTATGTCTAATGCAAAAGTTGCGGCTCTTCTGTCTGGTTCCGATAACTCAATAACTTCCTTATTACTTGTCGTTAACGATGTCTTACCTCGACGTATAAAATACACGCTAAGCAGTGCACTTGCACTTAACAGTGCAGTCATCATTAAGTACAAAGGTATTGTTGTATGGTAAATACTCGATGAATCCTCGGAATCGGTTTCGACAGAAGTCTCCATTGTAATTTGTCTTTGTATATTATTCAACGAATTTAAGTCAATTGAAGACAGGTGGTACTTTAACTCGTTTTTCTGGGTATGATTAGTCATCCGTGGGAACGATGTGATTTCGACGATGATTCCATTAACTTTGTCATCGATATTTGCTAATGTAAATTCGGGTGATTTCATCTTGCAAGATTTGGGTATAGTTGCTAGGAAGCTGCCTTGTAATAGTTGATGCTTTTCTTGTCCACAGGATAGTTGAACTTTAGTAGGTTTCGGGAATGAAATGATGTAATGTCTGCTGTCCAGCTGTAAAAGAGCCTCCTTAGTCAGAGAGATAGGCGTGATTTGACACGTTGCATCTATCTCTTGAAATTGGATTAATTTATCTATGCAATCTAATTCGGAGCGAATTTGATGACTTATTTTCTGCTCGCATATATGCCATGCATCTACCTTCGGGCATTCAGCCTCTGTGTACACGAACTCCTTCAAGTTGGTTGCTACATAGGGATAGGCGGGAAGGATTACTTTGTTTTCCTTATTTGGTACAGGGCAGAGTCTATATAATTTATAGGTAGTGGGGAGAGTGATAGGGAATTTCAGGACAACCACGATCTTCCTATCAATGTAATAAGAACCTAAACTAATTATATCATAGTAATATCTGATATCTAAGTCTATTATCTGATCTAGGCTATATAAGTGCCGTAATTTGCTTAACATAATTTTTAAATCCTTAACACTTAGTATAGAATGGTGCAATGATCTTGTACGACTAAAAGCGAATATATTCTCTAACCGATTAATTTCACCGTCTAACTCTTGTACGTTATCACTAAGAATAACAAAGAGTTGTGCAAGGTGTGCGTATCTTAACGCTCGCTCGTTATCCGAGGTAGTCATGTTAATGACGTACATAAGAGCTTTGTCTAATTTATGCTGATTTATAGTTAAATTGCTTAGTAACTGAGTTTGCTGTACGGTAAATTCTTTAAATAATGAAATATGTTCATTTAACTTGTTAGAAATAAGCCTATCATTTTTCTTTAAGGTTCTCATAACGTTTTCGTATCTTAAAGCATCATCGTGATCTAGATTACCGGAAATTGATTTTATTAAAGTGCCCAATGGATTAAATATGCCTCGTTTGAATCTACCGGGTTGCAAAGTTTCTAATTGTAACAGGATTCTATTTAATTTATTATGCAAATATTTAATTTGAGTATTAAAAGAAGGCAAGCTATTGTTAGATAAGAGGTGCATAGTTTCGACTAATTGTGTCTGTAAGTCATAGATTTGTTTTTCTATAAATGTTAAGTTAATGTCTTGTAAAAACGTATGGTGATGGGATATAATTTTCGTAGCTCCTAAGTCATAAGGTAAAATTCCAGGTCCATTGTCAAGGCTGTTAAGTCGGATCTCTTGAGTTTGGGCCTGGCACGTCATTATCATCACTAGGTACCTGTAACAATGGGGGGTCTTTATTTTTCTTCGGTCGTTTCAGTCTGGTCTTAGCTACGGGTCCGCGTTTCTTGGATGTATAAATATGAATAGGTAAGTCAGCTATAACTTTGTCATGGGTAAAACGACTAGCAAGTTTTTGTCGGGATGCAGCGGGATTCTGTATATAAACTTCCTGATTCTGCGAATATTCTACTTCGGGTTCCCTACTGCTGTTACGTTGCGTCATTAAAGATTCTTTATCGATGAGTGATGACTCATGAACAAGTTGATATACTGTTTCCATTCTACCCCGGTGGTCTTGAACGTACTGTTGTAATAATCGTTCCGTCATATTAACGTCTGTCGGGTCCCGTGGGTCGAAATGTCCGGTGATAAGGTCAAAGGGTCGACATTTGGTTAGGCTATGAATAGAGCTATTGTAGGCTAAAAGAGCATATGGTACTAAATTGACTGCCAATTCAGTTTTGTATTTTAATTTTAATAATCGTAAATGTTCGATAAGCGTGTTGTGGAAACGTTCTATCATGCCGTTTTCGTTCGGGGCATGAGCAGCAGTGGTGTGATGCTGTATTTTATGTAATCGTAAGAATTCGCTAACGACCTGATTTGTGAATTCTGTCCCCTGATCAGTCGCTAGAGTCATTGGGTAACCATGATGAGTACTGAAATTAAGAAGAGATTTTACTATGTTTGGGGCAGTACAGTCTGACATACGATAGGCCTGGGCGTACTTAGAAAAAGAATCTATGAATGTCAGATATTTTTCCTGTTCTATCGTTAAAACGTCAGCGTGAATAATATCGAATGGTTTTCTCGGTGGCGGGACTATTCTGAATTGTTGGCGAATTGGATTACGATCATATTTAGCACAACCGCATATTACGCACTCATTTATATACTTTGATATGTCGGTTTTCATTTTAGGCCAAAAGTACTGTTGTGATAAAGCCAGGTAGGTTTCATTTATGCCACGATGGTTGGTTTTTCCTTCGTGGTATTTGCGTATTATATCTTGTTGGTTTAAAAACTCTGATACATTAATAATTTGCTTTTTTACAAGAAATAATTTCATAGAAGAATTTTTAAATGCTCCTTGTATTATGGGAACAATTTCGTACATTTTGTCAATAGGTTGAACTAAAATAGCAGTGCAGAATTTGGGGTCTACATGCTTTTTAATTATGTCTACAATATCCTGGTCAAAGTTGGGACTTAAGCGTACGTCAGTTACGACTTGAAGGTAAGCGTCAAAGGGTTTTATTAACTTTGGTTTAGGTCTTGCCGGATGATTAATTATATTTAAAATAATTTGTCTGCGAAATTTATTTAATGGGTCATCACTTACGGGAATGTTAAGTATTGGGTTCTCGACACTAGTATGTGCGGTTTCAGTATCTGATATATGTGGTGCAGTTAAAGTCGATGAACTATGACGTTCACGAGCTTCCATTGACATAGTTTCAGGTGATGTTATAGTTGACGACGAGCTATGGCGACGGCCTGGTGTTTCCGATGTATTAACTAATAGTGAAATCGTCTCATCATTATGAATTTCGATTCGCGACAGGGCATCAGCATTAGTGTTGCAACTACCTTTTTTATAAATAACTGTAAAATCAAATTCAGATAATTTTAGTCTCCATCTAGTAAGACGCGAGTTAGGTTCTCTTAGGTTCATGAGCCACTGTAATGGCTTATGATCCGTAACTACCTTGAACTTCCGCCCAAAGAGGTACGGCCTAAAGTATTTGGTGGCCCACACAATACCTAGAAGCTCTTTCTCAATCGTAGAGTAATTAGTCTCACTACTGTTTAACGTTCTAGAGGCGTAAGCTATTGGTCGGTCAGTCCCTATAGGGCCCTGTGATAGCACGGCTCCTAGCGCGAACTGCGATGCGTCAGTAGTTAAAATAAAATCCTTAGCAAAGTCAGGGTACTGTAAAATAGGGTCATTAGTCAGAAGAGTCTTACAGTGTTCAAAGTTCCGTATATAGTCAGGTGTTAATATAATTTTGGATCCCTTTTTCAGACATGCGGTCAGAAATTTTGTTGTCCTTGCAAAATCTGGTATAAATTTACGGTAGTAACCTACCAAACCTAGAAATGATTTAATTTGTTTGGTAGTTTTAGGTATTGGGTAATTTGAAATCGCAGAAATTTTATCAGGATTTGGTTTTACACCATTGGGGGTAATGATATGGCCTAAGTAAGGTGTTTCGCGTTTTAGAAACTCTGATTTATCCATTTGGATCTTGAAATTAGACTCTCTAAGTCGCTGAAATACACTACGCAGATTACAAATGATTTCTTGGAGTGATGTCCCAAATACTAAAATATCATCCAGATACACTACACATATCTTATTCAGTAGTCCTCGGAGTACATTATCCATCACTCTCTGGAAGGTAGATGGGGAATTTTTGAGACCCATCGGCATTCTCAAGAATTCGTAATGTCCATGCTCTACATTAAATGCAGTTTTATGAATGTCCTTGGGATTAAGTTCTACTTGGTAAAAGCCACTAGTTAAATCTAATGTAGCGAAGTATTGACACTTCCCTAGTTTGTCTAATATATCGGCGATGTTCGGGATGGGGTATTTATCGTCAATTGTCTTATCATTTAACTTACGAAAGTCAATGACTAAGCGCCACTTAACTTTTCCAGATGCGTCACTTTTCTTAGGCACGACCCATATAGGTGCGCTCCACGCAGATGTAGACGGTCGAATTATCCCTTGATCTAACATTTTTTTTATTTGAGTTTGTACCTCTTCCCTGTGTATATAGGGATATCTATAGGTTTTCGAATGGACCGGTAATTCGTCTGTAGTATTAATGGTGTGCTTAATTTTGTTATTGAATGTTAACGGCTCGTCTTCTAAATAAAATACGTCCGAGTATTCGGTACATAAGTTAGTTAAGTTGACTGTCTCCTCTGGATTTAAATGATCTATGCGCAATCGCAATAAGACCTCTCGCGTTCGAGCATTGTTATTAAAAGTATCGAGTTTCATTGCAGGTACGGTCTGTTCGTTAAATATGTTAGCGTGAATTGGTATGGATAGCGAAAAAATGATGTCATTATCCGTCGGATTTGTGACTTCTAAAGATGCTTGATTATTTTTCGCAACTGTTAGACAGTCACTTATATGACAATTACATATAATTTGCTGATCGACAAGAATGTCGCCTTGGCTTATATCTGTGGGTACACGTATTAATTTTGAAGATTGTGCCGGAATTATACTTTCATGTAAATTAAGGTATGGCGAAGCATACATATATATAGGGTTTCTGGCGAACTCAGTATTGAGTATTAATGATCCCAGATCGACTTTAGCTAACCAACGTGTAAGAAGGTCGCATCCTATAAGTCCGTCGAAATATTCGTGGAATCTATATACATATAACTTAATTGGAACTTTATCTTTTATTTCTACAAATGGGTCAGGGTCAAAACGAACATTTGGAAAGTACTCTTTCGCGATATCAGGGCTTATGAAAGATTGATTAGCACCGGTATCTATTAAAAAGTGTAAAGGCCGGAAATCGGGCTTGATATATAATTTTATATAAGGTAACTGCCTTTTATTATGTATATTTATTTCTATTCGGGGGCACTCTTTAGGATGCCCTTGGGAAAATTTTGGGGGTTGATAGCGGCCTCAGAAGAAAGGTCTATATCCTCTGTAGTTTGAATCTCAGGGATTTCCTGTGACGATTGATAGGTATCATACTCAGGTTCGTAGGCATAGTCATAATAGTTATTGTCACTTTCGTCATAGTCATAGTAGTCTTCGTAAGTCTCATGATTATTTATCTGTCGAGTCTTAAAGTAGTTATTGGGTGGTGGATTACCATGTATAGTCCAGTCATGTCTAGTCGGGGGTAAAGGGCGTGCAACAGGGTGGCTAATACCACTCATAGGTCGAGGTTGATTATTGTTATATTGCGGCAAAACTGGTTGACGTGGCGTAATCCTAAAACCAGTAGACATATTAGATCGCGGCAGTGCCCTAAACATCTGTTGTGTTCTAGACGGTCCCTGGAATGGTCTAGGCTGCTGCATATTAGGTGGTTGATTAAACGGACCTCTTATTTGGAACGGATACGTTTGCGGTACATTTTTATGCACAAGCGGAGTAGATGAATTTCCGTGTGAAAATGGTTTTCTAGAATGTTGGGGTGGAAGCTTCTGCTGGAGGTAAAGGATATTCATTTCCTCCTGAGCATATTCAAGAGCTTTTTGTAATGAGGGTGGTCGCATACACCTAATCCTCGAACCTAATGGTTCCTCTAAACCTTTTAAATACGTTTGAAGAGCTAACTTTTTATATATCAAACGCTTAGCTTCCACTGTAGTATCGACATTATCATGCAATTCTACGTAAGTCATAATAGTACTTAGCATATTTTGTACGCGCTCGTAAAATACTTGAGGTGTATCTGATCCTTGGGCTAATAATGACATATCACTATACAAAGCGGATTCGTCTCTATGATCTGAAAAGTTATGAATCAATGTGTTCCTTACGCCATTCCAATCTCTAGGTATGCCGTTCGTCACTAGGGTTCTAGCGGCAGCACCCGTGATTTTATTTAATATGCCATTCAATAAGGCTAGGTTAGATAATTCATATCCGGGCGTTGGGTTGGCATAATTAACAACTAAACGATCACAAAGTGATAAAAATCTAATTAAAGTATTACAATTACCATCAAACTCAGGTACCAACCTTAGTGCTTTGACAATTTTATTAATAATTTCGTCCTGATTGACGACGCCTTGCTGCTCCATTATTAAATCTAAGTTACCTACGTCTAAGTTACGAAAAGTGTCCCTCTGCGCGATGCGGGAGGACGATCGTGGACTTAGGGGTTCGATACCCCTGCAGGATCGCGATGATCGTGGGTGGAAAATTTTGAAGGAAGTAGCGACCGACTATAGAGAATTTGTGCAACTCACATATACATATCGGTGGCTCCTCGTAGTATCGATTTCTGGATACTCAGGATCTCCAACGGCTGCTCTCGGTTCTCCTTTGATTGCCGACGATGCACGTTAAAACGTGGACAGCGCGCGCGAGTGTCCAACAGGATCGTGGAATAGCTTACACGCACTGACTCGACAATCCTACCGACTGCGCCAATTACGAGATGGGCAGCGGCGGAGTCCAAAAAAAACCAATTAAATATAATAAAAGATTTATTACGAGTTACAATAATGAACTTAATTACTACAACTTATAATTAGGATGTCCTAACGTCCCGATGTTAGGTGACAAAAAGGCGCCGCGGAAAGCGGGCGATCAGTTTTTATTAATTGATGAAGCGGAGTTGCATAATCGAAGTACGGCGAAATCGAATGACGGTGCGCTGTATGTTAGAGTTGTATCTAAGGGCATCTTCAGATATAACACGTATAAAAACTTACTCAGGCAGCATTTAAAACAATACCACACAACCAAATAACAAACCACGGTCCAGATTCGATCGCGAAACCAATAAATCACGAAATAATATAAGGAGCCGATTTAACGTTTACCGCACCGTACGGAAGCGCAAAGGGAAGTGATCAAGCTTAGATCAGGCCTGCAAAAATAAAATGTGTATTACAAAATTACAGTCTTTTAACAAACAAAACAAGAGATGATTTCATCATCATCAACCCATTAATGTCCCACTGCTGGGCACGGGTCTCCTCTCAATTGAGAGAGATTAGGCTATAGTCTACCGCGCTAGCCTGCTGTGGATTGGCAGACTTCACATGCCATCGAAAATTCTCACAAGCATGCAGATTTCCTCACGATGTTTTCCTTCACCGCTTGAGCATGTGATAAATACGCAAATAACTTCCGAAAAGTCAGTAGTGCGTGCCTTGGGTTCTAACTATTCACTCAATTACTACATCACTACATCAACGCTTGTTATCTGCGCGTACGGCGACCGCTCATTGTTGGAGGAATCAGCCGATTGATAAGTTAAGGTGAGACAATTTTACGAACGACTGCGCACGGAGAGTAATATAACATACTTACCTTACTATGCCTCTTCGGCGTACACCTCCCAACACGCCTTCTAAGGATGAAACCGTTGAACCCAACGTCTCATCTCGTGCGTTAACCCAATCCGGTTCAACCACAAACCTAAGCGCAATTGAGCATGAGAATGTCACTACCAGGTTCAAACGCAAACGGGATGAGGAGCCTATCTGTATGAAGGAGATCCGTCAACTGATGGCGAAAGCTGCAGCACAATCTGAATCAAAGTTCGCGGTTTTGCAGGCGTCGATATCCGCAATTAGTACTCCAAATGAAGACATAAAAACCAGTATTGCATTTATTTCTAAAAAGTACGACGATTGTATCGTCAAAATAGGCCAACTAGAAAAGGAACGTCGGGCGGACCGTTGTCTTATCCAACATCTGGAAGAAACTGTTGAAAATCTAGAAAGACAGCTACTTTCAACCAGAATCGAAATAAAAAATGTGCCCAAAAGATCTGGCGAAAGCAGAATTGATCTCTGTGAGCTTGTGAAGGCAACTGCTACTGTCCTTAACACGCCGATCCAAAGTCAGGATATTAAAGATATGTTTCGCATTAATAAAAAAGATGACCCCAAAATTTGTGACATCGTCACAAATTATCGTGGAGTTCTCAAGCGCCGATACTAAGGAAACTATAATAAAAGGAGTACGGCAATTTAACATTAAAAACAAAACGTGTAAATTGAACACAACTCATTTAAAACTAGCGGGCCCTGCAAAACCAGTCTATGTAGCTGAAAAGTTAACCTTGAAGTCGCAGCGTTTATATTATCTCGCACGAATATTTACCAAAGACAACGCCTTTAAGTACTGTTGGACGTCATACGGTAGAATATATCTCCGACAAGCTGAGGGTGGGAAGCAAATTCCAATACGCAAGGAAGAAGACCTAGACATTCTTCGACTAAATAAGTGACTAGAAATTTGTTATTGTACTTCTCTGGTTATCTTTTTTTTTTTTTTTATGGAAATAAGGGGGCAAACGGGCAGGAGGCTCACCTGATGGTAAGTGATTACCGCCGCCCATGGACATCTGCAACACCAGGGGACGTGCAAATGCGTTGCCGGCCTTTCAATAAAGAATATACTCTCCTCTTGAAGGTTCCCACGTCGTAACGGTTCGAAAAGACCGCCGGCGACAGCTGGTTCCACAGAGCGGTGGTGCGAGGCAGAAAATGCCTTAAAAACCGCACTGTTGTGGAACGCTGGACATCGAGATAAAATGAATGGAACTTTGAGTTCTGGCGCGATGTCCGATGGTGAAATTCAGCGGCCGGGATCAAACCAAACAATTCCTCGGAACACTCCCCGTGATAGATGCGGTAGAAGATGCAGAGTGATCCAACATCTCTACGCAGAGCCAAAGGATCAAGCCGATCGGAAAGAGCCTGATCATCGACAACTCGAGCCGCCCTTCGTTGGATTCGGTCAAATGGAAGTAGCTGGTACTGGGGGGCCCCCGCCCAGAGATGAGAACAGTACTCCACGTGGGGCCGGATCTGCGCCTTATAGAGATTTAGGCGCTGCGCCGACGTGAAGTACCGTCTCGCCTTGCTGAGCACACCAAGCTTCTTTGAGGCCAATTTGGCCTTACTTTCCAGTTGACCGCGGAACTGGACGTTGCTTGAGATGTCGACACCAAGTATTCCGATGCTGGCTGTGGCGGATAAGGGAGTGTTCTCAAAATTAGGAGTTACGACGAACGCGCAAACCTGTGTATTTTTGGGATTGAATTGGACTAAGTTAAGTCTACCCCAGTCCGAAACTTTGGTGAGCAAAGACTCGACTTCAGACACAAGTTTATTCCGACACTCAACGACGCATTCCCGAGAAATGTTTGCTCGGCCAGTGTACACGGCATCCACAGTGCTGTCGTCTGCATAGCAATGAATGTTGCTGATATGCAACATGTCATTGATATGCAGAAGAAACAGGGTAGGAGACAGGACACAGCCTTGTGGAACACCAGCATTGACAAATTTAGGATCAGAGCATGCACCGTCAACGACGACCTTGATGCTCCGATCTGCCAAAAAACTGGTGACCCAGTCGCATAATTTCTCGGGAAGCCCAAAGGAAGGCAACTTCGACAGAAGCGCTTTGTGCCACACCCGATCAAAGGCCTTCGCCATGTCCAGACTAGCTGCAAGCGCCTCTCCCTTGCTCTCAACTGCCTCCGCCCATCTATGCGTTAGGTAGACTAGAAGATCACCAGCTGACCGACCCCGACGAAAGCCGTACTGGCGGTCACTAATCAGCTGGTGCTCTTCCAGGTATCGCAGGAGCTGGCAGTTAATAATGGTCTCCATTATCTTGGAGAACAAGGAAGTGATTGCTATAGGCCTGTAATTGGACGGATCCGAGCGATTGCCCTTTTTAGGGATCGGGTGCACTAAAGCGGCCTTCCAGGATTTCGGGACTATGCCTAATTCGTAGGAGTGTCGGAAAAGACGCGTTAAAACCGGCGCCAACTCTGGAGCACATGTCCGCAACATGATTGGAGGGATGCCATCGGGCCCACTCGACTTGTGAATGTCCAAGGAAAAAAGTGCTTTGCGAACTGCACTTTGACGGAACTTAATCTCCGGCATCGTGGTATCGCACCGCGGGATTGTCGGTGGTGAGTTTCCTTGGTCATCCAGGGTCGAGTTGGACGCGAAGAGAGAGCCCAAAAGATCGGCTTTCTCTTTCGCGGTATGGGCCAGCGAGTCATTCTCCGTGTGTAGGGGCGGAAAGGATGGCTGACAGAAATTCCCTAAGACAGCCTTGGCGAGAGACCAAAACGCACGGGTTTCCGACGGGAGACGTGCCAGTCTGCCGCCAATTCTGCCAATGTGCTCCGACTTCGCCTTAGCAATAGCACTTTTGAAGGACCTAGAGGCAGAGTTATACTCCTTTTTAAGTGCGCTGGTATTTACATCACTAGACGCCGATGCGTTAGCCCAGGCCCGGTCTACGCGCAGCCAGAGGATGGATAGGTCCCGTCCTTCAAGGCTCCCGAGGCGACGAGAACAGATATCCTCTCTGACGTATACGCACACCCCAGCCCGCGGCACAAAGGAATGCTCCAGTTTGTACCCCGGGTAGGAGAGGAAAGAGGTGTCAGCCGGAGTGCATATCTGCGTCTCGGTGAGAAAGAGCAAGGCCGGCTTCGCCGTCTCAAGGTGAAAGTGTACGGCGTGCAAGTTAGAGTTCAGCCCCCTAATGTTGCAGAAATCCACAGCAAGGGTGGAAGGGGTAGCCTTAAGTTGCCTGCTCCGTTTACCCCTAGTTGGAGATGATAGCACAAAATTGCCCCCCCCCAGAGTACGAAGGGCAGCCTGGGCGTCCACGCTCAGGTGGTGTACGACCTGAGCGTGGACGTCCAGGGAGGGATTCTCTACAACGATTTACGCTGGTGGTACCCTCCTGGGGTATTCGTACTGCATCTTGCACTATCATAGGAGAGAGGGAAGGGGGAGTGGGCCGCCGGGACTCTCACAGACCGAACGAAAGGCGACAGTGTAACTGCCACTTCACGACGGTTTTACTGTGAGAGAGTGGTCCTTCCCCGGACGTGCCGGCCCATTCGGCTACTACCCGAAGGTTCGCAGCATAGCACTACCACTAGAAATCTTTACTTTGTTATATAATTATTACACTTTGTATTTACTCCATGTGAAACTTTTACACACAAAACTATACCACAAACCGATCAATTACTTGCACACCAACAATGAGCAAGAAATGAATATTTTACATCTATATACATATGCACCGGGATACCTATCTTACACTTATTATATAATTATTACACACTGTATTCATTCCATAATAACCTTTTACACCAATCATTATACTTCAAACATCTTAATCACTCGTACACTCACAACAAACACAAAATGGATATTTTTACATCGACATGTATACACAACACAATGTACAGGGGAGTATATTATTTGTGGTTATCGCACAGGAGGTATTAATATATTCTTGGTCCATAATTTTACTGCGACAGTGTTTTGTTTATTTATACAATGACTCATACAATTATAAATACTTCTACTGAATTAGATAATATAGCCATTGCGTCTGCTTATAATTGCGACACGTTGACGTGTAATACTCTCATTGGTAATAGCAAAAAGTCACTGAATATTTTTTCTCTAAACATTCGTAGCATACACAAAAACTTTGACAATCTATTAGTTTTATTACACAGTCTAGCGTTTGAAAATGACGTCATTATTCTAACTGAGTGTTGGCTGCACGTAAATAAGAATGTCCCATCTATTGATAACTATAACACATATATTTCCAAAAAATATTTAAACAAAAGCGACGGTATCGTAATGTATGTAAGGAAATCAATTAAGTGTTCTGTAGTGGAGCCGGACTATTCTGGAGCTAATTTTTTGTTATTACATTTTGAACCAGATATATTTATACTGGCCGTATACAGGTCGCCGTCTATACATTGCATAGATGGTTTCCTAGACTCGTTAAATAATATTTTGCGCCCTTTAAATTCTAGCAATAATGTATTACTGATCGGAGACATCAATATTGATATTAAAATCAATAACACAGACAGATGCAGCGCATCGTATCTGAACTTAATGGCAGAAATTGGCTTATTGCCTGCTCATACTTATCCAACCAGATTGCTCAACTGTCTTGACCACGTCATGATGAAAACCATTTGTCCTGCAACTGTATGTGTCATTGATTCCAGTATAACAGACCATTTTCCATTGATTGTCTCATTAAGCATGTCTGCACGTAGAATTATGAACAAAAATTGTAGTGGTGCAAACAAATTAGACTTAAATACGTGTGTTATAACTCCTGGAAACAACACTTTGTGACTAGCTGTCAGCAAAAGGGTATCTGGTATCGGACAATTCAGGACGAGCCTCCTCGTGTACCTTGGTTCGATGGTACTTCACTTTGTAGGAATTATATTAAATTAGTTTTAAGACTTCGCTCTGGACACTACCCATCGGCGAAGTTTGCTTTCCTTATGAAAAAAGCTGATTCGCCGAATTGCAGAGAATGCAATCAGATTGAGGACGTGCAACATTTGCTGATGGAATGTGTCCGGAACAGGAATGAGAGGGAGTCACTTTTAAGGGAGTTAGACCTAACTGAACTTAACGTGGGATTAATACAATCTATTTTATCTCAACCTATGTCAGAAGCGGCCAAAAAGTTATGTCGGTTAATAACAGTCCTTCATCAGTGACTGTCATCTACATATAATAGAAAATGTATATATAATATAATATTGTTTAACCAGTTAGTGTAGTAATAAGTGTTAATTATATTATACAATGTTAAAGGTACGATGGGGTTGACATGTCTGTATAGATAAAAACCTCGAAATAAATAAAGACTACAAAAAAAAAAAAAACCTTGGATTACAAGTGGGCTTTTGCGCTGTATTAGACACAGGGACCAACTCCATAAACAACACAAAAATAACCCTACTAACTACACCTTAGAAACGACATTTAAACGTTATCGGAATTACTGTAATTCTCTGTTAAGGAAATTGAAAATAACTTATGAAAAGTCCTCACTCCAAAACGCCAAAACTCCCAAAGATTCGTGGAAAGCAATAAAGTCCATAATTAACTATACTGATAATAAATCAACTGCAGATGGCTTATTAAATTCTAATTCAAACAATATTAATAAAATCAATAAATACTTTTCACAAATAGGTAAGCAGCTTGCCGAGGCCATTACCCCTGCGCATAATCCTATTTACAATTTTAAAGTCCCTTGCAACCTTAATTCTATCGTTTTCTTACCGCCAGATGAAGCTGAAATAGAAGCAACAATATTAAACCTTAAAAATAACTGTGCTACTGGCTGGGACTCTATTCCAGTTCAGTTACTTAAACTGTGCAAAAACATTATAGTCCCTCCTCTCACTACTCTTCCCTCTTTGAACTCTGCTATGCTCAAGGTATCTTCCCGGATGTGCTTCTTACTCCTGTGCACAAGGGTGGGAATCGAGACGATGTGTCGAATTATAGGCCTATTTCTGTATTGTCTGCGCTTTCAAAAATATTAGAAAAAACACTTAATAGTACACTCATTCAATTTCTTGAAAGTAAAAATATTTTGGCTAGCAATCAATTTGGTTTCAGGGCATCTAAAAGCACCGATGATGCCGTTAGTCAGCTAACTGATTTTGTTTCATCTAAAATTGACGGAAACAAAAAGTGTATTGGAGTTTTCCTTGATTTAGCCAAAGCATTCGACACGGTCTCTATTTTAGCACTTGTGCACAAGCTAGATGTCATTGGCGTAAGGGGTACGGCCCTAAAAATGTTTGGGGACTTTTTGTGTAATCGTAGACAGCAGGTAAAGATCTGTAACTATGTTAGCTCTGATGAAAATGTTGTCTATGGTGTTCCTCAGGGCAGTGTACTCGGCCCAAGTCTCTTCCTGGTGTACATCAATGACCTGTGTCTTCAACCACTCTGCAACGGTAAAATATTTACGTATGCTGACGACACAGCCGTTATATTCCATGGAGAGACTTGGGATGAGGTACGTCGCATTGCTGAGAATGGCCTCCATCGACTAGGCCAATGGCACGGAGCCAATCTCTTCACTCTCAATATAGCTAAAACTTCATTCATACAATTTTCACTTTCAAAAACTAACTTTAAAAACGTTAATGTCAAAGTTCATTCTTGTAATTACCCTAATAAAAATAGCTGTTCTTGTCTTTCTATTAATAAAGTCACACAGGTCAAATACTTAGGTGTTATCTTAGATGAGAGGCTAAGTTGGGAACCCCATATAAGTCTGGTCACGGGTCGCACTAGGAAATTAATCTGGGTTTTCAAAAAACTTAGGCACGCCGCAGAATTCCCTCTTCTTCGTAATATATATTATGCTTTAGCTCAATCCATACTTGGCTATTGTGTAGGGGTCTGGGGTGGTGCCTGCAAAACCCACATGATGATTTTTAAGTCCTTCAGATATCCGACTAAACAGTTGTATGAAACTTGCGAACTGTTAACAATTAGACAATTATATATATTCCAAATTATATTAAAAAAACACAAGCAAACTCCCTGTGATGTAAATGTGTACAAGAGAAAACGTGTCATTGCTAACGTATGCTTACCTGTCAGATGTCGGACAGCTGCGGCTAGTCGACAACAATCTTATACGTCATCCTACTTATATAATAAAATAAATAAAATTATAAACATTCATCCACTTACTGTCCGTGAATCAAAAATTAAAATTAAGAAAAACCAACTTCAAAAACTAAAAAGCAAAAAATAACTTCATACAGTTATACCTTTTTTTTAGTTTTAAAGGTATGAAGTCGGTGCCAAGCCAAACGTAATAGTAAGTACACTCACCGCAAGTGACCTTGAGCGGGGTGGTTAAAACCACCACATCATCGGCACCGACTTCATACCATTTAAACTAAAAAAAAGGTATAACTGTATGAAGTTATTTTTTGCTTTTTAGTTTTTGAAGTTGGTTTTTCTTTTTTTTTAAAGTTAATTTATTTTTTGCTTTTTAGTGTTGTATATATTAAACTTTTCATATCAGGTCAATCTAATAGCCTGAAAGAATACAACTATCGATCCATATATACTTATAATTATGAAAGAATTTTCCTTCAACTCCTAACTGTTGAGGAGTTGTACCTTCCATCATCAGATCATTACATGAGATGGTGATTTTCTAATGCAAATACTTGAACAGCTTTGGAGAATACATGTAAATGTAATAAATGCCTATAATTGAAAGAATTGTCTTTTAACTCCTAACTGTTGAGAAGTTCTACCTTCCACCATCAGCTCATCAACATCAAATGATGATTATCAGACGCAAATACTGGAACAATTTTAGTAAATATATTGAAAACGTGATAATTGCCTATAACATTTGAGGGTTGCCCTCGATTTCCCTGGGATCCCATCATCAGATCCTGATGTGGTCACAATGGGACTATCTGTGAAGTCTACCCTTTTAAACAAAAAAAGAATTTTGCAAATCGGTCCAGGCGTTTTTAAGCAATTCGTGAACATACATAAAAAAAAAAGATTCCGACGAATTGAGAACGTCCTCCTTTTTGAAGTCGGTTAAAAACTGGCTACTTCAATTAGACTACGACCAAACAGAAAAGTTATTGCTCACAAATTAATATTCCCTACTACCACATACCTCATCTACATCTAACATCCATCACACACACACTCACACACCCTCACACACACGCACACACACGTACACATAAGCACATTATCTACATGCATAAACACAACATGAGTAAACCTAACCCATCACTAATTTTGATTTATTCCACCTTATTATTTTTCTTTTATTCACAATTTGTATCACGTAGAATGTGGGAGAGGGCACTGACTTCTGTAATACAGGTTTTGACTTAGCTCAGAAGTCAGGGTTTTCATAGGATTTTTGTAAAAAGTTTGTGAATAAATTTATTATTATTATTATTATTATTATTAACTCGAGACCTCTGACATCTCAGTCCACTCATCAATTCAGGTCACACCACTCGGCTACCACAACTCAGAGAGATGATTTGTTTTTCAAGAACTACTTTTATATTTAACTTAGGACCGTTTACGATTCAAAATTCATTCTTCTTAATAATCTTATCGTTAATGTTTTTAAGGTTTCACGATTTTTATACATTTGAATTATTATAGACAACGGTAGGTAGTAGAACAATTTACGAGCCTCTTAAACTCGCTACACCAGAACATCAAGTTTACATACATATGAAATGGAGATAGACAGATCGTTGGCCTTTCTTGACGTGAAGGTAGCAGTGAGAGAAGATGGTACCCTGGGACACACTGTTTACCGGAAGCCCACACACACGGACAAGTATCTCAGTGCTTTTTCGCACCACAACCCGCAACACATTATAAAAAATTATAAAATTATTATTTGCATTGAATATTAATAACAATTTTGTCTTTTAATGTGCGCTTTAATTTTACTGTTTAATTTACTGTTTGTTTAATTTAATCTTATATTCTTCTGTGTGCCATTGAAACTGTGAATACTGTATCTTCTACTTTAATCTACGCTAATGTTGTGCATGTCTGTAATTGACGTAAACACTAGTCTATATCCTTTTCTTTAAAATATCAATGTTTGTGTTTATGTTGTTGATGTGCCTTAAATAAATAAATTTAATAAATAAATAAACACTTGCATTCCGTTATAACATCGTTAACAAACAGAGCATTTGACCTCTGTGACCCTGAACACCTAGAAAGTGAGCTCACACACGTTCAGGAGGTACTCAAGCGTAACGGATACAAGAGACACATACGAAGACGTAGAAAAAAGGAGTGCCGTCCGGAGATTAGCAGAGTGCCTGCATTTATGCCATATATAAAGGGAGTGGCAGACAAAGTTATAAAAAAAAAAGTATTTATTGTCGCCAAAATACATTCACAATTTCTTTTGTACTTAAAAACGTAGACACTCGGTAATAAATGTATGTTCTTAAAGTACTGATACTGATTCCCAAACTAAGCATAAATTGCTTGTATCTTGGGAGACAGTGTTCAGTCGTATACACAAATAGCGTTAGATTGGCAATACAAATTATTGAACCATATTACTCGTGTTTGCGGAAGCGATACCTACCATTGTTCTACGTATCGACCAAATTTACTGTCGCTCGCTATATCGTGGTAGGCGGGGATAAAAAACACGTTCGTCGTCAAGGTCGTCGCAGGGATGCTAAACCTAATTGCTTTTTCGAAGTTAATTCTTTTTTATTTCATGATGTTAACATACATATTTTGTAAAAGAGAAATACTAACAGGGTAGAAAATAGGTATGTGTGTATTTTTAATAACCGTTCAATACTATTACTATACTACTATATCTACTAGGTAGATAGGTACATATATTAACGTAACAAGTCTTACACGTAGTTGCTGGCACGTAACTTGGCAAGGTTTTGACGGAGTAAGAGTAAGTTTGTGTTTGTACCTTTAGTGCTAAATTGCTAATTGCTCAAATAACGCGAATATTTGGACAAACACGCCAAGTGACTACAACTAAAATAATAAACATAACTATACACCGTGAAATTGTAGTCGTTGTGGAACCGAAAGGTGGGAAACTTATGATAATTAGTAAAACAAAAAAAGTCTTAGATTAACTCTACTGTTTATAATAAAAAAGTTGGCAAGTGAAAAGAATATTTTCACTTGATCGAGTTTGCTAGTAGTAGTGCACCAATATTTCATTCAAAATCGGCCGCAGTCGCTAACTCGCTACTCTGAAGCCGCCGCGTGAGGGCGGCGCGGGCGGCGGGTTCAATGACCCGAACGCCCGCCATTCAGCTGGTATTAAACGGCTAGCGGCTGTCCGAGCGAATAAGTAAAGTACTAATAAGTACTTACGCGTTATTTAAAAGCTAGTAGGTCAGTACTTTATTGATCTCATTTTATTATTGAAATATATTGTAGGTATTTAGCAATACGATGCAGATGGCGACGAAATTGATGGTAAGTATCTACTTACACCTATCTACGTAACTTACCTATCTAGGTATAAATTGAAATATGACAGGTTTGGCGCTTAGCGAATTAGCAGATACGAGATACGAACGTAAAACCTACATTCCAATTCAATAAAAGGGATTAAAAATTAAGTAGGTATTACAATAGCTTTAAAAACAACAACAACAAGTTAACACACACAGAACAATTACCTGCAGATCATAAAAAAAAAATCCGAGCGAGGATCGAACTCGTGACGCCTTGCGCAGCAGTCGCTTGTACAGTCGCTGCGCTTGTACAATCATTGCGGTAACATTTTCACGGAATAACGTAAATTGTACACCAAATTCTCCTTCATACATTCCACGGGCTTAGGACCGCCAGAAATACTTTACTTGAACATAACTTTTCAATAAATAACATTAGGTATTTACTGTATCAATATTAAAAACAGATAGCTGAAGCAGTCAAGAGACTGGGTAGGTATTTCAGGCGTATTTTAAAAAATGGAGCTATTTACAAAATAATCAACTTTACATACAAGTTACCTGCAAAAAGTTTATTTACACTTCCCTGTACCGAAGCAACTGCTCGAAATGGAGTCCGCCGCGTTCAATAGACAAACGTGGCCGTTTTATACTATTGTCTTTTAGCTTTCTTAACGTGTCTCTGTCACTTTTCACTCTATCAAAGGTGTCCACTATCGCACTGCGTAACTAGTCACGATTTTCATGTTTACGGGTCTTTGTAATGTAAGCAAGTCTTTTGATTTCCGACAACAAGAAAAAGTCCAAAGGCGTTAAGTCCGGGCTCCTAGACGGCCTAGCCATGGAACCGCTGCGGCTTATCCAGCTATCACCGAACGGAGTATTTAGGTAGGCACGCACTACACTTGAATAATGAGCGGGGCAGCCATCATGGTGATAGTAAATCCCAGCTAAGTACGCTACAGGGATATCATCTAACAGCCAGCTCCGATATTATCGTTTATAACATGTCTAAAAACGAGCTGTTAGATAGCGTTCAATGAAAATAGTCACTATTAATTGGCCGTTATAATAACTGCCTACACATTAGCACTAAATTGAACTTGGTGATGGTCTTCCCGTATTAATGTCCATTAATGTGCACAGTACAGCTGAACAATTGCTAAGTACTTCGCGTTCGTATATTCGTACTGACGACACATTTTCGCGTGACGATGTAAATCTTAAGTAAGTTTTAACCTTACCGCGCGCGAGTTGCAGCAGAACTAGCGCCCGCCCCGCACGCCGCCGGCGGCGACACTGCGGCTCCGCCCTGCGGCGCCGCCGCCGCTCAGCGTGGTAGGTAATAATAATAGGTAGTGCGTCCGAGTGGATTGTCGGCAAACGTATAGGTAAGTTAGCGGCAGCGAGCGCGGGCGGCTTTTATGTCTGTCGGCATGGTTTACTGCTTAGTTGTGTTAGTTGTGTACCTATGTGTGAGTAACATTGAATGATATCGATCATAGTAATCGTAGTACGTTAAATTTAGTGGCGTTACCATGTATCCTGGTTTCGTTCTAGTTTTTTGTATGTCTGTCACATTTTTTATATAAAAAAATACTTTATTTTATTTAAATTTCACATAAATGGATTCCATTATTGATACAGAGTCCAAAATTTTCGTTCCATAAATCTATACAATTTCACGGTGTATACAATGTGGGGAGGACAATATGATCATAAATGAAACTTCGTATAAGTCATGATATTCCCAACCGTCACACAAAAAATCAAATGAATATATCCAGTAGTTTAGCCACAGGACATTATTTTTCATTTTAAGTATTTTCGACATGATGTTTTGTAAACAGGAGAGCACGCGACAGGTTAACGACTTACGTTGCCAGCTCGCCACTTTAAAAACCTACGCCTTTTCTATCAAATTTATTTTCTCAATGCAAATTATACTTTATGCCCGAGCCATAAGAGTCATAAAGCGTGTCATCACAGCTAGATAAGAAAAAATGCATACGAAACTTTCCTGTTACGCACTCATGTCAATCGCAAAATATGTATGTGCGAAAGAGATAGGTAAGTTTGCTTGTTTCCTCTTTGCTTACTTGTCGACGTGTCTAGGTTACGCGGTCAGTGTGTCACCGGACGTCCTTACTGCCTGTGACGCATTTTATTTTCTCTGGAATTTCGGATGCGCCCGCGCCCGTTTGAAGTCGCCGCGCGAGTGTTATCGTATCTTTGTTGTTGTGTTGTGTTGTGTTGTGCGAAATTTGACGCTTTGTTTTAATAGTGACAGGACACATAAACGTATTATAGGTACTTAGTTAAATAGCTAAGTGAACTTTGCGAAATTAGACGCTTAATACTTGGTGTTTCAAGGTTTTATTATTAAATAATCATGCCTCGTTACAATTATACCGCTTCGGAGTACACTGATATGATTTTAATTTATGGGGAGTGTCACGGTAATGCCGCTTTAGCTGTACGGACATACCGTGAGAGGTATGGGAACACGCGTATGTGTCCGACCCACGGGCGCACTATTGTACAAGCTGTCCAGAGGATACGGGAAAATCAATCTTTGATCCCGCACGTAGATGGTGCTCCTCCACGTGCAAATGTGATTTCAGACGAAAGAGTTATTAATTATTATGATCGTAATCCGACGTCCAGTCTGCGTAATGCAGGTCGACATTTTCGTGTAAATCACAAAACTATTCAAAAAGTTTTGAAACGTGACAAACGCAGACCTTATAAGTACAAGAAAGTACAAGCATTGTTACCGAGAGATAAGCCAATAAGAGAAACTTTCTGTCGCTGGTTGGAAACCAAACATCTCGAGAATCCTGACTTCCTGTACAATGTGCTGTGGACTGACGAGAGTACATTCACAAGGAATGGTTTATGGAACCGACAGAACCTTCGGTACTGGAGCCGCGTGAATCCGCATCTAGTACGGGAGTCTTCACACCAGTACAGATTTGCGGTCAATGTGTGGGCTGGCATACACAGAAATACTATTATTGGTCCGGTATTTATTGATGGCAATTTAAATGCTGTAAAGTTCATTGAACTCCTCGACGGATCCGTTTCCGAGTACACGGACGAACTTTCGCTGGACGTGTACAGGCAGATGTGGTACCAGTTAGATGGAGCACCAGCTCATTCAGTGGTGTCTGCAAGAGAGCGTTTGACTCAAATGTTCGGACAGCAGTGGATTGGCCGTTTTGGACCAGTGCGGTGGCCAGCGAGGTCACCAGATCTCACGCCCCTGGATTTCTTTCTGTGGGGTCACATAAAGAATGAGGTATACTCAACAGAAGTTACTACCGTTGAGGAATTAAAAAATAGAATAATAATATCTTTTAATAAATTGAAAGAAATGGCTGCTAATGGTGACCTATTATCAAGAGTGAGAAATAACATTATACGTCGGTGTAGTTTGTGTATTCAAGAACACGGCGGACATATTGAAAATAAAAAAATTTAATGACTGGCGACATAATTATGTGATCGAAAAGTGATTGTGAATAATAAATTGATCAGTGAATAACTCGCGGGTGAATGATGCCCGACTATTTGGTTAATATTCTGTGATTTGATTTGTGTAATTGAGCATTAATAACAATAAGAATAATGGCGCCAAACATTACGTCGCTGCGTCGGCCACAGCTTTAACATGAATGAAACCAAGCTGCGTTGCCATTCTTATCGCAGGTCAGTGTACCATTTTTATAAATGGTGTTTTATTTTGTTTGCAGTTTTAAGCTATTTAGTTTGTAAGAAAATTTTTTTTTTTTTAATTTCCATGTTCGGATTTATTTGATAGTTTACAAATGTTTCTATAAACCAGTATTGCCAGTGTTTTCATTTAAAGTCATATTGTCATCTCCACATTGTATACTACAGTACTTGTAGTAGTTGTTTGAAATAAAGTTATTACATTAAATACAATACTGACATATTCAGTGTTGGGAGTAGCCACCTTTTGGTAATGTGATTTTTTACATTACAAAATGGTGGCTACGACTTGCGCATAGCAAGATATTAGAATGATATCAACATCTACTATGTACCTATTGTCGGCAAAATATGTAAAACTGTTAAGTATATTATTTGCTAATGATTTTAGCATATTAATTAATATACTTAATAGTATACACATTTTAGCCGACAATAGGTATAGTAGCTGTACTAATAAGCTATACAATACAATATATAGGTATATATAAATAAATAAAAATCGTATAAAGTAGGTTCTCTTTTCCCGTATTATAAATAAATATAATAAAATCGGTCCGGCATCATAAATGTGTCGTTAGGTTGCGCACTCCTGACAAAAAAATGGCGCGTCACCCCACTCACTTCGAATGGGCTACGTTCAATTTTTTATTTTACATGCACACAAATATATTATATTCTTGAGCTTAGCCAAACTTGTTTTACAATTATTGATTATGGTTTTTAATTCATTCAATTGATTATTATTAAGTTGAGAGCATTTTTTAACACTATGATCATTTGTATTTGGGAAATATTGACGTAAAGCTTTTGTTCGGGGTTGGGGTGAGATAGAGTTAAACTCGGATAAAGGTTAATAGAAATTAATATATTTCAAAGATACAATGAAATAATTATGATTAAAATAATGAGGTGAATAGGATGAGATAGGAGACACGCGCGCGGTATGACGTCGAACAATGAACTCAACCCTTTTTTATGTAATTAGCAATAAAATAAAATATTGAACATACAGCGCGGCATCGCAATTATAGTGACCTAAGCAAAACGTGCTGTACGGTGCTTGACCCCGTACATACTCCCGGGGGCAGAAATGGGGTTAGTATGGTCCTAAAATAAATGGAAGATGAGATATACAAGGTGAAAACAATTGTCGATTAAATTACTAACCACTAAACTAAAGTAGGATTAGTAGGTAAATGATGAAATAAACAAAGGTTACTAATTATACATTATTCATTCACAAACTATCAATCACTGTGGTTTAAATCGGGAAGGGAAAATACACGAAAAATAGGTGAAGAGGCCCTATCTTTCTTCTGTAAACACTCAGTAGATTTAGCTAGACTTTTGGGATCACTTTTAATTGACACGGATAAATTTTGTCCCTTTTTTCTAAGATCAGAACACGCACTCACTTCACATTTCACTTTATCTAAAGATTGCCTTTTTTCCCTAACCTCACAACACTCACTTATAACACTTTCTGTACCGGGGTGCCCGGCAGGTACCGAAATCTTGGCCAACGCCTCTCCTGTAGATGTAGAAGATTTTCGATATTCTGTTTGCCGTCTCCATCGCCAATAAAACGTAGCTGACACGAGCAGGATTACAAAGATAAGAAAATATATGACAGCATAGTGGTGTACGTCGTGGTAGGATATCTTATCATTTAAAGGTTCGCTCTTTTTCAGGGTCTCTATATTTTTCTTTATAGCTTCAAATTGTCGCAAAATTTCAGAGTTATTGGGGTCAATCTCCGGAGCTGCAGGGATTGAAGTGTTCAAAATGTGATTGATTGGAGATATTTCTGGCGCATCAACTCTTGCGCCAGTATTAATCTTACTAGACATTCTTCTAGTTGGATGCACAAGGAAATCTTCTGTTTTTATCATGCATCCTTCCTCCACTTTTAACAGACCGGCCTTTGTTAATTTTGCGGCAGTAATTTGATCCTCACAAAGAATTTTTATGTGGCATTCATTGCAACAAAAATAATAATAATGATTATCAGAGGTCAATTCCTTCCAAACACTTTTGCATGTAGTCTTCACGGTTTTACAAGTTCTAGTGTATGGGATGGTCTCACATAAGCTATGATCATCCTTTAGGTGGTTGATAGGATTTCTGATGTGGCATAAAATCAACATCGAGTTCTGTCTTACGCAAGACTGAAGATCAGCTTGAGTAATAGTTACATAAGAGTCCTTTCGAATGTTTATAGCTGCATATTTAGAGATTACTTCAACATTTATCATGTCGTTATTCGAGAGTTGGGAGACTGGAATAAGATTAAATATTTCGTAAAGGTCTCTTTCTATCAAGGGTATGCTTATTTCGATAAGCAAGTACTTATGACAGTACTTAGTTCGCACCTTTATCAGATTATAGATATCTTTGAGATTTAAATAGTTAACAGGGATTGCTAGATCTTTAGGTATTTGTGTAGATATTGAATTAAGTTCGGATCTCAGCTGGATTGGAGATATCAAATGGAAGTCCAATTTTCCATTATAAATATTTGTCACAGTATCTAAAATAGAGTCTTGTAACTCCTAAGGCTATATAATAAATTATCTGCTGTAAGGGCAGAGGTTAAAAAATCAGAAATTAGGCTCATGTTTTGGAAACGTCGTTTAATGTCTTGATAAGATTCTTTGAGGGTATTAATTTTTTGATTTATCAATTTGTGGTGCTTGCTTATGGTGATTTTAATCCTTTTCATGAGGTTAAATTCAGCTTCCACGACAGAAGTTTGATTTTTCCAAAGACTGTACAAATGTTGGTCATTTTCCTTTAGAAGGTCAATGTCCTTTTCATACTTCTCGGCAAACCGTTGATCTAATACTCCAAACAAACTGTTTGCTACATAGCCTACTCCGTCTATCAGTCCGCGACGTCGCACAGTGGGCTGAAACGGGCCGGTAAAGGACCTTAGCATTTAGTTTCTTTTTCTGAAATTTTAAATATTGTGTTGGATTTTTCTATCGATTATAAGTAATTATTTCTATGAGGGTCGTTCAGATAACTTAGTATTTCCAGAGTTATAAATATATATATTTTTGTATGAAGCAAAAGAAAAAAATGTGAAAATCTCGAAATTCTCAAATTTTCTCAAAGAATTGACTCTACGTATGCATAGTACGTATATTTGTCCTATTTTAGCGCCTATTCTCGGGTTGCGATTTTCTGCGATTTGGTCGCAATTTCAAATTTTGTTCTCTATTCCACACCACCATAGAGGTTAAGAACTAGGCGCGTTTTTTTTATGTAGTGGTCTCCCCTTAAATGTTCTAGTATTTTAGCAACCTCCTCATTCCCATCCGCTTTCAACTACTCAAAATATGCATATTTTATTTCGTCCGAAGATAAATGAAAGTTTTCTGCACGTCTTTTTTTCTGTTTAGGCGCTAATTCACAAAAAGGTTTTCTTGGGGTTTGTTCGGTGGAGACACCGACAGAAACTTTTGATGGTGATACATACTGAGTTGATGTACTCGGTACTGGTTGATCTTGATTACTGCCTATTAAACACTTAATAATGTCTGGCCATATTATGTTTTCTTGTAACCATTCACTATTTTTAGTTCTGAATATATTTTCTTTACGATAAGCGTTTTCCCATCTTCTATTTAAATTATAACAAAATTTTGCACAAAACAACTTTAAGGTCTTTTCGTGATCATCACTTAATTCGACTAAAAATTTAGATCTTATCTCACTACACAAACTGTCATTATTTTTAATACTGCCACTGTTTTTTAAAATAACGAAAAGATCAAGGTTTGTCACTAAATTTTCAAACATTTTCACAAATACAAAATAACAAATAAGTAAGTAATGAATGTGTGGGGGTAGTGCGTCTATTATGGTGGGTAATAGAACACTGAAGTACTTTTGAATGCAACCGAACATTCCGTAGGTACCCTATCATTGTACCAATCACGTTACGACACGTCATAACTTGTTGTTGCGCTCGCGCACTCTTATCCCTTGATTCCCGGAAATAAGTCTCAAAACAAATTACGTCATACCTGCCTATGGTGGTGGAAAATGTCGAACATTGTTTTTTTTTTAAGAACTAAGTAGGTATTGAGGTTTTCAGGCCGTTTAGTATACATTATTTTAAATTTCAATTTAATTGGAATAAATTGCTTAACTAAAATAACATGACTCTTCATACAAATTTGATATGGCTATATCTCCGAAAGTACTCGTTAAATTAAAAAAAGTCAAAGAATAAAAACGTTTTAAATTTATGCCTAGATACCAAAAAAATACATCTGATCTCTTAAGACCCAACCTTGTAATCCCAGCCCACTGTGCGTCGGCGCCGTCGCTTCATTCCGGTTACAAATGATTCATTCATCATAATAATATTATCGTAATGTTTTATTTCTTCGAACTCGTGCCCGATTTGTAAAATAACACCGTCGCAAGGTGTTTGTTCCTTTATCGTAGAGCATAATGTTTCAAGATATTTAATATACTTTTCAAGTGCCGCCTTGCCTTCTTTATAGGGATATGTGTCATAATAAACAATTAAGCGCCAATCGTCTCGAATAAGATGCATGTTTGAGATTTTATCAAAATAAATACTGTTGTTGTTTAGTGGGGTAAAGTTATAGGATGCTTGGGATATGTTTATTAGGGATAAAAAAAATAACGTCATGGATAGTACAATAGCTGCGAATGAGATACGTTTGGGTTTCTTCTGCTTCGTATCTTTGTCTTCAACTTTCGTATCCTCTGGAGAATGGTCGATTCCATTAGTAGGTAATAGTGATAATTTAACAACCGGCCGTTTCATGAAACCGTTTTTGGTTTTAAGAGTGACGACCCTAACAAGTCCATCAGTTCCAGGATGAAGCTCTACTATTCGCCCTAGAGCCCATTTCCCAGGGGGTAGGTTTTCGTCCTTTATGATAACTATATCATTTAGACTGAGGTTATTTCGAGGTTGTCTCCATTTAGCTCGAATGGATAGCTGGGATAGATATTCGTTTTTCCACCGGGCCCAAATATCTCTGTAGATTTTTTGAACTAAGTACCATCGAGTTCTAAGGTCATTTTCTGTCTCAAAGATCGTTAAAGTAGGCCCGCTAGCCAAAAAGTGAGCCGGAGTTAAGAAGTCTATGTCTTCAGGATCTTCCGTCAAAGGACAAAGAGGTCGCGAGTTTAGACAAGCTTCGAGCTGGGAAAGCAGAGTATTATACTCTTCGTAGGTGAGTTTTTGCTCACCAACGTTTCGTTTAAGGTGGTGTTTTAGGCTCTTGACCGCAGCTTCCCAAAGTCCGCCGGCTGATGGCCACGACGGAGTATTGAAATGCCACTCAATGTTCATTTCGGAGATTGCAGACATGTTCTCGTGGCTTGCCAGCGTCTCGGAGATTTGTGAGATTTCGTGTTTAAGGATCTTATTCGCTCCTATGAAGTTAGTTCCCTGGTCACTGTAGATGTGCACTGGAACTCCGCTTCTAGCCGCGATAAATGCAGACGACGTAAGGTCAGATACGATTTCTAAATGTACAGCCTTCGTTACCATACATATAAATACCGCGACATATCCTTTGGTTGTTTTAATACCGCGTTCTTTATTTGCCTTCACTAAGACATGTCCAGTATAGTCAATTCCAGTGTGATAGAAGGGTCGGCTTGGGTTTAATCGGGATGGGGGTAAGTCGCCCATAAGTTGCTGTTGAGGTATGGGATCGTGTTTTCTACACCTAACACACATTCTTAATCGCTTTTTTGTTGCTAAGTTTCCTCCGAGAATCCAGTATTTTTGTCTTATAAACCCTGTTGTCATTTTTACTCCACTGGAATACTAGTTTATGTGATTCATCTATTATAAGATCTGCTAACTTAGATTGATTCGGGATGATAATGGGATGCTTCATTTCGGGGTTTACGTTCGCGTTTTTTAGCCGCCCACCGACACGGAGTATGCCGTTAGCGTCTAATATAGGATTAAGGCTTAAAAGGTGACTTTTTCTGCTCAAGAGTTCACCACCTTTAAGATGAGATATATCCTTGTAAAAGAATTCATTTTGTACATGTTTTATCAATATTTCATTTGCTTCTTTCAGATCTTGCAAGGTGAGATAATTTCTACGTTTACCTTTGCGAATGAAAATATCAATAAATTTTTTGACGTAGGCTATAGCTCGAATTACTTTTCTATAAGAGCTATAACGCTCTAAAAATAGGTTTATTATTGAAGTGTCGCAATCCATCCTGGTAGTGTTTACCAACGTTTTCTTTCTGAGCTCTTCCGTCGTCGTATTTGCTATGATTTCAGGGTTCTCTTCAGAGTTGTGTTGTGGAAGCCAGTCGGGCCCTTGCCACCAAAGTGAATGATTTACCAAATTAAATGCAGTCAAGCTTCGGCTAGCGCAATCAGCGGGGTTTTCTTTAGATTTTACATATCTCCACCTATCCTTCGGGATTATTTCGCATATCATTTTCACTCGCTTAGCGACAAAAGGTTTCCACTTCTCCGGTTCGCCATTTATCCATCCTAGCACTGCCATAGAGTCCACCCAGCCATATACTTGAACTCGAAAATCTGATAGAGATAAGATTATTTTCCCCATGAGTTTAGTTAGTAAAAGAGCTCCGCTAAGTTCTAAGCGAGGTATTGATAAGGATTTTTTCAGAGGTATAACTTTAGATTTCGCAGCAACAAGAGACACATGCGTGGAGCGATTTCTCTGGATTTTACAATAAACAACACATGTGTAGGCTTTAGTGCTAGCGTCGCAAAAGCCGTGGAGCTCAATTAGATCGTTTTCCTGAGTTTGTATCCAACGGGGTATTTTAAATTGGGATATGTACGGTAAATCAGCTTTAATATTATTCCATTCTAAGGCAATATCTTTTGGAACAGGTTTATCCCAGCTCAATTCCATTCTCCATGTTTCTTGAAATAGAATTTTGAGCTTTATAGTGACTGGAGACAGCCAACCTAAGGGGTCAAAGATCTTTGAAATTTCGGACAAAAATTGTCGCTTTGTTGGTATGTTTTCTGAAATAAGTTCAATGGGATGAAAGATAAATGTGTCATCAATGGGGTTCCACCGGAGACCTAAAGCCTTTGAGGATTCCGGTTGCTTAAATTGAAATTCTTCCTTTTGAGGATCAATGGGATTATCTAAAAGTTCAAGCAAGTTCGAACGCCATTTTCTAAGATTGAGACCGCCTGACCTAAGAAGATTTGTCATCTCTTTCTTGAGCTGCTTTGCAGCGGTTACAGTATAAGCCCCATGCAAGAGATCATCCATATAAAATGAGTTTTCTAAAATAAAAGGAGCACTACTGTTGGGATAATTAGGTCGTTCAACTATGGCAAGTTGTTTCAGGGTCATCATGGCCAGAAAGGGTGCAGCCTTTGTTCCGTAGGTGACTGTTGCTAATTTATATTCCTTTAAAGGTTGAGAGGGATGATTTCTCCATATAATTTTCTGGAATTTTTGATGTTCAGGATGAAGCCAAATATTTCGGAACATTTTTTCTATGTCTGCCGTGAATGCAAATCTAAATTGCCTCCATTTTAGGATAAGACTTAGAAGGTCCTGTTGCAGATTCGGCCCTCTGCACATAAGATCGTTGAGGCTGTGGCCAGTTGAGGTTTTTGCCGAGGCGTTAAAGACAACCCGTAGTTTTGTAGTCGATGACTCAGCTCGTTGCACACAGTGGTGCGATAGGTAGCAGCCTGAGTTTACGTCGTCATTTGATACAACGGGAGTCATGTGTCCGAGCTCTAAGTACTCAGATATAAACAATTTATAGTCGCGTGCCATGTCGGGTAGCTTAATTAATTTCTTTTCCATTTGAAAGAATTGAGCGATAGATTTTGTTTTTGATTGACCCAATTTTTCCTCAAAATTTTCTTTAAAGGGTATTTTCACGACATAACTACCATCTTTTCGTCTTGAGGTTGACGATTTATAAAACTCGATGCATTTTTGGTCTTCCTCGGAAATTGATAGGGGTTCTTGAATATCCTCCATTTCCCAAAACCGTTGGATATCAGTAAGGTTGTGTAGGATCACATTGCATTGGAATGTTTTGCAGTAACCACTTAAGATCCAGCCTAACTGGGTCTGTTGAGCTATTGGTAACATTCCCTCCGATCGGCAAATACCATCTAAAAGGATTAATGAATAGATATCGGCCCCAAACAAGATATCAACTGGTCTACTCTTGTAAAATTCGGGGTCAGCTAAGGTTATTTGATTAAGAGTAGGCCAATTGGGTTTGATAAAGGTATGACTAGGCAAATTGTTAACTAATTTGCGCATTATAAATACATCGGTTTGAAATGTGAAGTCATTTATTAATGACATACACTTAATAGAGATCATGCCTTTGCAACTGTTTTCATTCTTTCCGATTCCTGAGATATAACCATTACATTTTTGTCTAGGAAGCTTTAACAACTGAGCTGCCTTTTCGGTTATAATTGAGGTCTGCGATCCTTGATCCAGAAGAACTCTCATGGTTTGATAAGATCCGTCTGCCGCTTGTACATTTAATAGTGCCGTCGCGAGAAGTATTTCAGATGGGTCATTTTGGGTGGACACGAAAGAGCTCCTATCTAGCTGCTGAGGTAAAGATTTCGTAACTGCGGCCGCGTTGGAACCCGATCGCGTTACGTCCGGTATCGCATTTCTTGACGTAAATTATTCATGAAGAATTGTATTGTGGTCTTTATTGCACTCTTTACATTTTAATTCGGAAAAGCATTTTTTACCTTCATGATAGTGTAAGCAATTGGTACAAAGGTTCAAATTTGTAACTGTGTTTCTTCGAGCATAAGGTTGCATTTTCAATAACTTTGGACACACGTGTATGCGATGATCGTTTGCGTTACAAATAGGACATGTCTTACGTCTTTCGATGCCCTGGTGATTGAACTTTGCTGTTTGCGAACCAACTTGATTTGTGGAGTAGGTATGGTTTGAATTGTTGCAATTTTGTTTGAATTTTGAAGTGAAGCCCTTTGAGTATGATGGTTGGTAATTATAGTGGCCTTTGGATGACGAGGATGCTTGTTGATAGTGGGATTGGGGAGATTGTTTTTGAACGAAGATTTCGGGTTTCTTTCGGGAAGTTTCTAATGACACAAACTTATTTTCCAATAATTGGAGGAATTCTTCCAATACGGGTAATTCCTTTGGAGATTTTAACGAATCAATATAATCATCATTGGTTTCTGAGTCCAATTTCTCAGCTAAAATACACACAAGGAAGGGATCCCAGGTAGAAACATCAATACCTAAATTTTTTATAGCGTTTATGCTCTCGTACGTAGTATCGTGAATACGTTTTAGATGATATTTAGGATATTTTTGAGATGAGATAAAAAGATGCGACGCTTATTGTCATAGCGATGATTAAGTATATTCCAGCATACAGGATAATTACTGGAACTAATCTGGAGATGTTGGATCAATTTTTCAGGCTCGCCCTTGATCTTACTTTTCAGGAACTGCATTTTTTGGGCATTTGAAAGGGATGGGTTGTTGTGTACAGTCTCTGTAAATAGATCCTTGAATGAAACCCACTGGGTGTAGCTACCCTCAAAGGTTGCTATTTCCAGTTTAGGGGTAGATTTTTCAATATGGGCCACAGACCACATTTTCTTGTTGATGTCCCTTTTAAGTCCTTTATAATATTTCTCATAATTAGTAAATTGCTCTTCGTACTGGCAGTTTGAGCCGTTGAGCTCGTTGTCGAGCTCCCAATGTAATGTATCAATTGCTGTCCAGCGAGTTTTCAAAGTTTTCAATATATCCTCAAACTCCCACTTTTTAACCGACTTCAAAAAGGAGGAGGTTCTCAATTCGTCGGAATCTTTTTTTTTTTTTTTTTTTTTTTTTTATGTATGTTCACGAATTACTTAAAAACGCCTGGACCGATTTGCAAAATTCTTTTTTTGTTTAAAAGGGTAGACTTCACAGTTGGTCCCATTGTGACCACATCATGATCTGATGATGGGATCCCAGGAAAATCGAGGGCAACCCTCAAATTTTATAGGCAATTATCACGTTTTGAATATATTTACTGAAATTGTTCCAGTATTTGCGTCTGATAATTATCATTTGATGTTGATGAGCTGATGGTGGAAAGTAGAACTCCTCAACAGTTAAGAGTTAAAAGAAAATTCTTTCAGTTATAGGCATTTATTACATTTATATGTATTCTCCAAAGCTGTTCAAGTATTTGCATTTGAAAATCACCATCTCATGTAATGATCTGATGATGGAAGGTACAACTCCTCAACGGTTAGGAGTTGAAGGAAAAATCTTTCATAATTATAAGTATATATGGATCGATAGTTGTATTCTTTCAGGCTGTTAGATTGACCTGATATGAAAAGTTTAATATATACAACACTAAAAAGAAAAAAATAAATTAACTTTTAAAAAAAGAAAAACCAACTTCAAAAACTAAAAAGCAAAAAATAACTTCATACAGTTTTGACCTTTTTTTTTAGTTTTAAAGGTATGAAGTCGGTGCCGATGATGTGGTGGTTTTAACCACCTCGCTCAAGGTCACTCGCAGTGAGTGTACTTACTATTACGTTTGGCTTGGCACCGGCTTCATACCTTTAAAACTAAAAAAAAAGGTCAAAACTGTATGAAGTTATTTTTTGCTTTTTAGTTTTTGAAGTTGGTTTTTCTTTTTTTTAAAAGTTATCAGAGATAAGGTCGAGATTAATATCGGTAGCTTCTCTTGAAAAAGCTCTGAAGTTGATTGCTTGTTTCCTTAGGAGGTCTTCCGTCTTGCTCGCGTTAGAGCAATCTTTGATGGGAGGGTTTTGAAATTGACTCGATGATTGAGGTGTTGAAGGTGGTTGAAATGAGGGAGGTTTGAGTACAGGGGTCTGTGGTCTACTTGAGGAAGGCTTGTAATACTGAATGGCTGCTTTACAATCGCTATATTTTCGCTTCATTTGATCATATTGATTCGAAGTAAAATAAACATGAGATTGATCACCAAAAGATAATAAATTCATATGGTTATTATGAAATTCGGTAAAATATTGCTCCAAGGTCTCTAGTCGTCGACGTAGGTAGTCAGGAGTCTTTCGCTCTGCTCCATCTTTCTTAAAGTTGGAGTATAATTTGTCCACCGCTTCGATAATTTGCTGTTGAGTAGCTAAAATGTCGTCCATTGTAGCCATTGTAAATATTAAAAAGGAAGATCTTACTTGAATAGGCTTCTTCGGTCGGAGATTTAGTGACAGCGGTGACCTTGTAACACCTTACTGTTCAAATAAACCGGAAACTGGTTGGTGGAAACCGGAGATGAGATGAGGTGGCACCCTTCCGAGCACCAAGGTCACACAGGATCACAAGATGAGATGAAACGTCCACTTTACTCACTAAAGTTACTAATTTCGTTTAGCGAAACCACTACAGCGCACACGTAGCACAAATAAATTACTAGACACGCGTTTTGGTCCCGCTATCCGGCTCGAAGGACCAATGTTCGGGGTTGGGGTGAGATAGAGTTAAACTCGGATAAAGGTTAATAGAAATTAATATATTTCAAAGATACAATGAAATAATTATGATTAAAATAATGAGGTGAATAGGATGAGATAGGAGACACGCGCGCGGTATGACGTCGAACAATGAACTCAACCCTTTTTTATGTAATTAGCAATAAAATAAAATATTGAACATACAGCGCGGCATCGCAATTATAGTGACCTAAGCAAAACGTGCTGCACGGTGCTTGACCCCGTACAGCTTTATAATAGTCATGTATCAATAATGAAACAGTAATTAGAGTGCAGTATAATTTTTTGTTATAATATTATAAGTGTATTTCATCAATAAATTTCACTCAGTCACTAACTCCATTTCGTAAATTGTTAGTGTGTCCCTCGTTTGTTGCACGGCGATGTATTATGATACGCTTGCGATATGACCTTCAGCAACAGTTAGTATGGGGGGCGATACGCAAACGATAATTATCGTTTTCAATTGCGACTTTTGGTACAGGTTGGGGTCATTATCCTGTATTGCCAATCTAACGCGATTTGAGTATAGAGTAAGACACAATGATACATCGCTTACAAGACAGAAGTTAATGCCGCTACAGAAGGCCAGGTTAATTAGTATTTTAGTAAGCAGTTTATTTAGCGTGTATGTGTGTGTGTGTGTGTGTGTGTGCGTGCGTGCGTGCGTGCGTGCGTGCGTGCGCGCGTGTGTGTGTGTGTGCGTGCGTGCGTGCGTGCGTGCGTGCGTGCGTGCGTGCGTGCGTGCGTGCGTGTGTGTGTGCGTGTGTGTGTGCCACTCTTGGGCATACAGACATTTTACTACGTCTGCTTGCATCCGCGAGACGGACATCCTGATGTTTCCTCAGGATTGATTTTGCCACAAAGAGCTGACGAACTGTAAGTACTTTGCATTCTGCGAACAGTTTTGTTGTAGGGTATCTATAAGGTTTTTTCGTCATAACCTTCAGCACAGCTCTTTGTGCTCTCTCCAAACCAAGAATGAGTGTCTTAGCGGCCCCTCCCCAGACCGGTATACAGTACTGGATAATAGACTGACATAAAGCCAGGTACACTGCTCTAATTTTGTCAGGAGGGGCACAGTCTCTTAGAGATTTAAATACGTTAGTTAACCTCCTCACTCTGGTTGTAACAGTGTCTATTTGCTTGTCCCACCTTAGTCTACTATCCAAGTGTACTCCCAGGTACTTCACGTGTTCTGAGCGGGTAAGTTCTTGGCACAAGCATTTGCCGTTTCGAGAAGAACAGGAATGGGCTTTAATTGCGGTTTAATTTTGTGGTGGAGAGGTGTTTTTCCTAATCGAAAAGTACACATACCGGGTTTCGTCCACATTTAATGACAATAAACAGTCTTCCCGTGACCACGGCTTGATGCAAGTCAGCCGAAACGTCGGGTTAAAAAGGTATTTATACCTCAATAAAATTACACGATCTAGACCCGTTGTCTATAATTATTCAAATCTTATCGTTGTTGAGATATAATGAACTTACTTTTATTAGACTAAAATATAATTTTATTAGACTATAAATATAATGACGACCTGATTGGCGCAGAGACTGAGCGACCGGCTTGTGCGTCACGGGTTGTGGGTTCGATCCCCGATACGGAGCAAATATTTGTACGTTCTACAGGTAGTTGTTCCGGGTCTGGGCGTTTGTGTATGTGAAAAATTGTGTTTGTAAACGCCCGCACGACACAGGAGAAAATCCTAGTGTGGGACAATGTTTTTTTAAGAAAAAGAAAAAAAATATATAAAGATTTTATATATTTGTTTTCAGCCAGACGAGAAAATAAAGAACATCAGCCAGAATGTAATATAAATGAACTAGAAAAATTATTTGAGGTACATACCTATTTTATTGTTCTAAATTTCCCAAAACTCGTCATACCATGCTCCTATGACGAACCGTTTCTGAGTTATGGGGTCTAGGTTTAGTCCCGCGTCCCCGTTAACTTAATACTCAAGCCGAAGATAGATAAAACGAATTACGGTTTAAGAAATTTATTTCACTCAAAAAGAATACAATTATTCACTTCTATGAGAAAAAACATAATAATTAAGATAAGCGACAGTTTCGCTCGATAGTACACTAAAATATGAAAATGATTTAAAGTTCTGTTATGTTATAAAAAATGGTAAATTTCTTACAATTTACGTATTTTTCAGGTGGTGTTTTAATAGCCTTTAAAAAGTTGGCAGTGATTTTGATTCCTTAATTACTTTAGGTATGGAGTTATAGAGTGCAGCCCCCTCATATACAATACTCTTTTTACCATAATTTGTCCTCGATGCTCTTAAAATTAGATGGTTAGCCCGCCTCATCATACGGTTTTGAATTTGCATTCTTTAACCGACTTCAAAAAGGAGGAGGTTCTCACTTCGTCGGAATCTTTTTTTTTTTTTTTTATGTATGTTCACGAATTACTTAAAAACGCTTGGACCGATTTCCAAAATTCTTTTTTTGTTTAAAAGGGTATACTTCACAGATGTTCCCATTGTGACCACATCACGATCTGATGATGGGATCCCAGGAAAATCGAGGGCAACCCTCAAATTTTATAGGCAATTATCACGTTTTTAATATATTTACTAAAATTGTTCTAGTATTTGCGTCTGATAATCATCATTTGATGTTGATGAGCTGATGGTGGAAGGTAGAACTCCTCAACAGTTAAGAGTTGAAAGAAAATTCTTTCAGTTATAGGCATTTATTACATATACATGTATTCTCCAAAGCTGTTCAAGTATTTGCATTTGAAAATCACCATCTCATGTAATGATCTGATGATGGAAGGTACAACTCCTCAACGGTTAGGAGTTGAAGGAAAAATCTTTCATAATTATAAGTATATATGGATCGATAGTTGTATTCTTTCAGGCTATTAGATTGACCTGATATGAAAAGTTTAATATATACAACACTAAAAAGAAAAAAATAAATTAACTTTTTAATAAAAAAAGAAAAACCAACTTCAAAAACTAAAAAGCAAAAAATAACTTCATACAGTTTTACCTTTTTTACTTTTAACACTAAAAAAAGGTAAAACTGTATGAAGTTATTTTTTGCTTTTTAGTTTTTGAAGTTGGTTTTTCTTTTTTTTTAAAGTTAATAAGTATTTCTATTTTCTGTAGGGTTGAACTGCTCTCCACAACTATTGGCATTTTCTTGCTCTCATTATTCTTGGCTCGTACTCTGTAGATATCCTTGACGTCGTATTTTCCGATTTTACAGTCTATACTACTAGCGAGACACATAACCATTTCTAAAAGATCTTCACATTCATTTAACAAGCACATAACTTTATATAAGGAAATGACGATTCAGCAAAACCAAATAATACGCAATCTTTCAATAAATCAGAGAAAACTAGAAAAAGCTCTTTCTTATGTCATGAACATGACGAATAATGATAATGAGCGAATAACCCACTACTCTCATCTTGTGCAACTTTTCGCGATATTAACCGAAAACGTACAAGAATTACTGAGTGGAATTAACAAAATAGAAAATATATTAGCTTTTAGCCGAAATAAATCAATTCATCATTCCGTTTTATCTGTAAAAGACTTAAAAAATATAATAAGCCAATTAAAACGCATTTATAGATCCGACGAAATAATAGACATCGATATTAGAAACTACTATGAAATTCTTAGCCTAGCTTCATTTTTTACCGATTCAACAGTTGTAGTAGTCATAAAGTTTCCTATTACATTTAGCACTGATTATTATCAATTATATGAATTATTCCCAGTTCCTAATAAGAACAGCGTTATTATAGTACCACCTGCACCTTATATAGCATCCAATTCTCAGGAATTTGTGTATATAGAGGCTGAATGCCCGAAGGTCAACTCCTGGCACCTATGTGAGCAGAAGATCATTCACCAGGTTGCATCAAAACCGGATTGTATTCAAAAGCTCATACAATTTCAGGAGATAGATGTAACGTGCAAAACCACGCCTATCTCACTGACCAAGGAGGCTCTGACTGAGCTGGACAGCCATCATTACATTTTGACATTCCCCAATAGTACCAAAGCTAAACTATCCTGTGGGAAAGAACGATTTGAGATGTTGCAAGGCAGTTTTTTAGTCACAGTTCCTGAAGGTTACAAAATGAAAACCCCGGAGCTTAGTATAATAAATATAGATAACAAGTTGACCGGACAACCATTGGCGCTCATGGCTCTACCACACTACGAGACGTTGGCGAAAACACGGAGTTTTAATTTGAAGACAACAGATCTAAGCAGCCTGCGTAAAATTCAAGACCAAATTAACATGCAAGAGGAAATACAACTAGAAACATCGGCCTCTATTGGAATTTATCATACCACCATTCCGTTTTACATCCTTATACTATTCGGTGCAGGCGCACTGAGCACCATATACTTCATACGTCGTCGCCGTCGAGCTGCAAAAATTAATATAACCACCCAGACTAATACTGAAATGACGGAAGAGGAAAGAAGAGCCGCAACTTTTGGCGTCAAGGTCACCAAATAGTTGCTCATCTGATAGGGGAGGTGTTACGACGCCGCTTTGCAAGCCCAGCACACCATGCCGACAATGTAACCGATCGTATTATGACACCGCGTTTCGCACATCACTAAGGATTGTCGCCGCCTTTTACTACCTAACATCGGTGGGAACGGACATAATCATATCGTATCGTTTTAAATATTTTATTTCATATACATTTTTATAAGTAATTTTGTGAACCTTTAAATACATTTCGTCAACCTAAAAGGACTAGTTTATTGAAGAGCTTCCCGACACACGCCCCCACACATATCTGGCGCAGTCGGCACTTGTCGTGACTTAAGGAGTCGTCGTGTGAAATACCTAAAAATCAGGCCATCGCCGCGTCTTCTATCTGGACAAAGGACCTGTTGGAGGCTTGTGGACGAAGTTGTTGCTGCAGAGATCGGGACATCTAAAAATCGATTAATCGACGCTCGCCAGCAATCTTAGATAGAAGATAGATAGAATATTCTTTATTGTACATAACCAAAACAGACAAAATATGAAATACAATCAGTAATACAGCGGTAAGTACAATTGGCGGTCTTATTGCTAAGAGCAATTTCTTCCAGACAACCATTGGATGGACGAGAATTGAATGAAGGAAAAAAACGAGTAGTTGGCGATGTACCCAAATAGTAAATATATATTTTAACATACACTAGGATATAATACACATACATATATACCTATTACACTATATACATAATACATACATAAAATATACCTAATACTAATATTAATAAATACAATACATACTTAGTTTCAATTGTCTAAACAGTCAAGTAATGTTCTTTTACCAATTTCCTAAATGCAGTCAATGTCTGTGCACGTCTTATAGATAGTGGCAGTGCATTCCACAATCGAGAGGCCTGAGCTGTAAAGGAGTGGTCAAAGAATCTTGTGGAATGCGCTGGTATCTTCAAATTTAGGTTTTCTGATGACCGTAAGGACCGCGAATGTGTGTCACAGATGAACTCGAAACGTTCTTTAAGATATGATGGGGTTGTAGGATTGAATAAAATACTGTAAAGTAATGAAAGGATATGAGCATTCCGACGAAGGCGTATTGGAAGCCACTTGAGTTTAACACGATATTCTGACACATGATCATATTTGCGTAAACCAAATATAAATCTTATACAAAAATTTTGAAGTCTCTCAAGCTTATTAAATTGGTCCTCGTTGAGATCGAGATAGCTGGCATCGGCATAGTCAAGTATTGGCAAGAGAAGTGTTTGTGCAAGCGCAATCTTGGTGGCAGTAGGGAGAAAGTTACGTAATCGTCTCAAAGAAGCTGCTGACGCAAATAACCGACGACTGGTTTCTTGAAGTTGTGGACCCCATGACAACGTTTTGTCCATGAAAATTCCCAAGTTCTTGACCTTGTCACTAACAGGTATTTGGACACCATCAAAGATGACGTGTGGGAGGTTAAACCAATCGATCATGGAAACCATTCGTGAGCTGCCAATAATAATGAGTTGGGATTTGGTTGGATTAATTTGAAGGCCAAAGGACCTGCTCCAGTTAGATATCTCAGCAAGGTCAACGTTTATGTTACCGACGGCCTCTGTCAACTGTTCTAGTGGAGCTTGCGAATATATTTGTAGATCATCTGCATAAAGGTGGTAGGATGAAAGTAATTGGTTGGAGATAGAATTTATAAATGTAGGATGCGGAAGAACGGAACGTATGAAAGGTGTGAGTGAGAGATAGATTGTAAGAAAGAGAGGGGGGGAGAGTGAAAAAGGATATGGCGGAAGAGCGTGGATTGTGTGGTGTGTGCGAAAGACGTGCAATTAGATTAAAATTAATATAAAGTCGCCAGTGTTATTTTTCCATTGTTAAACTGTGAAATAATAAACAACAGTCAACTTAGCAGTTTTATTCATTCGCCACGATCCCTATTCTACATTTTTGGGGGCTCGTCCGGGATCGCGGCCACGTGCATTCAAAACTTGTAACGACGACCGTGGCGAGTGCACCTGGAGAAGACGAAAAAAGACGGACTCAGACGAAGATTCCTAAGACCAAGACGAATAATAAAGACCTAAGACGCTATTTGAAGACGAATCACGCTCACATTGATCAGGAACGACGGTAAAATACCTACAAGATGTCTGAAAACAAAGACGGAGTTTTCAACTTCATTGATATGACGAAGTTCAGTGGCGACGATCACACCTACACCTCGACGAAATGGGCGCAAGATCTTGACGATAACGCAGAAATATTCGGATGGTCACCCCAACAACGACTTATCGTAGCCCGTAGATCCCTAACGGGAACAGCACAGTTGTGGTTGAAGACGGAGAAAGTTCATAAAACTTATGAAGAGCTAAAGGCGGCCGTCATTAAAGAATTCCCCGATGTCGTGAATAGTAAAGAAATGCACGAACTTATGGCGGCGCGCAGAAAGCGTAGGGACGAGTCATACTATCAATACATGCTGATTATGAGGGAGATGGGTAAACGAGCCAGATTCCCGGATTACGTCGCCATTCAGTACATCATAGACGGCATCGCGGACCTGGAAACAAACAAGGCGATACTATACGGTGCAGTCACCTACCCGGCGCTAAAGGAAAAGTTGTCGGTGTACGAAAATATAAAGAAGAAAGCTGCCAAACAGAACGCTGAACGACCTGTTAAAAGAACGGAGACGCCGTCGGCTAGAGATTCCACATCAGGAACCAGCCAATATTGTTATAACTGTGGAGAAAAAGATCATCGAGCTAGTGCATGCCGAAACGGGGTAAAGTGCTTCCGGTGCAATGAATTCGGTCATATTAGTTCAAAGTGCACCAATCCTAGCGCAGGGAGCAGCGGAAGTTCGAGTGATACAAAGACGTCGGTGAAACAGATACCGAGAGCGAGCGGAGTAGCAGATCAACGGGTGAAACAGTCCGATTCAGGACCGAGAACGAAGAAACAATCAGCTATGTTCGGGGCGGTGTCGGCGACCAATCAGAGCGGACTAGGCGGCCATGATGAAATTTGCAAGATGAAGGATGACATCTGTAATGACAGCGACGTCATGCAGATTATAAACAAACAATGTCACCGGCAACATAACCAAAACAAAGCGTTAAAGTCAGTGAAAATAAGTGATAAAACAATTAGTGCGTTAATAGATACGGGCAGTGATGTTAACTTAATGTCGGAGAATCTATGGAATGAGTTAAACGTGCCGTGTAGCTATGATAACACGATTTTATCTGGACTTGGACTCTCTAGAGTAAGGTCGTACGGAAAAGTTTTTGTTTGTATTCTTATTGATGATCAGTGCTATTCTGATGTAATATTTCATGTAATACCAAATGAGGCAATGCCTTATAAGTTGATTATAGGACAAGAGTTCCTAAGAAATGTTGTGATGGTAGTTCGTGAGGGTGTTGTGCTGTTATGTACGAAAGGTGATGAATGGTTGTCGCGGGTGACTTGTTGTGTGACAGAGGTTGATGTTACAGGTCACATCACTAACCCCGATATAAAGGCGAAAGCATTGCGGCTGATAGAAGAGTACGAGCCCATGCAGACGAAAGAAGCTCCTATTAAGATGAAGATAGTGTTAAAAGATGATGTGCCAATAGCTCAGCGACCCCGCAGAATATCTCACACGGAACAAAGGATAGTAGAAGAACAGGTAGATGAGTGGCTACAAAAGGGAATAGTACAGGTTAGTTTCTCCGAGTATTCTAGCCCGTTAGTGTTGGTTAAAAAGAAAGATGGCTCAACTCGCATTTGTGTGGATTACCGCTTATTAAATAAAAAGATAGTAAAAGATGAATTCCCACTACCAATTATTGATGACTTAATAGACAAGTTGAGAGATGCTAAGATATTCAGTGTGCTAGACCTCAAAAGTGGATATTTTCACCTTAAAATAAGTGAGGAATCGGTGCCCTATACTTCTTTTATAACACATCATGGACAGTTTGAGTTCTTGCGTGCACCTTTTGGTCTGTCCATATCACCTAAATATTTTATGAGGTTTGTGACAATAATATTCAGAGAGTTAATAGCAAGGGGCATCATGGCAATATTTATCGACGATATTGTTATACCTGCAGATTCAGAGAGTCAGGCTTTGGAAAGACTCACCCAGGTATTAGAGGTAGCAGCACAATATGGACTTGAGGTAAATTGGAAAAAGGCGAAACTTATTAGTCGTGAAATAGAATATTTGGGTCACTTAATCAGAGAAGATGAGGTTAAGCCAAGCCCGGAGAAAGTTGAGGCAGTGGTAAGGTATCCTGAACCTAAAAATATTAAACAAGTCATGGGTTTTATCGGTTTAACATCTTATTTCAGGAAATATATCAAAGATTATGCCAGGATTGCCAGACCATTGACGGACTTACTAAAGAAGGATGTTCCATTCATATTTGAAGATACACAAAGATGTGCTTTCAATTTTCTGAAGCAAAAGTTGACCAGTGATCCAGTTTTGAAAATATACAACCCTCATTTACCAACAGAGCTACACACAGATGCATCCTGTCAAGCGTTAGCTGCAATACTGCTGCAACGACATCCAGATGGTGAGCTGCATCCTGTGCATTACATGAGTCATAAGACGACAGAAGCTGAGAGCAAATACTCAAGCTATGAACTGGAGGCGCTTGCAGTAGTAGAGGCTGTAAGGAAGTTTAGACATTATTTATATGGGATCCATTTCAAAATTGTCACGGATTGTAAAGCCTTCGAACAGACGCTGAAGAAAAAAGATTTGACACCAAAAGTAGCTAGATGGGTGTTTATGCTAGATGAATATGACTATGAGATCGAGCACCGAGCAGGCTGTAGAATGCAACATGCTGATGCTCTTAGCAGGAATCCATTTGTGGCAGCGGTGGTAAGCCTACAAGAAGAAATCAAACATGGTCAGGAGTCAGATGAAGAACTCAATGCTATCAGACAGCTCATATTGAAAGAAGGTAGTTATCATGACTTCTGGATTGATAATGGCATCCTGTACAAAGGGGAAGAAAAGAAATTAGTAGTTCCAAGGACTATGGAAAAAGAAATTATTAAGAAAGTTCATCTAAATGGTCACTTTTCAGTAAGAAAAATGAAAGAAGCTATTGGAAGAGATTACTACATCAAAAATATGGAAAAAAGAATTGAAGAAGTAGTTTTAAGCTGCATACCTTGTTTATTAGCAACAAGGAAAGAAGGAAAACAAGAAGGTTTTCTGAACCCCATTGATAAAGAAGGAACCCCACTGCATACTATACACTTGGATCACATTGGACCATTTACAGAAACAAAGAAACAGTACAACTATATTCTTACAATGATTGATGCATTTACGAAGTTTACATGGCTTTTTCCTACTAAGTCAACATCAAGTGCAGAAGTGTTGAGCAAGTTGCGTATTCATCAGCAGACTTTTGGTAACCCATCCAGAGTCATAACAGACAGAGGTACAGCGTTTACCAGTGGAGATTTTGAGAACTATTGTAAAGAAGAAGATATACAGCATGTTAAGATTACCACAGGTGTTCCTCGAGGGAATGGACAGGTGGAGAGGGTTCACCGTATCTTGATCCCAATGTTAACCAAGCTGTGTATAGAAGATAAATCACTGTGGTACAAGCATGTCGGTCGTGTCCAGCAAGCTTTAAATAGTACTTACCAGAGATCAATAAGTACTTCACCATTTCAATTGCTTACAGGAACAAAGATGAGATGTAAAGAAGATGTAGATGTTATTAATCTTTTGCAACAAGAAATAATTGATAATTATAATGAAGATAGAGAAAATTTAAGGCTGAAGGCCAAGCAGCAGATTCAGAAGGTACAAGAAGAAAATAAGAAGACTTATAACCATAAGAGAAAACCTAGTTCAACTTATGAGTTAGATGATTTAGTAGCCATTAAGAGAACTCAGTTCGGCCCAGGACTTAAGGTTAAACCCAAGTACTTTGGACCTTACAGGATAGTCAAAGTTAAAAGAAATGATAGGTATGATGTTGAGAAGCTGTATGATACCACCGAAGGGCCAAAAAGGACAACCAGCTCTGCAGATAATATGAAGAAATGGCCAGGTAGGGATGAATGATTTTGACTAAATCTACAGACACAAACGATGGCGCGTAGTAACTTAGACCACGACGACATGCGCAGTGCGAGTGCATAGATCGGAGATTCCGCGACCTCAACGACCACAGGATGAGAAACAGACTTCCGTTCGGGTACATCCTCGGCTTCTGCACTGTGGTCACAAGGTTGTATGGGCCACTCTGACGGATCATGGGAAATCCAAGCAGGCCCACGAAACCACAATGGATGTTGCAGAAGTTTAAATGGAGTAACCCCACGAGAAAGGCAATCGGCAGGATTCTCAATACCCGCGACGTGATGGAAACAAGTAGCGGGAACCAGTTCTATTATTTTAGTAACGCGATTGGCGACAAAAGTCTGCCAGCGGTGCGGAGAAGAATAAATCCAAGCGAGCGCTACCTTGGAGTCAGAAAATGCGTATATCTTATTGACGGGGTAGTGGGGCGAAACTGTATCTTGAACCTTGCAGAGCAACTGAGATAGCAGAAGAGCCGCGCACAACTCCAGTCTCGCAACCGAAATGGTTTTGACCGGCGAGACCTTGGACTTGGCACAAACTAACTGCACGGAGTAGTTAGGACCAATGCGGACTTGCAAGTATACGACTCCGCCGTAAGCGCGTTCGCTGGCGTCAGCAAATCCTATTAGATTGACAGTACATCCGTCGACCAACCCAAGATGACGTGGAATAACAATTTGATTGAGCGCGGAAAGCTCAATACAAAATTGCTTCCAAGCGTCGACAATATGGACGGGAGGTGCGTCATCCCACTCACACTTTGATAACCAAAGCTCTTTGATCAAGAGCTTGGCGTACAAAATTGTGGGAGCCACAAACCCCAGTATATCCCATAGTCGAGCCACTGTGGACAGCATAGTGCGCTTGGTGCACTTATCATCGGGCGGTGCGACGTCAAACCGGAAACTATCACGGGATTTATCCCAGCGTAAACCGAGAACCTTATGCGGTACAGACCTCTCAAACTCAATGTCTGGAGAAGCCTTATGAGAATCAGGCAAGTGCGCGAGAACCTCTTTACAATTGCTTGTCCATTTGACAAGGTCAAACTGGCCTCGCTTGAAGAGCTGAATAAGCTCTTCACAAAGCGAGATTGCTTGCGGGGCGGATATGACACTACAAGCTATGTCATCCATATATAAAGCGGAGGTGGCAACTGCTGCTGCAGCGGGAAAGTTGTCGCCTTCATCAGCGATCAACTTCCGGACAACACGTAACGCGTGATATGGACTGGACTTGAGTCCAAAACAAACACGATTAAATTGATATATGGATAAAGGTTCACTGTTGTCAAACCGATAGAAAATCCGTTGAAATCTACGGTCAGATTCACGAACGCCGATATTGAGAAACATTTGTCGGCAATCAGCTGACAGGGCGACTTGGTTAGGATGTTAAATAAGTCACCCTGTAGATTAGGGCCGGCATGCAAAATGTCGTTAATCGACTGACCCGATGTAGTCTTACAACTAGCATCTAAAACCACACGAAGTTTAGTGGAGGTCTTGTCTTCGCGAACTACGCCGTGATGCGGAATATAATACGAAGGAAGAGAATTGTCCTCGTTGTTGACAACCGGACTCAAAAAATCTTTATTTATATAGTCGCGAATGATATCATTATAGGCGCCGCGTAACTTGAGCGATGCATCAAGTTTGCGTTCTAAACAATAGAAGCGTCTAAGTGCAGCAGCGTATGAGTCACCTAGCGAATACGGGTCACCACAAAAAGGTAACGCCACAACATATCTACCACTGTCATCGCGAACAGTGGTAGCGCGGAAGTGTTCTTCACACTCGAGGTCCTTACGGCTCTGCGAGGGCGGCGCGGAAATCTCTTCAAGCTCCCAAAATCGCTTGAGAAGAGAATTAATATTATTTTCTTGAAGAACAGCACAACAAGACATAGTATAATTAGAAGTGTGTGACGTAGGTACGGTACCCATAATCACATACCCCAATACCGTCTCAATAGCGGGAGGTATATTACGTAGTTTACTGTGTACCACATTATGCAAAAATATATGTGGAAATATGGCGGCCCCTAACAAGACATCGATGTTTCCCGGCTGTGCAAAGTCAGAATCTGCCAGCGGTAACGTCTCGAGGTGTGTGAGTTGAGAAACGTCCACCTGCGCGCTAGGCAACATGTCGGTAATACGTTCCACGATAAGCGAGGTAATGTCAAAATTAATGTCCTTATTAAAACGGGAATGTATTTTAACATCTACGGAACCCTTACAAGATTTTTCCGACCCACCGATCCCTTTGATTATTAATTTCGTATTTTTATAGTTATTCCATAGTCCGAGGCGTTTGAAGCAATCAGAAGTAATAAAATTACTCTGTGACGCGCTATCAAGTAAACAACGAATTGTATGTGGTCTGTTACTGATATCGTAAACAATAACCTGTACCGTTGCCAACAAAACCGTTGTGGACGCCATACATTGCTGCTTTGCATCGCGCTGAACGTGACAAACACTTGAGCGTTCACTGCGGTCATACGCAATGGATGTCGTACACAACGATACCTCTGACTGGGAGGCGTGCGGGGCGGCCGTAGTCCCGGCGCTTGGAACGGCTCGCGCTGACGTAACAGACTGGTCGGGTTTGAGGGACTCATCCGAAACCGGCGATTTTTTATCGAAATGCAACAATGTATGATGCCGCTGCTTGCATAAGCGACATTTAGAATTACTAGAACAATCACTTGTTTTATGTTTTATGCTTAAACAATTAACGCAAGCTTTGTTTTCTTTCACACATTTAAAACGAGCAGTCGGATCTAAATTATTAAAAGCGGGACATTTAAAATAATGGTCGTGATCAATATTATTGCACAGACACTTTGAATTTTTATTGTTAGAATCTGAACATGCTACGTAAGACTGCGGGTTAGGAGGGACGGGATTACGCTTGCTATTTAGTGATTTATTCAACTTTTGTCTACCGTAATTATCATTTGACGAGCTACATGCACTTATAGGCTGCGTATTATGATATATTCGGCACTGATCTTTGATGAACGAAAAGAACCTATCTAGAGTAGGTATTTTATGATTACGTTCCGTCATCTCGAAGGCACGAACAGTTTCTGGGTCGAACTTTTTTAAAGCAAGGTGTAATAATATAAAGTCGGAAAGATCTTCAAATTTCAAGTTTTTAAGGGCGTTAACGGCGGTAATAAAGTTATCTATGAACAGCTGGAAATTCGAAACAGAGGCGGGTCCGGACAGTTTAAGATTTAAAGCTTGATCAAAGTAGGTGGACGCGAGGACGCGAGTATCTTGATACCTATCAAGGAGTGACTGGAATATCACCCGATAATTCTCAGCACTGGGAGTTACACCCGCAAATACGGAATGCGCTTTCGGTGACAGTTTACCTAATAAATAATACAACCTGTCAGCATCTGTCAGAGAGTCATTATCGTGCACTGTTGATTTAAAGCTAGCATAGAATAATGGCCAGTTCCGTATATCGCCATCAAACGACATAAGTTCGATAGGAGGTAGTCGCGGCGTTCGCACGGGCGGCGCTGCCGTGGCGGCGGCGCTGTGATTCGCACTTCTACCTTCCAACTGCGATTGTATGCGCTTAATGATACAATACAGATCCTCGAACGAAGTGTACGCCTGGTAATTGGGCTTTGCTTCGGGATTAATTGAAAGTAACTTTGCGTTATAAGTGTCCAACAAATGATGAAAGTCTGTTCGAATATTATCTACTGTCATACAATAACTGAGAAATGATTCTTTTTTAGTTTCGGAAGTGTTAGCGGTTTTTGAGCGCTCGTATATGTCTTGAATACGCTCAAATAAAACATTGCGTTTAGCTTCCAATATTGTTAATTCCCTTTCTTTCGACATGTTTATGTCGGTATAAGTACCTATATACGAATTAACCAAACTGTGATTATCTAAACGTAAGGTAGATGTAGTTATGCGGTAGTTTTCCTAGGTTGGCAAAAACTTTATTGTGAATTGGGGGTATTACTAAAAGATGCTTCAAATATTGAATTTCAAGGAAGCTATGATAGTTTTTATAATAATAATTGTGCATGTAAGTAGTTACGAGCGTATATTACTTACATGGGCGGTAAGAGAATATGTGTAGGTAGCCACTGGCGTGTATTACCTACGCGGGAAGTTATAATACTTATGTATATAGGTAGCTACAGGGCGTATATTACCTATATGGGTGCGGAATGGACCACTTAATGGGTATAATTAATAGTCTAGGGGTATAGCTGGGTGCTTTATCCCCTAGGTAGGGACTTCTAGAAGATACCTACGCGTTATAACGGAGAGTATGGATATATAAATCCTTCTCCTGCGGGATATATGCGATTGAGTCCGGCTCGAAAGGACCATAAAATGGTATAGAAATTTTACCATTTATGAAAGGCGATCGAGAAAATTATATTTCTTTTCTTTTAAGTGGACTGTAATGTAAGGATTCTGGTGATCGCCTAGAGGGTGGTGTTATAGGGATGAATAGACGAGCTAGGAGTGTGAGGACACGCACCTGGATTTCGGCAGCACGTGGCACCGGTTCTCTGACGGCGTGATCCGTTCGGCATAAAACAGCGGCGTTCCGATGGCAGCACTGATATTGACTTCCACATGTATCTCCTAGATTTCACTCGCGGTAATGTTCATCACAAGGTAAGGATTTTAGAAGCGAAGCGGCGCGGTGCAGCGCAGCGCGATATCTCCGCGGTACAGTTTCAAAACGGACTCTCGTTTTCAAGATGGCGAAAAATGGTCGCCGCGTGCGTTGGAGAGAGGGAAAAAGGGATAATGCTCGTCTATTCAGACAGTAACGTCAAAGATGACAGGACTATCTATATACGAAAAAGTTGTATTTATCACGACTCAATATGTGCTTTAAAAAATGTTCTTTGTTTAAAAAAATTGTGTTTAGATAATAAACTATGTAACTAAATAAATTTATCTTGTTTTATTATTAGATTTTTTAATTCCCCATCTGATCTGATGTCATCATAATTATCTATATATATAAAAGGAGAAGCTGACTGACTGAATGACTGACTGACTGACTGACTGACATATCAACGCAGGGCCTAAACTATAAGGGTTAGAAACTTGAAATTTTGCACAGGGATTTCTTTTGTAACGTAGGGGAGCACTAAGAAAGGAATTTTGAAAATTCACCCCCTAAGGGGGTAAAACGGGGGTGTTAGCTTAGTATGTAACTTAGCTGTTTTTGAAGTTATTCAACTGAAATTCGGTTTGAAGGTTTTTCATTGAAAGTTATGAAAGTGGTGTAAATTTTTTTTTAAAAATCATCCTTTAAAGGGGTAAAATGGGGGTGCAAAGTTAATATGAAATTTCTTTGATTTTCAATGAAATATGGCGAGTGTAGTCTTTGTATGACGAAGGCATCCGATAAGAAAGGATTTTCCGAAATTTTGCCCATAAGGGGGGGGATAGGGGGACCAAGTTTGTACGAGACAACGTGATTCCTTGGTCCAAGGGCCTAAACTATAAGGGTTAGAAACTTGAAATTTTGCACAGGGATTCCTTTTATAACGTAGGGGAGCACTAAGAAAGGAATTTTGAAAATTCACCCCCTAAGGGGGTAAAACGGGGGTGTAAGGTTAGTATGTAACTTAGCTGTTTTTGAAGTTATTCAATTGAAATTTGAGATATAGGGAATCACCGGGAATCAGGATGAGGTAATAATATGCTAGTCACCGTTACACGTATTTATTGCAACTGACACAGCTGGCACAATCTCGTCACTGGTTTGACGGCTACCCACATTCAGATGACAATATTCATACGATTTGTTTATAATTACCCACATACATTACACCTCCCCCTTTAATTTAGCAACACTAGTACACATATAACTTAAATCTAATAACATTAAATAATATATTAACATTAAACAATAATATATAATATCTAAGAACATCAAACAATAATAATATATTATTATTGTACTTGAAATCTAGCGACGGGTTTACGAGTGCGTCTGGGACGACTCTCCGGCGGCGGTGGCAATGAGTGTTCTGATCCTACCTTTGGATGTACGTACTCATCATGTACATTTTCGTCTCCACCCTCGCGTATTATCTCTGGCGCTGACCTGTCGCCCACCGCCTCGCTTGGTGTCGGTACCGCATCCTCAACTGCTGGAGTATGACTTATAGACTGCCCAGCAGTATCTACGACAGAACTATCAGAATATGCAAAGTCAGATAGCCGCGACCTACGCTTAATGTGATCTACATGTTTCCGAGTTAGTCGACCGTCACCGTTATCTACTACATACTCGCGCGCGCCGGCTCTAGCCTCAATAACCCCCTTCAGCCACTTATCACCCTTACCATAGTTCCTGGTCCACACGATGTCGTGTGGGGCTAGTTCCCGGTTCACCCCCCCTGCATTTTGAACCTGCCGCTGTTGTGCAGTCTGTACCCTGTCTTCTAACGCCCTATCGTGGCGCAAAAGATCTAATCGAGTCCGTAATGTGCGCCGTTGTAACAACATAGCTGGAGTTTCACCTGTTGTGCACTGTACTGTGTTCCGATGATTAAGCAAAAATGTTTGTAAGGCTGCATCAATATCTTTATTATCTCTGTATGCTTTTTTTATTGCAGACTTACACAATCTTACAGTGTTTTCTGCGGCACCATTGGAAGATGGGTGGTACGCTGGTGAGAACAGTTGGCGTATACCGTTATTCTTCAAAAAAAAACTAAATTCGGTACTCGTAAACGGAGGTCCTTGATCTGAAACTACTTCTATTGGTAACCCGAATCGAGCAAAAGTACTACGTAAAACCTTAATGACTTGAGTTGCATTCGTACGTGGCATTTCAAAAACTTCTAGCCATTTCGAGCTTGAATCTATCAAAATCATAAAAGTATTACCTCGATACGGCCCTAAAAAATCTTCATGCAGCCTGCTCCACGGTTGTGCATAGTAAGGCCAGGGTTTGGGTTGCGCTCGCGGCGGAGCAGAGCCCTCTACCGCACAAGTGTCACAACATCGACATATGTCTTCAATATCCTTATCAATATTCGGCCACCATACATAACTTCGCGCTAATGATTTTGTTTTAACAATTCCCATGTGACTTATGTGAAGTTGTTTCAGAACATCTTTTCGCAATGATGATGGTATTATCATCCGATACCCCCACATTAAGCAGCCACAATCCACGTATAATTCGTTACGTCTAACAAAATATGGTTTGATTTGTTCGTCCGTGCACAATGCAGGCCAACCTGACTGTGTCTTTCACAGTATGTTTCCGAACCTGATTGTTAGTTACCGGTAAGAAATCCTCTACAAAGTTTAAATATGTAATTTCCGTGCTCGTGCTCATTTGTTTACCTTCTTTTTGCTGCGGTAACCTCGATAAGGAGTCTGCGCAGTTTTTCTTTGACGACACATACTCAATATCGTAATTGTAGCCTGAAAGCAATATAGCCCAGCGCTGTAACCGCGAGGCTGCCATAATCGGTATACCTACTTTATCGCCAAATATACACCGTGAAATTGTAGTCGTTGTGGAACCGAAAGGTGGGAAACTTATGATAATTAGTAGAACAAAAAAAAGTCTTAGATTAACTCTACTGTTTATAATAAAAAAGTTGGCAAGTGAAAAGAATATTTTCACTTGATCGAGTTTGCTAGTAGTAGTGCACCAATAATTCATTCAAAATCGGCCGCAGTCGCCTACTCGCTACTTATCAAAGACGCGCGGCGGCGGGGCAATGACCCGAACGCCAGCCAGCTGGTACTAAACGGCTGTCTGAGCGAAAAGTCCTAATAAGTACTTACGCGTTATTTAAAAGCTAGTAGGTCAATACTTTATTGATGTCATTTTATTATTGAAATAAATTTTATTTCGCAATACGATGCAGATGGCGACGAAATTGATGGTAGGTATCTACTTACACCTATCTACGTAACTTACCTATCTAGGTATAAATTGAAATACGACAAGATTGGCGCTTAGCGAATCAGCTGATACGAGATACGAACGTAAAACCTACATTCCAATTAAATAAAAGGGATTAAAAATTAAGTAGGTACCTAGGTATTACCATAGCTTTAAAAAAACCTTTATTTTTTAAACTTTTCCCCAAGCAGAGAGTTAACACACACACACAAAACAATTACCTGCAGATCATACAATTCCGTGCGAGGATCGAACTCGCGACGTCTTGCACAGCAGTCGCTTGTACAGCCGCTGCACCAATCATTGCGGCAACATTTTCACGGAATAACGTAAATTGTACTCCAATTTCTCCTTCATACTTTCCACGGGCTTAGGACCGCCAGAAATACTTTACATGAACATAACTTTTCAATAAATAACTTTAGGTATTTACTGTATCAACAATTAAAAACAGATAGCTGAAACAGTCAAGAGGTTGGGTAGGTATTTCAGGCGTATTTAAAAAATTGGAGCTATTTACAAAATAATCAACTTTACATACAAGTTACCTGCAAAAAGTTTATTTACACTTCCCTGTACCGAAGCAACTGCTCGAAATGGAGTCCGCCGCGTTCAATACACAAACGTGCCCGTTTTATACTATTGTCTTTTAGCTTTCTTAACGTGTCTCTGTCACTTTTCACTCTATCAAAGGCGTCCACTATCGCACTGCGTAACTCGTCACGATTTTCATGTTCACGGGTATAAACAAGTCTTTTGATTTCCGACCACAAGAAAAAGTCCAAAGGCGTTAAGTCCGGGCTCCTAGCCGGCCAAGCCACGGGACCGCCGCGGCCTATCCACTGATCACCGAACTGAGTGTATAGGTAGGCACGCACTACACTTGAATAATGGGCGGGGCAGCCATCATGCTGATAGTACATCCCTGCTAAGTACGCTACAGGGATATCATCTAACAGCTCCGATATTACCGTTTGTAACATGTCTAAATACGAGCTGCCCGTTAGATGGCCTTCAATGAAAACAGGCCCTATTAATTGGTCGTTTATAATACCGGCCCACACATTTACACTAAATCGAACTTGGTGATGATCTTCCCGTATTAAGTGTGGGTTCATAAGAGCCCAGTAATGTTCATTGTGTACATTGTACAGTCCCACTCGAGTAAACAATGACTCATCTGTCCAAAGTATGGAAGCGTTACTATTATTTAGCAACCAATGACAAAGGGCAACTCTTGCCGGTGCATCGTCGTTGTTGATGACGTGAGCTCGACGGAAATGATATGGATGCAAGTTATTAGTATTTAATGTTTTCCATACGAAGTATTGGCTAACATTAAATTCTTATGCCGCCATTCTTGTGCTTCGCCGCGGATCCCGCTCGAAGTACTCCAGAAGAGCGTCTTCGATCTCCGGCGAGTTATTCAGGCGACCTCGACCTTGCGCGTGAGCTGGTACACGGAATTGCCCATGGTCGAGAAGGCGCTGAGTTGCAGACAAGATGGTATGTGGTGAAGGCACTTGAGGACTTTCAATCCCTCGTAGCCGCAGCGCATTTAAATGTTCCGGCCGGGAATACAACCGCCTGGCCTCTTCTAAATTGTAGTTGGCAACAGCGTACAGCTGAACCATTGCTAAGTACTCCGCGTTCGAATATTCGTACTGACGACTCATTTTCGCGTGGCAACGTAAAACGTAAACAATGCAACCTTATCGCGCGCGAGTTGCAGCAGAACTGGAGAAATGGCGACCGGGCGCAACGTTGCCGCGCTCTCGCCGCGCAGTTTTAGGTAGGTAATAATAGTGCGGCCTTGCGGCTTGGCGGCAACATGACACGAGTAGGTAAGTTGGCGGCAGCGAGCGCGGCGCGGGCGGCTTTTATGATTTCTGTCGGCTTTGTTTGTCGGCATGGTTTACTGCTTAGTTGTTTGTGTGTGTGAGTAACATTGAATGATATCGATCGTAGTAATCGTAGTACGTAAAATTTTGTGGCGTTACCATATATCCTAGGTTCGTTCTAGTTTTTTGTTCGTCTGTCACATTTTTTATAAAAAAAAATATCTTTATTTTATTTAAAATTTACATAAATAGATTCCATTATTGATATAGAGTCCAAAATTTTCGATCCATAAACCTATATAATTTCACGGTGTATATGTTAACGGCTTATGGTCCGTCCTAAGCAAAAACTTCCGACCGTACAAATACTGGTGATATTTTCTAATACCGAAGACTATAGAAAGGGCTTCCCGGTCAATTTGTGAATAAGCCCGCTCCGCTGTACTGAGTGAGCGCGACGCATACGCTATGGGCCGCTCGCCAGCCGCGGTGAGGTTTTTCATTAAGTTTATTAAGTTCACAATTTAATTGCTCAGTCTCATTTTTATGTTTCAAAGTATTATTTTTTAGTTTTAAATAATAAGCACCTAGTTTACCGAGTAAATGGAGCCGCTCTCTGTTTATTTGACATTTTTTGACATTTTTGATGAAATACTTTTGTCTTTTAACTAGTCTTTGGGTTTTTCTAATGTACTTATTAATTTTTATATACTTTTTTAATTTGTTTTTGCTGCATTTAACTACCTGCACTGTGTTATTGTGGTCTTCGGTGCATGTTAGATCAATAGTTACAATAGGACTGTTAATTGCAGCAGAAACCATGTCAGGGGCACTGACTACCAACTCGTTGAATAGACTTTGGTTCAACGAGGCTGTGGTGTTCAATTCTAAAAGTGTGATCTTATTATTTGCCTCATGTACAGTTGTTCTAATAAATGTGCACGACTAAGAGCTTGTTCGTACTCAATGCTACATTGGTTGAACCCATCCACAACAAGTTGAAGCCGGTCCCTGGAGTCTACGGCTTCTACATACTGCAAATGTACATAGTTGAGCCATCTCTGATTTTAAAACTCTATTTTTATCTAATATATCCAATAGTTCCCTCAATAGTTTCTTCTCATTGTCATCCCTCTCCCTATTCAGTTGGCCACACAACTCCTTTGAAGCCTTCAGTTCAGTCAAAGCCAATTGGAGTTTGGACTCCTCCTGGCGAGCAGAGGCTTTGCGAGTAAGCATGATATATGAATAGAAAGATATGAAATAACAGAAAAAAGTAAGATTTGGAATAGATTAATAAGTTTAAGATTAAGTAAGGAGTTTAAAAGGTACAGTAATAAGAGAAGTTGTGTCACCAAACTAAAATAAGGTTATGTTTATATCAACACAAGTCTACAAGGCGTACTTGCTTAAATACTCCAAAGTTATACTTATTAATGTTTCTTAATAATACAAAGCACTACGCAAATTTACTAAATTAAAAGTTTGTACCTGATTTCGAGATGACAATTTACAAAACTTGTACCGGTAACCGTCAGTCACTAATTCACACACGGTTTTTACACTGAAAATATCACTAAAATTGTAATTATAATACACTTTATATATTTAGTAACCTTACTTCTAAATAATTAAATGTAGATAGGCCTGTATTTATGCCTTAATTTATTAATTTTACACAAAATTACGAGGACAAATTCAAATCGGCTGTTAGCTGTAGTGTTGCCATAGGAAGAAAAAAAAATATGGCCTGGAAGTTTACCGTAACCGTAACTAAACCAATAACTAAAGGACCATTTCGGTTCTGGCACTTCGCCGGCCGCTGCCGCGGCACGCTCGCTTCGCTCGCTCGGCTCGTGCGTTGTGGTCACAGTTCTAACCTAACCTAAACCAATAATTTGGAATAGGACCGATTCGTTTCTGGAACTTGACTGAATGATTGGAGCAGGATCTGGTTTTGCTCGCTCGGCTCGTGCGTTATAGTCGCAGTTCCAATCCGTGGTATAAGCGTAAAGTGTTATTTCTTAAAAATATATTCCTAAAGATTTACTATTATCTATGCAGGTACACACCGCTATAAATAAAATTAAAGAAGATGCTTTAAGTAATAAAAACAAAAAACCAATTCATATAATTAATGAGTGCGGTACTATTATTCTATACCTACAAGTTATGTGAAAACAAAGTTACGCAAAATTAATGTATATAATATTGATTATTATGAATAAAAAGAAATCTAAACAAAAAATATATGACTTTGAATAATAGTATGAACGATGGTTATGTTGAGAAAATATAGGAAAACAAATAAAAGTATAATAGATGTTTATTGCTACTGACATTATGAAGTTGAATGCTTCGGAATTATTAACATTAGAGACAAAGTAATTAGGAATTGTAATTGTTAGGATGAAAAATGTTAGGAAGAACATTTTCGGATTTCCAATTATCGTTGTTGAAATTTTAGGTGAACTTTGGCGCACCCGGTAGGCAGGTACGTAGACAGCTACGGCTCACAAACAATGGGTGACGTCACACGGCAGCAGCCGACCGATGTACTCAGTGCACCGATCGCCTGAAATGTACCGTTAGACGACTAAACATCTAATAGTGATAAGCGTGCGAAATGGGCGATATGCTATAGTTGCTTATTTGGCAGTTATTGTGGAGGCTTGCATATGAAATGAAATCTTATAAAAACATGTACAGCCTGGCCAATAGATTTTAACGGTTATATTTCAAATAATAGCATGAATGAAGGAAGACTCAGAGTAATTAGGCAGTGATTAGCGCAAGCATTTGCAAATATATTCATATATTGACAAGGTAGGTAAGTAATGGACTTTGAACTAGTTGAATTTAGATAACGTCACTCAACACTCGAGTCACTGAACCAAGCGTAAACTCTGATAGAAGAGGAAAGATCTAGGAAAAAGATAGGAACGGGCTCACAGTTTTATTGGTAGGTCGTGCGAAGCAGGTAGCTATAAGCCCTCGGGGCGGGGTCTTGGCGTGCTGGTGTTCTTGGAGTAGGCTGCAGAAGCCGCTTCGGGATGTAGGCCGTCACGCGACGCGAACCAGTCAGGGATGTAAGCTGCTCAGAACTTCAGCTTGGTTGAATCACAGCTCCTTTATAGTCCTCGGGTGATGAGTTGACTCCTCCTGGACACAGAAACTAGGCGGACCCATTTAGTGATTGCAAGTCCTGTCACGGTCGCCACTTTTTGTTCGCGATGGAACAAAAGAAACCAAAAGTTTGTAAGACTGACGGCTTAATACTTAGATTTAGAGGTACAAAAAATATTGGCTTGTAATACGAATACAGATTAGTACTGACTGCTCGCTAGCGGTGGGTAAATCCGGAGGTACTGATCCAAAGGTGCCGGTACCGAACGCGGATACGATAAGCTTGATGTATCCGAGCAATCCTTACCGGCACCGCCGGTGCCATTTATTCCGGAGTGAGTGAGTGAGACGGACCGATGCGGTGTAGGTAGCGAATGTGATTCCTTTAGGTCACTTGTCGGCTCGGCTGGCAGACAATATTCCGCCTTATATCAATAGAGTTAGAGTTCAAAATTGTCTCGTTTGCACCAAGAGCGGCCGGTGGCCGGAGCCAGTAATACATTTAACAGTAATAGCAGTGTAGTAAATTCTTATTTTAATGACGCTAGGGTTTAATTTGGATTAACTAGTGTGCATAAAACTTTGAACTTTTGTCGTATCATGTCATTGTTAATGCCGCTGAAAAAGACTTCGCTTTTTTATTGTTGTAAGTAATATTTTTCGCTGTTAATATTTACCGCTATTTGATTTTTTTAAATGTTTTTTTTTTTAATTTTATATACAAAAATTAAGTGACAAAGTAAATAGGTATATTTACTTTGCCACTGTTATCAATATTAGAAACTTATAGAATTGCGAAGAAAAATATTCATTATTATTAAACAGATACATACATTACTTATCCAAAAGCAATCATAATATATGATTCCCTATAATATTCATTGAACCATCCACTATCCAGTGATACGACTGAATAATCGGGCCCGGGGAGTCATTATGAGCGAGTGAATCAAAGGAATAAAAGGTTCTGAGGAGCTAAAATGAGAGAGTGAACCAAAGGAATAAAAGGTTCTGAAGAGCTAAAATGAGCGAGTGGATCGGCGGTGCCAAACGGTGCCAAAGGAATAAAGGAGTCATTAAGGTGAATCGTTACCGGATTCGGATCCGGAATAAGTGAATCAATTCCCTTTCCGGAATAAAGATTACCCACCGCTACTGCTCGCGCACCGCCGCGCCGTCGAAACCCGGTGTCGCGTGATTTTCTGCTTCGGTGATTGGCCGGTTGAGTATGACGACATATTAAGCAGCCTTCATTGGTTACCGGAATATGACGACATTTTATTGAATTTTGATTGGCCAACTAGTGGCGTAAACAGAAATAAAATATATTTTTTACTTGGGAGGAAGCGGTTAAGGCTATATTGTTGGGAAATTCATGTAAGTTACTTTACCATTCCATATTAATTTACATTCTACCACCAGCATGAACTCAATATTATGTATAAAATCAATCGATGTTCGATTGTAATGGAATGTTGTTAACGGAAATTTATCCGAATGAGTCATTTATTTAAGTTAAAAAATATGTACTTGAGAACCTTACTGAAATGAACATAGCGCGGTAAAATACATAGTTTATCTGTTTTCTTAGTCTGTTAATTTGTGGTAGACAAAGTGGATATCACAATTATCAATATTGTATACCCTAATGCATGAAAAAAAAAACTTATTGTGATATTGTTTGTTACCCAAATAAATTAAAATATAATTATGTATAAACTATATGTATTTTCTCTGGTGACCTATTTATACTTTTTTATACTCAGGTAGGATGTATGTTTCGAACACAACATTTGGATGAAATGTATTGTATTATTTATTGGTTTTATGATTATAAAATGACTAAAGGTTATAAATCAAATACGATTTATCATCTACATAGGTAGTCAATTAACTCCCCAAGTGTTGTATGGCGGAATAATGATACTCACTGTAGTATATACATTTTCTAGTACCCATAGTACAAGCTCTGCTTAGTTTGGGACTAGATAGTGCTGTGTAAAATGTCGCAGAATATTTATTTATTTAAATTTTATTGTTTGATGTACACACAAAACAGGTTAGTAGTAGTATTCAATTATTATTGTTTTCTGAATAAAGTCAAGACTTAAGACATTGAAATTGCTAGCAAAGCTAATTCTGCATCTTGGTGATTTTGAGCCACGTACGAAGCTAATATCTCGTTAAAATAGGTAACTATAAAAAATTGGACACCTTTAAAAAGGTAAAAAGAAACATTTGTCTTTACATCGCCATGCGTAGTAGCACAATCCTACATCGCGCTATTGAAGTTTTCGAGCGAATCGAATACATATATACAAATGTATAAGGTTTCGCTAACACACCAATAACTGCCCAAGTGGGATTCACTGCTAAAAATGTTATAATACATACATACATACGTATAATATGTAACGTACACATACTTGGTGACAACAACCGTCTTGTGTTGCGTTCCTGACTTTCTCTCGTATGTCGTGTCTAAACTTCAAACGGCTAGCAAAATGATTCTGTTGGTGTGGTGTAAACTTCTTTTTGTTATAATTACACATTTGATATTTTCAAATAAGCTCTCAGTATTTATGAAATAACTTTCTCGAATACCGGACTGGACATTGAAAAAAACTTTCATTTAAGTAAATAGTTCGTTCATTGAATTGAGTTTAGAAGTGCCCGACGGGGTCCATAACTATTTTAGAAATAATAAAAAGAACCGAGTATCAAAGATATTGTTTATACCTTGTAATAAAGTAGAAATGACTGATTCAGTTAGGAATCGAACCTACATTCTTTAACTGTTCGGGTGAATAATATTTTTAAAGTATACAAAAAATAAAATATATGTTTATAAGAAATAAAATATGACGGCGGGAGCGTGGGCGTAGCGATAACGGGGTCAGGGTCGGGGTCTCTTGGTAAAGGTTCCATGAGTAAGGTGGGTACTTCGGGCAAACCAGTAAAACGTAGGTAGAAGCTCAAATCACAGTCGCGTTTATTCGGTAATTCAAATAACTAGGAACTTAGGTTTGTACGGTGAACGTGACAGTTTCGATCGTATGATCTGCACTGTTTGGCGTCCGGCACAATAATGAGAACCAAACTATATTCAATCGACTCTGTCCACGCGAGCGGTGGAGGGGGAACTAAAGCGCCACCTCGCGGCGTTCACTGTACTAACCGATCAGCCAATGAGAATCAAGTTACAGTGTGACCAGTATTATGAAATACAACGAGTGTTGTAGTTTAAAAATTGCTTGCGACGACACGGCCATACTGACGAATCACACGTCCTCGTGTGTACCTGTAACAAATTTCTTGTTTGTAGCAAAACTCTTGCTCAGCTTACCCTGACTACAAGGTAGGTAAATAAAAATTCAAAAGAGGTATCTTTCATAAGAAAATATAATCAGAATTAGTTTCAATTGTTGTACAGTGAGCAATACACAATCACATAACACACTACACTAATATGACCCGGCTGCTCGGCAGCGTAGCCTCATTGAGACCCAAACAGTAGTCTTATACAGACCCAGATATTAGTCATACAGACCCGAATAGTAGCCTCTCAGAGACCCATTAGTAGTCTTATCAAGACCCAATCGGTAGTCCTATAGACCCAGTCATTAGTCGTACAGACCCAAACAGTAGCCTCACAGAGACCCATTAGTAGTCTTATCAAGACCCAGCCACCGTACATCTAACCGCGCATTGCAACCTGAACGACTCACAGAATCACAGTTACAGCTACGACCAGACTGTACGGTTTGATTAAGAAACAGTAGTCATTTTAGTGTGTGTCAAATTCAAAAAAATACGGAAGTGCTTTCACTATCATTATCTGTTTCGGATTCTATGTCGACAGTAAGTTCAGACGGAACTTCACTTTGAGGCATCTTTCTCAGACGATCGTGAGCATACTTATAGGTTCTTTTACTAGTTAACGATTTCAAAGCATAACGATCGCCTTCAAGTACATCAGTTATTTGAAAAGGACCTTTATATTTCGGGTCTAATTTTGTTTGATTTCGTTCTTCGTTTTGGATAAGAACCAGGTCCCCGACATTATATTTGACTAATTTAGCCTTATTGCTATCAAAACGAGACTTTTCGTAATTAGAACATCGTTCTGTTATGAGCCTCTATCAATAAAGGTTTTTAAAAAATGAAAATCGGGATTATATTTAAGGACAACCGTCTGGCATGGATATCGGAAAGAGACTGATGGGAAGTGAGTGGGCTGTTAGGCTAAAGGAACAGAAATGATGACTTAGCGGGATAGGATAGCGTGATGTGCATAAATAGGTACATTGACCATCTATAACACCTCCCTGGGGTGGATGAAACATCGGGGTTTAAATTTCGATGTTTAGGATAATAAAAATCTAGACATTTCTCCTAATACTAGGAGATGGGAGATCTACTGATTCAGAAACTCGTTTACATATTTTTAATGGGATAACTACTTCGGGATCACTAGTTTGTTCTGGAGGTGAGTTTACCTGGGCTGGTTGGAATAGAGTAGGAGAGCGATGGGAAAGACGGTTGTACGATTTAATGCATAAAAACATTTTAAAAATAAAATACGCAATTAAAATACAAATAATTATAATAATAATTATTGAGTAGTGAGTCTCGTATTTAATAATTTGATGCTGATCTAAAATAGTTTTTGCTTCATCGGACAAGGATTTTAATTTTAATTTTGTTTCTGATGTAAATACATCTAGGTCAATATTCTGTAGTTTTAAAGGAGGCTCATTACCCATTACACTTTTAAACTTATCTAAGTTACAACAGGAATCATTTATAATGTTGAAGTCTGAATGAGTTACAGTAACATTTATTTGAAAAAAGTTAAGTTTAGGTATTAATTTTGTGGTTTTGCAATATGCAATACAGTTGTTTGGGATATTTAGAATACCTGTACCAATAATGTTTATATCGTGAAATTTATAATTAGGGCATTCTATATAAAGTTTATTGTTCTGGGACTGCACATAAATCCAATTATTATTGGATAGCGGTTTCCATATATCTACGTGTCCTTGAAGGAAATTCGTTTGACACTGCACTGGTAAAACTTTTATCACGTTTGATATTATTTCACTTTCACAACTAGGATTCGCACTTGTCGGGAACACCGTCATTACGTCACAGATGTACTCGCGCTGGCTTATCGCTATGCATTCCTTCAGTGAATCAAGGTTACAGTATTCTAATTTGTCTTTGGTCATTGCTGTGTATTTACTACTAGGTATTATGAAGCTAAAAGAATCTGGTTTTACATTGTTGTGTGGAGTCGGTAATGCAATGTTATGGAACAAATTGTATTCCTTGGGGGATACTAGAGGTATTTTCAAAACAAACACAATCCTGTTGTCTAAACTATAACACATTACGCTAGATACATTCATTAAGGTATGAATATTACTTATATCTAAGCTTACAGGTAACTTAAGATCTACAGGTAAGTATCGGTAGTTATCGACAATTTCTTGGTATAATTGCATGGGAGATAAGACTACCGGGTGCAGGATGTTTTGACTACATAACAAGACAGCGCTAGTTATGTCTTCTAACTGAAATGATAAGGTGAGTATAGATGCTTCTAAGCTGTTTAAAATTGAGTTAATGGTTGCTTTTATTTTTAATTCATCCGAAATTATTGTAAGGTTTTTGAATTTTAAAGATAAATTGTCGATAGCTTGATTAAGGCTAGCTTCATTAACTTTTATCTTATGTAAAGTATTATTAAATTTTGATAAAACAGTAGAGGTTATTAAGATGTTTTCTTTAATTAATGAACTTAACCTTTTCTCATTATCTTGTACATTCTGTATGGCGTCGTCATATTTGACAGCGTCGTCTTCGTCTAAAGTGCCAAATATGGTCTTGGATAAAACGCCAATGCCACCTATCCATGCCCCTTGTTTGAACCTTTTGTTTACTAAATGAGAGATAGCAGAATACTCGGAAGTGATATCACGATATCTCACGGTCAATGGTTCTAATATGTTATGGCATTCTAAATTATAAGAGCTATTAATTTCGATTTGATTACATATATGTCGTGTTGTACCTAATACCGAATTAATATTTTGAATGTGGGGTTCAATATAGGCGATATCGAATGGCGTCACTATATCCAGGTGGCTTACACGTATTTTGAGTTCGCCAATTGGGTCAAAGTATATACCAGAACTCGTGTTGATTTGTTGAATAAATTCTGGGTGACCTTGGGCCAGTATGCTGTAATAAAAGAAACATTGTTCGAGTGACTTTATATTATAATTACGTTTATATTCTAAATAAAAAGTAAAATGTAAAATTAAGAGTGTATAAGTATAAATTATTTGTTCAACTTAATAATAAAGTTAATCTTAATTTGTAGGAGTCTGGGCACTATCTTGGACGTCTACATGTTTAATTTCGTCGAAATGATGTTTCACATGGCGTCTATTTATAAGTAATGATAGTGTATGGTTACCGTGCACCTTAACAACTTTGTATGGACCTTTCCATACAGGCGACAAAGCTTTTCGTAACCGAAGGTGGTTTTTTAATAACACGTAGTCGCCAACTTTATAAGTAATTGGACGAGTACGGGAATCATAATAGGCTTTAGAGTTAATTTTAGAGCGTTGGATAAATTCTCTAGCCTTGTCACGGGTATGTTTCAGTCGATGTTGTAACATTTTTACGTATTCCGGATAAGTTGTAGTGGAGTTATCGTCATAGATAGAGTCAGGGATATGGGGTTTGTGTCCGAACACTAATTCATATGGTGAGTAATGTGTGGTTGTATGTACAGCTGTGTTGTATGCTAACATAGCCGTATATACGTAACGAGGCCAATTGTCTTGATTTTCATTAATATAAGGCCTAAGATATTCCTTAAGGGTTGAATGCGATCTCTCTAAAGCACCTTGAGTTTGTGGGTGATATGGAGTAGACCATAACTGCTTAATTTTCAGAAACTCACACGTTTTCTTAAATAACTCGGCCGTGAAGTTAGTGCCTTGATCGGTAAGTATGTGTTTAGGGATTCCGAATAGCGATACAAAATGAAGGAGACACTCAGATGATTCTTCGGCGGTGTTACATCGTAGTGGATATGCTAATGAGAACTTTGTAAGGTCATCTTGCATTGTTAAAATAAATCTTAGTTTGGCCATGCCAGACTCGGGTAGAGGACCTACGATGTCGAGGGATACTCTCTCAAATGGAGATGTCGATGTGGAAGTTATTATCATTGGTGCTCTGTTTATTCTACGTAACGCTTTATTCGTTTGGCATGATGTGCATTTCTTAATATAGCTTTCGATATCACTGCGCATATTCTTCCAGTAATATTTTTCTTTAATACGGTGTAACATTCGGACAGATCCTAAATGTCCTGCGATAGGTATGTCGTGGTTTTCCTTGAGGATCTTAGGGATTTCTATCAGAGAAGGGTATATAAAATAAATAAATAAATTGTTTATTTAAAATAAGATGTCAAGGTACAATACAGAAAGTAATAAGTCAGCTTGTCTTAGAATAACATAAGCCTGCCTGAACTAGGTTAATCCTGTGTTTCAGGCTATCGCTTTACATGTTTTTTATTTTATGACATTAATAATACATAATATATTCTTATAAATGGAACCTGAAATAATTGTATAAGTGCATTTCAAAATAAAATAAAAAAATATAAGGAATGTTATTAAAACTATAATATGTAACTCATTTTACAATTACTAATAAATTCTCCGTGTCTGCGTAATTGAGCTGCTCTAAATATTCCGAAATCATGATACTGCATTTTTTATAACTTTTATTGTGTATGTCAATTAATTTATTGAGTTTATTATACAAATATGGACCTAAGAATATGTAAAATCTGTTAGTAAATGCATGTCTAAATTTAGTTTTAGTACAGACTTGGTCTTTTCTCCTCTTGTTTGAAGGTACTGGGTTAAATGGAAGTTCAGTGTGCTGTTTTAGTAAGGTGTGCAATATAAATAATTGACGAACCGTTAGTACCTTACATGCTATGTAAAGCGAGTGTGTAGGAAATAAAAAAGGGCGAAAGGTAGCTACCTTTAGAATAGCTCTTTGGGCACGTTCTAGGGGAAGTAGAATGGTTTTTGCAGCGCCACCCCAGGTAGTTATGCAATAGGTAAGTATCGATTGACACAGTGCTAGATAGACCTGTTTAATTAATTTGTAGTCGGCAATGTTACGTAAAGATTTAAAAATATATATTAATTTACGTACTCTAGTGCATAACAACTCTATGTGATTGCGAAAATTTAGGTTAGCGTCAAGTGTGATACCTAAATATTTTATATTGTTCGTTTTAGTTAAAGTAGGACAAGTACATGCGGTGTCAGCATACATACTACAGCTATGTGCGTAAATGTTTTGGTTAGTAATCGGTATGTTAGCGTTCCTCATATTGAATAAAATATACATTGTTTTATCTGCATTTAATGTTAGAAGATTTTTATGAAGCCACATACAGACGGTATTAAAGCCACTCTGCGCGTATTCGTAGACCTCGTCACGAGAGTTAGCAGAAAACAGTAAAGCAGTATCATCCGCATACGACGTTATGGCACCATTCTGAAGTTTTAAATTGCATAGGTCATTAATATAAATTAGGAAAAGGGTAGGACCCAAAATACTACCTTGTGGAATACCGTAACTGCTGTTTTCAAGGTCAGAGCTGTTATATTCACCAATTTTAATACATTGTTGTCGGTCACTAAGATAATCGGAAAGTATTTGAAGTTGTATCCCCCTTATCCCAATGGTTTCAAGCTTGTGCAATAAAACAGAACGTGAAATTGTGTCGAAAGCCTTGGCAAGGTCTAGGAATATCCCAATGGAGTGCATACCACTATCTAAGTTATTAGTTATATAGTCTGTTAATTGGTGTACTGCTTGATTAGTTGATTTTTTAGGCCTAAAACCAAATTGCCGATCCGAGAGTAATTTTTTATCTTCTAGGTATTTTATCAATCTACTGTTTATAATTTTTTCAAGGATTTTTGACAGTCCAGTGAGAACTGAGATAGGCCTATAGTTATTTACACACTTTTTGTCTCCAGATTTGAATATAGGCGTGACCACTGCTTTTTTGAGCAATTTAGGAAAAACGCCTTTATTCAAACATAACTGAAAAATGTGCGTCAAAGGCGGGGCAAGTTGGTCTTTGAACCTTTTCAGTATGCTATTAGGTATGTTATCCCATCCAACTGCACAAACATCTTTTAACCCAGTAATTGCTCTCAAAACTTCATCAGTGTCTGTGTCTAGTAAGACAAAAGAATTTAACGAAGAAGATGGCGAAGTCATGTTAAAATTTAAAGGGAAAGATCTTTTTGTTTTTAGTGTTTTTTCTGCTAAGTTTTTACCTACATTAACAAAAAAAGTGTTAACTTTATTTATTGCTATGGTCTGGCTTGTCTCCTTAGAAAGTAGGTCAAGTGGTGGTTCAGGTATTTTTGAAAGAAATGTATGATTTTTTATAAATTTCCATATAAGCTTACTATTGTTTCCTGCTTTTTGTAGTATATTTTTATCATGCTCAATTTTTAGGTTTTTTAAGAGGTTATTACAAAAATTTCTGTATCTTTTATAAGTTAGACATAGAATTTTATTATCAGGTGCAAGTTTTGATTTTTTGTGTAATTTATCTCTATGTCGTATGCAACGAATAAGTCCTGGCGTAATCCATGGTTTAATGCATCTGAACTTTCTAGGTAGATCGATATTAGTAGTATTTTTCAATATAGCAGATTGCAGAGAAGTAATAAAATAATTCAAAGAAATGTCTGCGTCGTCCGATGTGTAAATAATGTTAAGTCAATTGGAGGTGAGGCTCCGAACAAACTTGGAGAAATACGGGAAATGCTGACGAAACTAAGCACGGATCAGGAAACTATAAAACAATTTATGTCTAAAATTACTGTCAACGCCAATTAATTCGTTTTGTCGCCACCGCCACGGAAATGGCGCTGCAGTCGGCACCGCGCGCCGCGGCTCGAATTGAAGGGGAAGCGGGAGCGCGCGGGGAAGAGAAGACACAAAATTACGCGACCGGTGAGAACGTCTTGCTCCCGAAAATTAATTCTAATTAAATCGTTTTACTCGTATACGTTGCAATTTAAGTAAATTTGATTGAGTGGCGGCCACATATACGTATCAAACCAAACATTGATCCATCGAGCCGGATCGAAACATAAATAATCGTCAGTTAATCGTCGCGTCGGTTCCAGCGGAAGAAAGTCGGTCGGCCATTCAAATTTAAATATCCTATCCAAAGCCTATCCCAGTGCTCATTTGCGCTAATATCGTGTATAGTGTGCTAAATTTCAGTAATATAACCCGGTAAATCTTAAAACTTCGTGTGCAAGTAAGTATTTTACCTACAGAGTCGCGCGTGAGTTCGTGGCTACTTTCCAACCGACATTTTGAATACGAAACTGTAAGTACCTACTTGTATTTTATTCTCTCCTGTCTTTCATATTTCTTCGAACTGCCGTTTGATGAAACTTTAAAAGATTTGATTAAAAAACGGGGGGTGATTAAAGGTAAATTCACTTTATTTTCAAAACATATCCAGTCCTTACAGGACTCTGATTTATCAGATTTTCAAAAGGTAGGTTTAGAAGATCGTTGTAATAAAGCAGATAAATTACTCGAGCAATCTTCTCTTATTCAGGATGACATTGAACTACAGTCGCAGGGTTCTGAATTAGAAAGAGAACTATTAGAGAGGGAAACATTTGAAAATTCATATTACGAACATTTATCAAAGGCCAAATGTATGTTGAAGTCGTCTGTTGCAAATGAAGAAAAACATACATGTAATAATAAGCATTCTAGTATTAAATTACCTACAATTTCGTTACCTTCATTTGATGGTTCATTCGAACAGTGGCTGGAATTTAGAGACACATATTTATCGTTAATTCATAACTCTAAAACGATCGATGAAATTCAAAAATTTCATTATCATAAAATTTCATATTTTTTTTTTTTTTTTCTTTTTTTTTTTTTTTTTTTTTTTTTTGTATATTTTTATGTATATTACATGTTGACATAATTTACCAGCTAGTAGTGTTTTATCCTTAACTTTTTCACTTCACTACACTGCACTAATCAACATCATGGAATCGCTGAAGGGGTCAATGTTCGAACTAATAGCACAGTTCACAGACCGCATGTCTAAATTCGAAGCTGAGCTGCAGAAGACATCAAATGCTCCGGCTAGCAGTGCTTCAGGGCTGGCGGCAGACTTCACAACATTTAAGTGTGGCATTCTGGAGGCGGTGAGCGGTCTTCAAGGGCAGTTGGAGGCTCTTGCACATGAGGTGGATGCCCTTGAGATGCGTGGACGCAGAAAAGTGCTGCTTCTACATGGTGTCCCAGAACAGACCAAAGAAGAGACACCTCGGGTGGTATGTAATGTGGTGCGAGATCAACTGCAGTTTAAAGATGTCTCGATAGCTGCCATTAAGAGGTGCCACAGATTGGGTCGCCATACTGGTGTGGGCAAACCTAGAGCCATTCTTGTTAAGTTCCTCGATAAGGATGTGCGTGACAGGATCTGGTTTGCCAAAACCAAACTGAAGGGCTCAGGTATCACGGTTTCCGAGTTTTTGACAAGGTCACGGCACCAAATGTTTATGTCGGCACGCGAAAAGTTCGGCATTACAAACTGCTGGACTGGGCAGGGTCATGTTTATGTCGTAACGCCGGATGGCGTGCGCCACCGTATCCATGACTTTGGCGACATTAAAAGGATAGTTGTGCCTGAACTGGATGCTGACAAGCCGGCGGCATCTGCAGCTGCAGTACCAAAGAAAAAGCGTGCGGCGGTTAAAAAGTAACCTATTTTTCAGCATTCTTCAGCGTCCGGGTAAAAATTTCACTTTACTTTACCCATATATCTTGCTTTTAGTATTACTTGTAACAATCTTGATAATCTTTACACTTTGTTGATATATTAAGTTTACTTATTTTTCAATAACCCTTAAATTCTACTTTTTATTTTAATGCTATTGACGTAATCTGTCATAACTTGTCATCTGTCAAATATGTCACCTTAAAATTTTTGCTTTTTGCGTTCCATTCTATGTTATTTGGACATAATTATGACATGAATTGTTTAAATTTTAGCCATCTATAATTTTAATTAAATCTATATATATATATTTTTGTGGATATACCCGGACGTTCCATTGTTTTCTTCCACAAGTTTTTAGTAATTCTTTGTTACAAGCATACTAGCGGTTGGACAATTAATTTTTGCATTTTAATTAATAATTCTTTTTTTTTATTTTTTTTTAAGTTTGTTTTATAACCTAACCTAACCTAACCTAACCTAACCTATATATACATTTATTTTATATTTAATACATTTATCTATAGTTATTAATTATACATTTATCCATACATACGGCATAATGACAAATTCGGATACTGATAGCTTCGTATCAGCGATAAGTGATGACGACAGTTTTAGTAGTATACCGTGTCTCTCTGATACAATTAAGTATAATTTTTCCGATGTTCCTAAGAATGTAAATGTAGTCCATATAAACGCACAGAGCATTCCGGCTCATTTCCACGATATGCTGGCTACTTTTGACTGTAAGGAAATCCATGCCATCCTTATTTCAGAATCTTGGTTGAAACCATGTCTCCCGTCGACTTCCTACTCGCTACCCGGATACCAACTAATAAGAAATGATCGCACCGGTGGTGGTGGTGGTGGTGTTGCCATATATCTCCGAGCTAATATTCCTTTTTCAATTATCGATATGTCTTCACAGCCACCACCGTCCAATGCCGGGGAGCATTTGTTCTTAGAAGTTAACCTTTTTCACTCAAAGGTACTGCTCGGTGTCTATTACTGTCCGTCGATGCGTACTGATTTTTTCTCTTCCTTTGAAAATATCTTAGTGAACCTGTCTTCTTCTTACAGTCACACCATTATAATGGGGGATTTTGTGATGTATTAGTATTAAGGTAGATGTAAGTGCAAAAGTATATATTAAGAATATGTGGGTAGGGGCTAAAATGTACGGGAGCGCTTGTGTAATTAGTGCTTATGTCAGTCGGAATATACTCGTGTAACTGTAATCAGCTGTTTCATTTCTGGACTCTGTATCCCGACATCCTGGTGTATTACTTACCAAATACTTCAGTGGCGACGAGGACTAAAAAAAAAAAAAAAAACCTTCGCGTGTGTTGTTATTGTGAGCGTGTTAAAACAAACTATTAGAATGACTATCGGAAAAATTGAAGCGTTCAAAGTACAAGCAGATGACTGGAAATTGTACGTGGAGCGTCTTGAAAATTATTTTATGGTCAACAATATTAAGGAAGATTTGCGGGTGGCAACGTTGATAACGGTAATGGGAGCGGAAAGCTACGAATTGTTAGTAAATTTGTGCACGCCGCATAAACCCAGCACAAAGACATTTGAATATGTAACGGCCATCATGGAAAAACACCTGCAGCCAAAACCGAGTGTGTTAGCCGAGCGATTCAAATTTCGCCAACGAAAACAAATCGGTAACGAAAGTTTAGCAGAATATATGGCGGTTCTAAAAAAAAAGTCGAAGTCTTGTGAGTTTGGAACATGGCTGGAAGAAAGTATTCGGGATCAGTTCGTGTGCGGGATAAGTAGTGAGATAATAAGACAGCGTTTATTCGCCGAGGATAAATTAGACTATACCAAAGCGTATAGTATGGCCATGAGTATGGAGGCAGCCGAAAAAAACGCAGCAGTGGTCGACTGCGGTACTAAGTACTCGGAAAAGACGAACACAGCGAGTGATTGTCTAGCGATGGCGACAACAAGTCAAGGTCGAGTTCAAAGGGCGGCACAGTATAGACCAGCGGCGGCGGGAGCGGGCGGTGACAGGCGTCATGCCGCGTGGAACGAGCAGCGGCGCGGCGGCGGCCGCGGCGGGGCGCGCAGGCCGACTCACGGGGCGTGGTCACCGGCAGCGCCCGCACCGGTGGAGCGAGCTCGGCGAGACCAACAATGCACTGCATGTGGAGGCCTGCATGATTCTACATGGTGTAAATTTACACGATACGTTTGTCGAGTATGCAACAAACAAGGACATCTTCGACGTGTATGTCCATTAGAAGTGGGACATCATCATCTGTATGAAGTTAAAGAGGCAAATAGCTTGTCGGAAGACGAGCGAAGCGACGAGGTAAGGACTGTCGACATAAATAATTTATCCATAGCGCAGTGTCCGCCGATATATATATTGTTGAAGGTGCACGGTATGGAGTTAAAGATGGAGTGTGACACGGGTAGTGCTATATCATGTATAAATTATGAAACATACAAAAAGTTGTTTAGCGATTTACGGATCGATTCCTGTAACTTGAGGCTAAGATACTACACAGGGGAAATAGTAAATCCTTTGGGGGTCATTAAGCCAGAAGTAAGGTATAAAAACAAGTGTAAAAATTTGGATTTGTATGTAATTAAAGGTGGAAATACTATATTAATCGGCCGACAGTGGATGGCCGAATTGAAAGTACAATTATTTACTAACCTCACTAACGGGGTAGTATCTGTTAATAGTTTACAGAACAATAAGTTTGATATGTCCGAATTTAGTTCCAGATATTGTGAGGTGTTTGAGGACGGTTTGGGTCGATTCACCGGAGGCGCGGTAAGCATCCACGTGCGCCCGGGTGCGCGGCCGGTGTTCATGCGCGCGCGCCCGCTGGCGTATGCGCTGCGCGAACCGGTGGAGCGTGCTCTGGACCAGCTCGTGCGGGACGGCATCCTCACGCCTGTGGACCGATCAGATTGGGCTACGCCGATCGTACCAGTGGTAAAAAAGGACGGTACTATCAGAATTTGTGCTGATTATAAAATTACTTTAAATAAAGTTTTGGAAGTGGATCGTTATCCCTTACCGCGAGTAGAGGATTTGTTATCTCGTTTACATGGAGGGGAATATTTCAGTAAAATTGATTTATCGCAAGCTTATGCGCAATTAGAACTAGATGAGTCTAAAAAATACACGGTTATAAATACGCATAAAGGTATGTTTATGTTCAATCGCTTAGTGTACGGGTTGTCTTCGAGTCCCGGAATATTTCAAAGGCGTTTAGAACAATTATTTGCCGATTTGCCCAGTGTGGGCGTATTTTTAGATGATATTATTATCACGGGGGCTTCAACTCAAGACCACATCAGTAATTTGTACAAAGTCTTTGACCGATTACAATCGAGTGGTCTCAAGGTAAAAAAAGAAAAATGCAGTTTCTTTTCTAAAAAAATAAGTTATTTAGGGCACATAATTAGCAAAGATGGGGTGCAAACGTGTGCCGAAAAAGTCAAAGCTATAACTGATACACCCGCCCCCTCAAATGTATCGGAGCTGCGATCATTTATCGGTATGACAATGTACTATGCCAAATTCGTTAAGAACGTCAGTACAATTCTTTCGCCTTTGTATCGACTGCTCCGGATTGATGTACCTTTCAACTGGTGTGACAAGTGTGAAGATGCATTCAGAAAGGTTAAGCAGCAACTAGCTTCAAGTGAGGTACTGATGCATTATTCGCCAGACCTACCGCTCGTGCTGACGGCCGACGCCAGCAGTGTTGGGGTCGGCGCTGTACTGTCACACATAACAGCTGCCGGGGAGCGGCCGATTGCGTATGCGTCGCGTTCATTAGGCACCGCCGAGCGGGCTTATTCGCAAATAGATAGAGAAGCGCTCGCCATTGTTTTTGGCATCAGAAAATATCATCAGTATTTATACGGGCGTAAGTTTGTGTTAAGGACAGATCATAAACCATTAACATACATTTTCGGTGATAAGGTAGGCATTCCCGTAATGGCAGCATCGAGGTTGCAGCGGTGGGCAATACTATTGGCAGGTTATAATTACGAAATAGAATATGTGTCATCAAAGAAAAATTGCGCCGATGCCTTATCAAGACTACCTCAAAGTAAACAGCCGAGTGAGAGTACGGAGATCACTTATGTTAACTTTGTGGAGGATTTTCTTCCCGTGAAACACGACGAAGTTAGGAAACAGACGATTAAAGATGTATTGTTAGGTAGGATACTTCTATACGTGCAATCTGGTTGGCCGTCATCGTGTGCAGAGGAGTCGATAAAACCATATTTTTCTCGACGTCATGAATTATATGTTGAACGCGGCTGTTTAATGTGGGGATACCGGATGGTAATACCGCAAATCTTACGGAAGGATGTACTAAAGCAATTACATATTAGTCACATGGGTATCGTCAAAACAAAGTCATTAGCGCGCAGTTACGTATGGTGGCCGAACGTTGATAGTGACGTAGAATCGTTGTGCCACAGTTGTGAGACTTGTGCGATAGAGGGCGCTGCACCACCGCGAGCGCCGCCGCAGCCTTGGCCTTATATCACACAGCCGTGGAGCAGGGTACATATCGATTTCTTAGGGCCTTACCATGGTAGCACATACTTGATTTTAATTGATGCAAGTTCCAAATGGTTGGAAGTGTTCGAAATGTCGCGTACAAATGCAAATCAGGTAATTCGAGTTTTACGTAGCACTTTTGCGCGATTTGGTCTTCCGGTGGAATTAGTGTCAGATCAGGGCCCCCCTTTCACTAGTGTAGAATTTTGTTCTTTCTTAAAAAAAAATGGCATACGACAATGCTTTTCACCAGCATACCATCCTTCTTCAAACGGTGCCGCGGAAAACGCAGTAAAATTATGCAAATCTGCTATTAAAAAAGCCTATAGAGATAACAAAGAAATAGATGCCGCATTACAAACGTTTCTTATAAATTATAGGAACACAGTCCAATGTACGACCGGGGAGACACCAGCGATGTTGTTACAACGACGGCCATTACGTACTCGCTTAGATTTGTTGCGCGCAGACCGCGCACTTGACGATCGGGTGCGAGCAGCACAACAACGACAGGTACACAATTCAGGAGGCGTTTTACGAGATTTAGCCCCACAAGACGAGGTGTGGACAAGAAACGGTACTTCAGGGGATAAATGGTCGAAAGGTACAATCCAAGCTAGAGCAGGGTCGTGCGAATATATTGTAAATAACGGTGAGGGACGGCTCATTAGAAAACATATAGATCAGGTAAAACGTAGGTCTCGTTTATCCGACTTCATGGGTTCTGATAGTACAGTCACAGAAAGTTTGCCACTGTCACCAACTCAAAAGTCACAGGCGGAAGATGTGGTTCCGATACCTGATGGTCAGAGGAAGGTAAATAAGACAAACCTAGGGAGTGAAAGCGAAAAAGAAAGGCTAGATACTGAATGTGATTCGGAGGTGGTATTGAGCCCCGAACTTCCACCACCATCATCACAGCCGGAGGATCGACCCAAACGTACTCGTAAGCCCGTAACAAGATTTAGAGTAACATAAACATAACATAAATACAGACTGGTTAGTTATGTAATGTAAATTGTACCTAATTGCAGATGTATTAATAAAATAAAATAATAAATGTTATATTAAATAATTCCGAGACTAAGTGGTGAGGTGTGATGTATTAGTATTAAGGTAGATGTAAGTGCAAAAGTATATATTAAGAATATGTGGGTAGGGGCTAAAATGTACGGGAGCGCTTGTGTAATTAGTGCTTATGTCAGTCGGAATATACTCGTGTAACTGTAATCAGCTGTTTCATTTCTGGACTCTGTATCCCGACATCCTGGTGTATTACTTACCAAATACTTCAGATTTCAATACATGCTTACTTAAAAATGACTCTCGTTCCTCTTCTTTTAAATCCATTGTACAATCTTGTAACTTAACTCTCCTTCCGCTAAATGCCACTCATCATTTTCCTAACTGTACTCCTTCGCTTCTTGATCTTATTCTAGTATCCTCTCTGTGTCATGTTGTTAAGCATGGTCAGTTTTCAGCTGATGCCTTTTCCTATCATGATCTTGTCTATGTTTCCTACAAAATTCGCCCACCTAAAGCTAAGCCTAAAATCCTATTGCAACGCGATTTTGGTGGTATGAATCTAGAAAACCTGCGAGAGGATGCCAGGAACTTTGATTGGACCCACCTGTTATCTACTGAGTCGGTTGATGGGAAAGTTTATCTTCTAACTGATATCCTCAACCAGCTGTATGATACACACGCCCCAATTCGCCCGGTTAAAATTAAACACCTCCCTGCCCCATGGCTCACTGATCATATTAAAGCTATGTTACACAAAAAAGCAGCTGCAAAGACCAGATATAAATGTAGGCCCAGCTCCTCTAACAGGGTGAAGTATGTAGCTATCCGCAATCACTGCAATAAGGTGTGTAGGGATGCTCAACGCCGCCACATTCACAGCTCCGTCGAAAACGGAGATCCAGCTAAAGTCTGGACATTTCTTAAATCGATGGGAGTTGGAAGATCAACCCATGATACTATTCCTAAGGATCTAAATCTTGATTTATTAAATCAACAGTTTTCCTCTTCGCCTCAATACAATGGGGTTTTAAAAGCTAGCACAATCAACCATCTTTCATCTCTTCCAACCCCCAATTACTCACCGTTTGTTTTTAATCAATTGTCCGCTTGTGATGTTAAGAAGAGCATAATGTCTGTCACATCCAATGCGGTCGGTAGTGACTGCGTTAGCCGTAAAATGATACTTCCTGTCCTGGATGAGATCCTCCCAGTGATTTGTCACATCCTTTCTTACTCATTATCCTGTGGTGTCTTTCCATCTATGTGGAAAGATGCTCACATCACTCCACTGCCCAAAAAAGCCAATCCTTTATCTTACTCCGAGTTCCGTCCCATATCTATATTACCCTTCCTTTCTAAAGTACTTGAACGCATCGTCCAAAACCAGCTTAGTTCTTTCCTGCACAGTAATAATCTCCTTGATCCTCTCCAGTCCGGGTTTCGCCCGGGACATAGTACAACCACTGCTCTAATCAACATTACGGATGATATCAGGATGGGTATGGAAAACGGAAATCTGACGGTTTTATCCTTACTCGACTTCAGGAATGCTTTTAACACCGTCGATTTTGACATCCTGCTTGGCATACTCTGCTCTTTAAACATATCTCCAACGGCAATTGATTGGTTTCGCAGTTACCTGTGTGGCCGCCGGCAGCGTGTTTGCATTGATGGGTGTTCTTCCTCTTGGTGTGACACTACTGCTGGCGTACCACAGGGGGGCGTTCTTTCCCCATTACTTTTCAGTTTATTTATAAATTCTATCTCCAATCAACTTCTGTCATCCTACCACCTCTATGCAGATGACCTGCAGATTTACTCACCGGCTCCGTTGGAGGAACTGTCGGAAGCTATTAATATGATAAATAAAGATCTGCTACAAATATCTGAGTGGAGTCAAGCTTATGGTCTGAGGGTTAACCCTACGAAGACGCAAGTCATTGTTGTTGGCAACTCCAGAACAATATCAAAAATTAATTGGACTACACTTCCCCGAGTAATTTTTGATGGTAATACCATCCCCTTTAGCGACTCTGTTAAAGATTTGGGAATTTATATAGATACCAATCTCTCGTGGGCTCCTCAGCTCGAAGTATTAAGTCGCAAGTTATTTGCTTCTGGACGATCCCTAAATAGGTTGCGAAATTTTCTCCCAACTGCCACCAAAATTGCTCTTGCCAAATCTCTTCTTCTTCCAATCCTTGACTATGCAGATACCAGCTATCCCGACCTCACTGAGGAGCAAGTGAATAAGCTTGAGCGTCTCCAAAATTACTGCATCAGATTCATATTTGGCTTGCGCAAATATGATCATGTCTCAGAATTTCGTGTTAAGCTCAAGTGGCTCCCAATCCGCTTTCGCCGGAATGCTCATATTTTATGTTTGTTATACAATGTTTTGTTTAATCCCTCAACCCCTCATTATCTCAAAGAACGATTTAAGTTCCTTCATGACACACATACTAGACACTTGAGATCATCGGAAAACTTAAGGCTTGAAATGCCAATGCATTCCACTAGATCTTACGACATGTCCTTTACTGTCCAGGCTGTCCGTCTTTGGAATGCTTTACCTATCTCGATAAGGCAAGCTCAGTCGCTTACTTCCTTCAAACTTCTAGTAAACGAACATTTTCACTCGTTTTAACTTTTTTATTCAATTCTTTTCTTATCTTTTTTCATTATTTATTATGCTGCATTATTTGCATTTACATTTTATGTAAGGTTAAGGTGTATGTAGACATTGCATTTGTTGTATGTATGTGTATTTATATATATTTATAGAATTTATGTATTTATTTGTTTATGTGTACATATTTATGGTTTATGTATAATATATTATAAAAATTGTATTTTTAACGTGGATTTATCTATAATTCTAGGATAGTAATTTAGTACGCCACACCCGTTTAATTCACTTATTGCTAAGTAAGATCAAAAATGCTTATGAAAAGCAAGAATTTATTAAGGCAAAAAATGATATAAAGGCAACCTGGAATGTGATTAAGAAAGTATCCGACTTACAAACAAACCACGCTTCTCCCACGGAACTACTACACCTTTCTGAATCACCTAAATCTTCATTAGATATGGTCAATCATTATTTTGCCAACATTGGTAGAAATCTGGCATCAAAAATTACCCCGACTTCCATAGCTTCTGACGTGCCCTTATTGAACTCTACTGGCTCAATGGTCCTTCTTGAGGTAAATGAAAAAGATGTTGAAGACATAATCCTGAGCCTTAGATCTGAATGCGCTACTGGCTGGGACGGTATTCCGGCTCGAATAATTAAATGTACGAGGCATGTTCTGGTTCCAATAATTACATATATTTGTAATATTTCAATTTCATCGGGAATTTTCCCTAATGCCTTTAAAAAAGCTGTTGTTCATCCTGTTCATAAGTCTGGGCCCAGGAATGATGTTAACAATTACCGGCCAATCTCAATACTCACTGCCTTCTCGAAGATCTTGGAACGTATCTTGAATAACAGCCTCATCAGTTTCTTGGAAGCTAACAATATACTAGCTCATAACCAATTCGGCTTCAGAACAAGCATGAGTACTGAAGATGCGGTTATGGGTCTGTCTGAGCATGTAGCTAGGAGTCTTGATAATAGGTCAAAATGTCTGGGTATCTTTCTTGACCTATCGAAGGCTTTTGATACCGTCTCTGTGCCTGCCCTGCTGGGGAAGATGGAAAACATTGGAATCCGCGGTCCCGTTTTGAATATTTTTTCGGATTACCTTAGGGGACGGACTCAATATGTTAAAATGGGTCAACATGAGAGTGAAGTATTACCTATAACATACGGCGTACCCCAAGGAAGCGTATTAGGGCCCACCCTATTTCTCATCTATATAAATGAGCTGTGCAAGATGCCTATTCAGCATTGCAAAATATTCACGTATGCTGATGACACAGCTCTGGTAATAGATGGAGTAGATTGGAGGAAATGCTATTCCAATGCTGAAAAGGCACTGAAAGTAATTATGAAGTGGCTAACGAATAAACTACTTACCCTAAACGTTCAAAAAACGGTATATATTCCCTTTTCAATTAGGTCAAATCAATCCCCACCGATATCATTTGTACTAAAAGCCCACACGTGCACCAATCTGTCCCCCTCCTATTGTAACTGCCTTAACATTTCCAGGACTAGTGGTGTAAAGTATCTCGGCGTTCACATCGACCAAAACCTGAACTGGCACAAGCATATAGATATACTCTCGGGCAGAATCCGAAAACTGATCTATGTATTTAAAAAACTGCGTAGATCTGCAGACACTGATACTGTTAAGTCAGCTGGAATAGTATCAGTTTTAGCCTTTATAGCAGTGACATCAGCTCCTAAGGTATCTGTAATCTTATCAGTCTTAGCCTTTATTCCTGATATCAGATCTGTTCCGACTTGAGTTTTTATGGTAACTAAGTCAGCGCTTAAGTCAGCTGGAATAGAATCAGTCTTAGTTTTTATTGCATCTACATTAGTTCCAATACCTAATAATGTAGCAATTGCACCTCCAGTCATGAACTTTGTTGCTGTAGCACTGTAATCTATTTCAGCAGCACCATTAGGTTCATACTTAAAAGTGTTGAAAACATTAGTAGCATTGTCTACACCAAAGGTATACTTATTCTGTGCAGCATCTTCATAAATTATGCTTTTAATGTTAGGGGATGGTACATTTCCTCCAGAGTTGTCTTTAAAAGTTAAACTAGCCATATCACTTTCCGTTAATTATAAAAACCATAATGTGCATGAAAATAATATAAATTCCGTAAATACTAGATTTTGCATAAGATTTCCTTGAAGCTTTTCGCTTCAGAATTCTTCTCTTGTGATCTAAGTATGTAGCAGACGATGTCATCCTAGTAGCCCCTTTGGTGTTATTCCAGTGCTTGACACTGGAATCCATTTTTCCATCATAAGAAACGTTGATTACTTTTATACTAGCAAATTTACTGGATGCCAGTGTCTGGGCATTGGAATAACAAAAAGAGGGCAGGGCCCTCCTTATATATTAGATATAGGCTGAGTTATGATCGTGATAAACGTGATCGCTTGCGCAGTCGAACATTTTCACAAAACCATTCTCTAGATAGAGATTATATTCATGATGTTGATCTAATAACTCAAAGTTATCTTGTGTTTCTAAGCTAACGTGACTTGAATCTGATAGCAATTCGTAATTTGGATTATCTATTTTACTAATGCTGCTTATTACTTTGCCATTACCATTTGATATAGCCAAACTATAACTATCACCATCCTTCATTATTTTGATGGATACCTTATCTTCAGGTAACACTATAAGCTTTTTCGTGTCACTATCGTGAATTAGAAATTTGCCATCTTTAAAGTAATACTTGTCTTCCGGCAAAGCACCAATCTTATAATCCGATGTATGCAGTTTGTTCCAAAAATCTAACACAGATTGCTTATCTGCTCCTTCTGCTCTATTATACAAGGCTTTCACATCATTATAATCTATGATTACATTTGCCTTATGCTTTCCTTCTACATCTCTATCATAGCTCTTTTCTATTTTCAAGATTGTGTCTTTCAACACTACCTGCTCTTTCTCCTCCACTGAAGCTGACCTTTTTGCCCTTGTTGGAATTTGTGGTTGATCAGACTGTATTTCACTGTTGTCGTTTCTCTCTTCAGCAACAACATTAGTAGTACTATGAACTTCTGTCTTAGTTTCACTTACTTGCCCTTTTGGACTTTCGGTTTGTTTCTCTTTTGTGAATATTCTCTGATAGTCCGTGTAGCCTCTGTTAGTATCGCCGATATCGCCACTGCCTTGATCGAAAGTTATTTTTTTACTTCCATTTCCCATATTCTCAATTTCAACTTGAGGAGAAACAGATGCGAGGAAATCATTATAGCTGTAGTTATAATCAGCAGAAAAGAATATTTTTCCTTTGAAGTTATGGAAATTATTAGATAACATTCCTATTTCTTCATCAGTATCACCATCAAATAGTTTTACTTTAGTGAAATATCTTTGATTGTTGATTCTCACTATTTCACCACTCGAGTTTCTTTGTATCTGATAATCATTTGGATCATGTTTAATGGTAAAAAGTTTACCAGGGGCATATTTTTCTAAGTTTATAAGGCCCACATTTATATGTTTATGAGAATAATCTCTCTTTTCATATTCATGTGCAAATACTGGGTTGATATATTTGTATTCTTCTGGTATAGTATTACCTTGAGCATCATACCTATATTCATTACCACGTTCATCAGCTGGCACTAATTTGTATCCTTCATCCTTTTGCACTAACTTTAGATGAGTAACTTCTTCAGGTAACTGATAGCGTACATTTTTTCCGTGATCACACAGTGAATTTCTCCTTCATACATTCCACGAGCTTAGGATCGCCAGAAATACTTTACTTGAACATAGTTTTAGGTATTTACTGTATCAATATTAAAAACAGATAGCTGAAACAGTCAAGAGACTGGGTAGGTATTTCAGGCGTATTTAAAAAATTGGAGCTTTTTACAAAAATAATCAACTTTACATACAAGTTACCTGCTAAAAGTTTATTTACGACGACGAAGTGGAGTCCGCCGCGTTCAATACACAAACGTGCCCGTTTTATACTATTGTCTTTTAGCTTTCTTAACGTGTCTCTGTCACTTTTCATTCTATCAAAGGCGTCCACTATCGCACTGCGTAACTCGTCACGATTTTCATGTTCACGGGTATAAACAAGTCTTTTGATTTCCGACAACAAGAAAAAGTCCAAAGGCGTTCAGTCCGGGCTCCTAGGCGGCCAAGCCACGGGACCGCCGCCGTGGCCTATCCACCTATCACCGAACTGAGTGTTTAGGTAGGCACGCACTACACTTGAATAATGAGCGGGGCAGCCATCATGCTGATAGTAAATCCCTGCTAAGTACGCTACAGGGATATCATCTAACAGCCAGCCCCGATATTATCGTTTATAACATGTCTAAAAACGAGCTGTTAGATAGCGTTCAATGAAAATAGTCACTATTAATTGGCCGTTATAATAACTGCCTACACATTAGCACTAAACTGAACTTGGTGATAGTCTTCCCGTACTAAGTATGGATTCACGAGAGTCCATTAATGTGCACAGTACAGCTGAACAATTGCTAAGTAATTCGCGTTCGTATATTCGTACTGACGACACATTTTCGCGTGACAACGTAAATCTTACCGCGCGCGAGTTGCAGTAGAACTAGCGCCCGGCCCGCACGCCACCGGCGCGGCGGCGACACTGCGGCGGGCGCGACACTGCGGCGCCGCCGCCGCTCAGCGTGGTAGGTAATAATAGGTAGTGCGTCCGAGTGGATTGTCGGCAAATGTGTAGGTAAGTTAGCGGCAGCGCGCGGGCGGCTTTTATGTCTTTGTCGGCATGCTTTACTGCTTATTTGTGTTAGTTGTGTACCTATGTGTGAGTAACATTGAATGATATCGATCGTAGTAATCGTAGTACGTTAAATTTAGTGGCGTTACCATGTATCCTGGTTTCGTTCTAGTTTTTTGTATGTCTGTCACATTTTTTATAAAAAAAAATATCTTTATTTCATTTAAATTTCACATAAATGGATTCCATTATTGATATAGAGTCCAAAATTTTCGTCCCAGCAATAGTTATAATTTCACGGTGTATAATCTTTCCATTTATCACAAAAAAAATTTTTTTTCAAAAACCCAATTCTTATAATTGAATACATAGTGTTATTTATAAAACACATTGTTTTGTTTGAACTTTACAAATTTTAATACTATTGTTGTAAACAACATAATATACTAACTAATTACGAGATGGGCAGCGGCGGAGTCCAAAAAAAACCAATTAAATATAATAAAAGATTTATTACGAGTTACAATAATGAACTTAATTACTACAACTTATAATTAGGATGTCCTAACGTCCCGATGTTAGGTGACAAAAAGGCGCCGCGGAAAGCGGGCGATCAGTTTTTATTAATTGATGAAGCGGAGTTGCATAATCGAAGTACGGCGAAATCGAATGACGGTGCGCTGTATGTTAGAGTTGTATCTAAGGGCATCTTCAGATATAACACCTCCCTCGTAAGATGAGCAACTATTTGCCTATGTCTAATGCAAAAGTTGCGGCTCTTCTGTCTGGTTCCGATAACTCAATAACTTCCTTATTACTTGTCGTTAACGATGTCTTACCTCGACGTATAAAATACACGCTAAGCAGTGCACTTGCACTTAACAGTGCAGTCATCATTAAGTACAAAGGTATTGTTGTATGGTAAATACTCGATGAATCCTCGGAATCGGTTTCGACAGAAGTCTCCATTGTAATTTGTCTTTGTATATTATTCAACGAATTTAAGTCAATTGAAGACAGGTGGTACTTTAACTCGTTTTTCTGGGTATGATTAGTCATCCGTGGGAACGATGTGATTTCGACGATGATTCCATTAACTTTGTCATCGATATTTGCTAATGTAAATTCGGGTGATTTCATCTTGCAAGATTTGGGTATAGTTGCTAGGAAGCTGCCTTGTAATAGTTGATGCTTTTCTTGTCCACAGGATAGTTGAACTTTAGTAGGTTTCGGGAATGAAATGATGTAATGTCTGCTGTCCAGCTGTAAAAGAGCCTCCTTAGTCAGAGAGATAGGCGTGATTTGACACGTTGCATCTATCTCTTGAAATTGGATTAATTTATCTATGCAATCTAATTCGGAGCGAATTTGATGACTTATTTTCTGCTCGCATATATGCCATGCATCTACCTTCGGGCATTCAGCCTCTGTGTACACGAACTCCTTCAAGTTGGTTGCTACATAGGGATAGGCGGGAAGGATTACTTTGTTTTCCTTATTTGGTACAGGGCAGAGTCTATATAATTTATAGGTAGTGGGGAGAGTGATAGGGAATTTCAGGACAACCACGATCTTCCTATCAATGTAATAAGAACCTAAACTAATTATATCATAGTAATATCTGATATCTAAGTCTATTATCTGATCTAGGCTATATAAGTGCCGTAATTTGCTTAACATAATTTTTAAATCCTTAACACTTAGTATAGAATGGTGCAATGATCTTGTACGACTAAAAGCGAATATATTCTCTAACCGATTAATTTCACCGTCTAACTCTTGTACGTTATCACTAAGAATAACAAAGAGTTGTGCAAGGTGTGCGTATCTTAACGCTCGCTCGTTATCCGAGGTAGTCATGTTAATGACGTACATAAGAGCTTTGTCTAATTTATGCTGATTTATAGTTAAATTGCTTAGTAACTGAGTTTGCTGTACGGTAAATTCTTTAAATAATGAAATATGTTCATTTAACTTGTTAGAAATAAGCCTATCATTTTTCTTTAAGGTTCTCATAACGTTTTCGTATCTTAAAGCATCATCGTGATCTAGATTACCGGAAATTGATTTTATTAAAGTGCCCAATGGATTAAATATGCCTCGTTTGAATCTACCGGGTTGCAAAGTTTCTAATTGTAACAGGATTCTATTTAATTTATTATGCAAATATTTAATTTGAGTATTAAAAGAAGGCAAGCTATTGTTAGATAAGAGGTGCATAGTTTCGACTAATTGTGTCTGTAAGTCATAGATTTGTTTTTCTATAAATGTTAAGTTAATGTCTTGTAAAAACGTATGGTGATGGGATATAATTTTCGTAGCTCCTAAGTCATAAGGTAAAATTCCAGGTCCATTGTCAAGGCTGTTAAGTCGGATCTCTTGAGTTTGGGCCTGGCACGTCATTATCATCACTAGGTACCTGTAACAATGGGGGGTCTTTATTTTTCTTCGGTCGTTTCAGTCTGGTCTTAGCTACGGGTCCGCGTTTCTTGGATGTATAAATATGAATAGGTAAGTCAGCTATAACTTTGTCATGGGTAAAACGACTAGCAAGTTTTTGTCGGGATGCAGCGGGATTCTGTATATAAACTTCCTGATTCTGCGAATATTCTACTTCGGGTTCCCTACTGCTGTTACGTTGCGTCATTAAAGATTCTTTATCGATGAGTGATGACTCATGAACAAGTTGATATACTGTTTCCATTCTACCCCGGTGGTCTTGAACGTACTGTTGTAATAATCGTTCCGTCATATTAACGTCTGTCGGGTCCCGTGGGTCGAAATGTCCGGTGATAAGGTCAAAGGGTCGACATTTGGTTAGGCTATGAATAGAGCTATTGTAGGCTAAAAGAGCATATGGTACTAAATTGACTGCCAATTCAGTTTTGTATTTTAATTTTAATAATCGTAAATGTTCGATAAGCGTGTTGTGGAAACGTTCTATCATGCCGTTTTCGTTCGGGGCATGAGCAGCAGTGGTGTGATGCTGTATTTTATGTAATCGTAAGAATTCGCTAACGACCTGATTTGTGAATTCTGTCCCCTGATCAGTCGCTAGAGTCATTGGGTAACCATGATGAGTACTGAAATTAAGAAGAGATTTTACTATGTTTGGGGCAGTACAGTCTGACATACGATAGGCCTGGGCGTACTTAGAAAAAGAATCTATGAATGTCAGATATTTTTCCTGTTCTATCGTTAAAACGTCAGCGTGAATAATATCGAATGGTTTTCTCGGTGGCGGGACTATTCTGAATTGTTGGCGAATTGGATTACGATCATATTTAGCACAACCGCATATTACGCACTCATTTATATACTTTGATATGTCGGTTTTCATTTTAGGCCAAAAGTACTGTTGTGATAAAGCCAGGTAGGTTTCATTTATGCCACGATGGTTGGTTTTTCCTTCGTGGTATTTGCGTATTATATCTTGTTGGTTTAAAAACTCTGATACATTAATAATTTGCTTTTTTACAAGAAATAATTTCATAGAAGAATTTTTAAATGCTCCTTGTATTATGGGAACAATTTCGTACATTTTGTCAATAGGTTGAACTAAAATAGCAGTGCAGAATTTGGGGTCTACATGCTTTTTAATTATGTCTACAATATCCTGGTCAAAATTGGGACTTAAGCGTACGTCAGTTACGACTTGAAGGTAAGCGTCAAAGGGTTTTATTAACTTTGGTTTAGGTCTTGCCGGATGATTAATTATATTTAAAATAATTTGTCTGCGAAATTTATTTAATGGGTCATCACTTACGGGAATGTTAAGTATTGGGTTCTCGACACTAGTATGTGCGGTTTCAGTATCTGATATATGTGGTGCAGTTAAAGTCGATGAACTATGACGTTCACGAGCTTCCATTGACATAGTTTCAGGTGCTGTTATAGTTGACGACGAGCTATGGCGACGGCCTGGTGTTTCCGATGTATTAACTAATAGTGAAATCGTCTCATCATTATGAATTTCGATTCGCGACAGGGCATCAGCATTAGTGTTGCAACTACCTTTTTTATAAATAACTGTAAAATCAAATTCAGATAATTTTAGTCTCCATCTAGTAAGACGCGAGTTAGGTTCTCTTAGGTTCATGAGCCACTGTAATGGCTTATGATCCGTAACTACCTTGAACTTCCGCCCAAAGAGGTACGGCCTAAAGTATTTGGTGGCCCACACAATACCTAGAAGCTCTTTCTCAATCGTAGAGTAATTAGTCTCACCACTGTTTAACGTTCTAGAGGCGTAAGCTATTGGTCGGTCAGTCCCTATAGGGCCCTGTGATAGCACGGCTCCTAGCGCGAACTGCGATGCGTCAGTAGTTAAAATAAAATCCTTAGCAAAGTCAGGGTACTGTAAAATAGGGTCATTAGTCAGAAGAGTCTTACAGTGTTCAAAGTTCCGTATATAGTCAGGTGTTAATATAATTTTGGATCCCTTTTTCAGACATGCGGTCAGAAATTTTGTTGTCCTTGCAAAATCTGGTATAAATTTACGGTAGTAACCTACCAAACCTAGAAATGATTTAATTTGTTTGGTAGTTTTAGGTATTGGGTAATTTGAAATCGCAGAAATTTTATCAGGATTTGGTTTTACACCATTGGGGGTAATGATATGGCCTAAGTAAGGTGTTTCGCGTTTTAGAAACTCTGATTTATCCATTTGGATCTTGAAATTAGACTCTCTAAGTCGCTGAAATACACTACGCAGATTACAAATGATTTCTTGGAGTGATGTCCCAAATACTAAAATATCATCCAGATACACTACACATATCTTATTCAGTAGTCCTCGGAGTACATTATCCATCACTCTCTGGAAGGTAGTTGGGGAATTTTTGAGACCCATCGGCATTCTCAAGAATTCGTAATGTCCATGCTCTACATTAAATGCAGTTTTATGAATGTCCTTGGGATTAAGTTCTACTTGGTAAAAGCCACTAGTTAAATCTAATGTAGCGAAGTATTGACACTTCCCTAGTTTGTCTAATATATCGGCGATGTTCGGGATGGGGTATTTATCGTCAATTGTCTTATCATTTAACTTACGAAAGTCAATGACTAAGCGCCACTTAACTTTTCCAGATGCGTCACTTTTCTTAGGCACGACCCATATAGGTGCGCTTTTTTTTATTTGAGTTTGTACCTCTTCCCTGTGTATATAGGGATATCTATAGGTTTTCGAATGGACCGGTAATTCGTCTGTAGTATTAATGGTGTGCTTAATTTTGTTAGTGAATGTTAACGGCTCGTCTTCTAAATAAAATACGTCCGAGTATTCGGTACATAAGTTAGTTAAGTTGACTGTCTCCTCTGGATTTAAATGATCTATGCGCAATCGCGATAAGACCTCTCGCGTTCGAGCATTGTTATTAAAAGTATCGAGTTTCATTGCAGGTACGGTCTGTTCGTTAAATATGTTAGCGTGAATTGGTATGGATAGCGAAAAAATGATGTCATTATCCGTCGGATTTGTGACTTCTAAAGATGCTTGATTATTTTTCGCAACTGTTAGACAGTCACTTATATGACAATTACATATAATTTGCTGATCGACAAGAATGTCGCCTTGGCTTATATCTGTGGGTACACGTATTAATTTTGAAGATTGTGCCGGAATTATACTTTCATGTAAATTAAGGTATGGCGAAGCATACATATATATAGGGTTTCTGGCGAACTCAGTATTGAGTATTAATGATCCCAGATCGACTTTAGCTAACCAACGTGTAAGAAGGTCGCATCCTATAAGTCCGTCGAAATATTCGTGGAATCTATATACATATAACTTAATTGGAACTTTATCTTTTATTTCTTTAAAACACGGTATAGTAATTGTGTATTCGTTTCTAGAAGAGGAATTGAAATTTGTGACTACAAATGGGTCAGGGTCAAAACGAACATTTGGAAAGTACTCTTTCGCGATATCAGGGCTTATGAAAGATTGATTAGCACCGGTATCTATTAAAAAGTGTAAAGGCCGGAAATCGGGCTTGATATATAATTTTATATAAGGTAACTGCCTTTTATTATGTATATTTATTTCTATTCGGGGGCACTCTTTAGGCTGCCCTTGGGAAAATTTTGGGGGTTGATAGCGGCCTCAGAAGAAAGGTCTATATCCTCTGTAGTTTGAATCTCAGGGATTTCCTGTGACGATTGATAGGTATCATACTCAGGTTCGTAGGCATAGTCATAATAGTTATTGTCACTTTCGTCATAGTCATAGTAGTCTTCGTAAGTCTCATGATTATTTATCTGTCGAGTCTTAAAGTAGTTATTGGGTGGTGGATTACCATGTATAGTCCAGTCATGTCTAGTCGGGGGTAAAGGGCGTGCAACAGGGTGGCTAATACCACTCATAGGTCGAGGTTGATTATTGTTATATTGCGGCAAAACTGGTTGACGTGGCGTAATCCTAAAACCAGTAGACATATTAGATCGCGGCAGTGCCCTAAACATCTGTTGTGTTCTAGACGGTCCCTGGAATGGTCTAGGCTGCTGCATATTAGGTGGTTGATTAAACGGACCTCTTATTTGGAACGGATACGTTTGCGGTACATTTTTATGCACAAGCGGAGTAGATGAATTTCCGTGTGAAAATGGTTTTCTAGAATGTTGGGGTGGAAGCTTCTGCTGGAGGTAAAGGATATTCATTTCCTCCTGAGCATATTCAAGAGCTTTTTCTAATGAGGGTGGTCGCATACACCTAATCCTCGAACCTAATGGTTCCTCTAAACCTTTTAAATACGTTTGAAGAGCTAACTTTTTATATAACAAACGCTTAGCTTCCACTGTAGTATCGACATTATCATGCAATTCTACGTAAGTCATAATAGTACTTAGCATATTTTGTACGCGCTCGTAAAATACTTGAGGTGTATCTGATCCTTGGGCTAATAATGACATATCACTATACAAAGCGGATTCGTCTCTATGATCTGAAAAGTTATGAATCAATGTGTTCCTTACGCCATTCCAATCTCTAGGTATGCCGTTCGTCACTAGGGTTCTAGCGGCAGCACCCGTGATTTTATTTAATATGCCATTCAATAAGGCTAGGTTAGATAATTCATATCCGGGCGTTGGGTTGGCATAATTAACAACTAAACGATCACAAAGTGATAAAAATCTAATTAAAGTATTACAATTACCATCAAACTCAGGTACCAACCTTAGTGCTTTGTCAATTTTATTAATAATTTCGTCCTGATTGACGACGCCTTGCTGCTCCATTATTAAATCTAAGTTACCTACGTCTAAGTTACGAAAAGTGTCCCTCTGCGCGATGCGGGAGGACGATCGTGGACTTAGGGGTTCGATACCCCTGCAGGATCGCGATGATCGTGGGTGGAAAATTTTGAAGGAAGTAGCGACCGACTATAGAGAATTTGTGCAACTCACATATACATATCGGTGGCTCCTCGTAGTATCGATTTCTGGATACTCAGGATCTCCAACGGCTGCTCTCGGTTCTCCTTTGATTGCCGACGATGCACGTTAAAACGTGGACAGCGCGCGCGAGTGTCCAACAGGATCGTGGAATAGCTTACACGCACTGACTCGACAATCCTACCGACTGCGCCAATTACGAGATGGGCAGCGGCGGAGTCCAAAAAAAACCAATTAAATATAATAAAAGATTTATTACGAGTTACAATAATGAACTTAATTACTACAACTTATAATTAGGATGTCCTAACGTCCCGATGTTAGGTGACAAAAAGGCGCCGCGGAAAGCGGGCGATCAGTTTTTATTAATTGATGAAGCGGAGTTGCATAATCGAAGTACGGCGAAATCGAATGACGGTGCGCTGTATGTTAGAGTTGTATCTAAGGGCATCTTCAGATATAACAAACTCTTTTGTTAATTTTGTGTAGACAATATTTTTCTTTTGATAATATTGTGTACTATTGTTTGTTATATTTAATTATATTGTGAACTTAAGTTTAACTTAGTTATCAATGATTATTGTGCTCAAACTTATATTGTAAGATATTTATTGCATCTTCTCATTGCCAAACACTTTGATATTTTCATAAAAATAACTTATAACTTTAATAATATTTCAACTTAACCTTAAATATTTTATATCTTTTGAACTTTGCTTTTTGCTCATCTTTTTGTTCATTCATCATGGATAAGGAACTTCAGCTTTCTCCGCCTCCAGCTGCTGAAAATAACTTGGAATCTGTTGATGCTTGCGCTATTCCTGATGCCAGTGCACATGTTGCTGACATGATTAATTTAACAAAAGTACATTCTTTTGATAAGAATGACAAGTTTGCACATTCTTCTTTAGCTTTTGCGGCATGCACTTTGCCTTTTTTTTTTTTAATTTATTCATCTAGTTCAAATTTTGATGAAAGGTTTGTTAGTTGTTTCATTTAAAGACTTGCTTAGTGGTATTACTTTTAAATGGTTTCACACAATACGTTTTCGCATTCTATCATGGCACGAGCTTAAATTTGCTTTATTTAAACGCTTTAACATTTCAGATCTTATGTTCAAGGAATTAAGTTTACCGTAATAACTGATCATGCTAGTTTGAAGTGGCTTTTAGGTTTAAGTAACCCTAGTGGACGTTTAGCACGTTGGGCTGCGAGAATTTCTCAATTTACTTTTGATATAGTTCATAAAAAAGGATCTTTACATTTAGTCCCAGATGCTTTGTCTCGTATTGAAGTTAACGCCATAGGAACCTCTCAAATTAATTTAGTGTTACCTGATGATGATATTTATGATCCTTGGTATAAAAAACTATTTATTAAATGTCAGAAATCTCCTTGCAGATATAAAAACTTTAGAGTAGAAAATAAAACTTTTTATAAATTTTGTAAAAGTAAGTTTGACCCTAATAGTCGTCTTAATTGGAAGATAGTTATTCCTAAGGAGCATATTATAGATACAATTCGTTCTAGTCATGATGATGTTAATTCTGGTCATCTTGGTATTCATAAAACTTTAAATAAATTAAAACAACATTATTTTTGGAAAGGAATGTTTAACAATGTTCAACAATATATTCTAGCTTGTGATACTTGTAAAGCTTATAAACATACCACTCATCCTCCTTTTGGTATTATGGTTAACCCTAAAAAAGTTGATAGACCCATGCTAATGCTTTCAGTAGATATTATAGGTATATTACCTAAAACTAATTCAGGTCATAAATATATTCTTTCGGTCGTTGATGTTTTCACTAAATACTGCTGGATTTTTCCCATGATAAATGCTACTACTAGAGTAATTAATAAACTTTTTGAAAAAGAAATATTTCTTAAATTTGGTTGTCCTAAGATAATTGTTTGTGATAATGGTACACAATTTACTTCAAAACATTTTGTAGAATTTCTGAAAAGTTATAATATTACTAAAATATTCTTTAATACTTTGTATACTCCTCAGAATAATCCTGTTGAGAGATATAACAAAACTATTGAAACTTGTATATCTTGTTATGTTAATGAAGATCATAGAACCTGGTCTAAATACTTACCTCATGTTCAATTAGCTTTAAATAATAGTGTTAATCTTGCTACAGATTTCACACCTAACTTTTTGATGTTTGGAAGGGAACTTATTTTTGATGCTTCTTTACATCGTTTGAGTAACTCTGTTAATAATTTGAGTGAACTAGAGGTTTCCAATAGAACTCACTATGCTGATTCTCTTAAGTCACTTAGTGATATTTTTGTTAAAGTTCAATCTCATTTGTTAAAAGCTTATCAGCGTAATGCTCGCTATTATAATAAGGGTCGACGAGTCATTTCTTTTGATGTGGGTGATGAAGTGTGGAGAAGGAGTTTTGTTCAATCTCATGCACCTACTTATTTTTCGGCAAAACTTGCTCCTAAGTTTATTAAATGTAAAATTATTGAAAAGATCTCTGATAACGTTTATATTCTAAAAGATCTTAGTAAAGGTACTACTGGCGTTATCATGTTAAAGATATAATTAAATTCTAATTTTTGGTTCCAAGCGTTAGTCTTGATTTTGATAATTTTGTTTGAGGTATCCTTATAGTAGTGTGAAGTATGGTAGGATGAATGATCGGTTAATAGGATTTTGAATGATGCAGTATGATAGGTAAACTCATATAAATTTATTGAATTCGATTTCTTACCTTTCTAAAATATAACTTAGGACAATTTAAGGCTTATAACTTTCCCCGCACTCATTTATGTTATTCATATCAAAAGATCTTATATTTTATTTGTTTTTTATGAAATCTTGTATACAATTTTTATTCATGCTTGTATGCAGGATCTGTATACATACTTGTTTTTATACACTTTAAGTATTGTCTTTTGGTGTCTAGGATTTGCTCCTAGCCAGCCTCGTTTTCTATGTTAGGATGCATAACCTTTGTTTGTTTGTATGGATTTGGATACTTGAGTTTTTGTACTCATTTGTAGACATTTCCATATATTTGTTTTACGGATCTCGGTATAACTGTTTCCTTGATTTCGTAGTTTGTTTTTGCTATTGTGCCCGGAAAGTCGGTGGAGTTGTTCCGATCACAATATGCATTTGTTTTTGCTATTGTGACCGGAAAGTCGGTGGAGTTGTTTCGATCACAATATGCATTTGTTTTTGCTATTGTGCCCGGAAAGTCGGTGGAGTTGTTCCGATCACAATATGCATTTGTTTTTGCTATTGTGCCCGGAAAGTCGGTGGAGTTGTTCCGATCACAATATGCATTTGTTTTTGCTATCTGTGCCCGGAAAGTCGGTGGAGTTGTTCCGATCACAACATGCGTTGGTTTTTGCTACTTGTGCCCGGAAGGTCGGTGGAGTTGTTCCGATCACAGTATGCGTTTGTTTTTGCTACCTGTGCCCGGAAGGTTGTTCCGATCACAGGATGCAGTTTTTTTCCGCTAGTGTGCTCGGGAGATTGGTGGTGTTGAGCCGATCACAATATGCGTTTGGTTTTGGAGATGTTTGTGCTCGGGAGATTGGTGGTGTTGAACCGATCACAACATTCTTCCTTTATATTTTTCTACATCCTTGTTGATGTAGAGATTTTAAACTGTGTTTCACAGTTAAACTTTGTTCCAGCTAGTCAGTGGCGAGGGTGCCTAACTGTACTCATATGGACAAAAATTTTTTAGTTATTCTTGTGAAACAGCGGCTATTGCGCCTAACTGTAGAAGAAATTATTTTACCTTGTTTCTTGCTAGTCGGTGGCGATGGTGCCTAACTGTACTCAAATTGGTATGAATAGTTTTTCATTTTTGTCAGCGACGGTTGCGCTTAACTGTACTTTTTGTATCTCTTGGATGTAACTAGTTAGTCAGTGGCGAAGGTGACTTAACTGCACTCATGTTGGTTCTTGTTGTTTTATTTTGTAGTAAGTCGGTTATGTTAGTGACTTATCTGCACTCTTATTGTTTTATTTTATAGTAAGTCTGTTATGTTTGTGGCTTAACTATTCTCTTGGTTTGTTTGTATTCTTTTAAGAATAGTATTAGTTTTTTTGTTATAGGAATGTATTGGTTAAGTTCCAATTTCTTTTTTTAAAAGAGGTCTTTTGCTTTTCTCTTTTGTTTTTTTCTGGCATAAAAGAAATTACCTTCTTTTTTTTTTTTTTTGGGGAGGAATGTAATGTAACGAGCCTTTTTGCTCATTACATGCCTTCGGCCTATTTAGTCTGTTTCGCGTCACTAATTTTGATATATATTTTTATCTGTGGTATTTTTCGTGTTTTGACGTGAGTGACAGATCGGACGGCTACTCACTCTTCGACCCGCATCTACCGGTTGACGATTCAAAACTGAATCTTCGCCTTTAGGTTTTTTTATCTAGGCGATTCCTAGCCATCCTCGGCTGGATTACGCATAATTTTAATGCCATAGTACGGCATATATTAGGTTTTTATAGTGGTGCCGTGATGACGTCCCTATAAATTTATTTTGCCCGATGTCTCTGGTGTGAGGTGACCGCATGGCGCATTTCTTGGTTTGACGAAGGAAGGAGGACTAAACGGTGAGATCCATCAACTTTTAAAGTGCCGTTTGACGGATTTTTCACTTTGCCTCATCGTGCCTTAACCTGCAAATTTTGTTACAGCCTATGGTCGGAATCTCGTACCGAAACATTTAGTTTACTTCGTATTTCGAAGAGGAAGAAACGGTAAGACCTTTTTAATGCTAAAGTGCCGCGTCTCGGATTGATCACTTTGCCTTGCCGTAATCTAATCTATACAATTTGTCCGGTGGGAGGCTAAATAAAGAAATCAAACAAGAACTCCCTTTTGTTTCTTTAATTATAAGCCCGTAGCTTTCAGGCAACAAAATAACAAAGTTACAAAAACATATTAATAACTAGTTAAAATTAACTAATGTAAATTAATTAACTACAGGAAATTATTAAAGTACAGGAGATTATTGCATCTTGAGTATGATAACTAAATTAGTTAAATTAAATTGAAATTAAACATACCAGGGGGTAGTTAACTAGAAAAATAACTAAAATAAAACCATGTGACGAGGTGAGCGTCGGGTGAGCGCTGGATGGGTCCCTCAACAAAACGACCAAGTTAAGTTCATGGGAGAAGGCCAGAACTTAACACGGGAACAAACAAGTGGAAAATATCCTTAGAAGAAACCCTTAGAAGAAACGCCAACAGCGGGCTGTAACGCTGTTCCCGTGTTAAGTCAATTGGAGGTGAGGCTCCGAACAAACTTGGAGAAATACGGGAAATGCTGACGAAACTAAGCACGGATCAGGAAACTATAAAACAATTTATGTCTAAAATTACTGTCAACGCCAATTAATTCGTTTTGTCGCCACCGCCACGGAAATGGCGCTGCAGTCGGCACCGCGCGCCGCGGCTCGAATTGAAGGGGAAGCGGGAGCGCGCGGGGAAGAGAAGACACAAAATTACGCGACCGGTGAGAACGTCTTGCTCCCGAAAATTAATTCTAATTAAATCGTTTTACTCGTATACGTTGCAATTTAAGTAAATTTGATTGAGTGGCGGCCACATATACGTATCAAACCAAACATTGATCCATCGAGCCGGATCGAAACATAAATAATCGTCAGTTAATCGTCGCGTCGGTTCCAGCGGAAGAAAGTCGGTCGGCCATTCAAATTTAAATATCCTCCGTGTCTAATTATTTAAATAAACTCAAAAAGTAAACTTTCATCCACTAAACTTACACCAAACAAAATCTAAACGAACAAGTGCCTGTAGCTTATACATTTACGTACTTAATCTTGAGCAGTGTGTGAATAATTTACAAAGAACCATTTGAAAAAATCTTGCAAAGTACTGTGTTGTGATTGTGACTCATACTCCTGTGCGCGCGCACCGACAAATTACCTTATATGGTCACACACAAACCACCTGTTGATTGTAATGAGGTCGTAACTAAAACAGGAGCAATAATTCAGAATCCAATCTGAGAGCGGCGTAGTGTGGAGGCTACACTGATCGCCTAAAGCGCACGTTCGAATCCTAATAGAACATATCACTTTTTGTCATTTTATTGCATTTATTTCTTGAGTAGCTTCTGCATCAGAAACCAATTTCCGTCATTGCTGGGACTACAGAATACATTATTTTTTTATTTCTTTTTTTAAATTATTTATTGGGCTTTATATCTCATATATCACAGCTACTACAAAATGAGTACATCGGATATGGAGTTCGAAAATGTAACTTATAGAAAAACACACAAGTCAAATTCACTCGACCATCTCTATTATAATAATTCAACACTACTTGATACCACAATGATGAGCGTACCAAATACATCATTAAATGACAGTGACACAATAATAAACCTCAAGGATACCATAAATAGGCTACAAGCAGAATTACAAAGTGCACATCTGGAGATTGAGAACTTGAATAGCGAAAACCTCAGATTGAAGATGGATCTAGGTACCTGCCAAACAACCATTGAAGCATATAAAAAAGTGACTACATCCGAAATAAAGAGCGCGACACCAAGACGGTTCCAAAAAAATTTCTCACTAAATAGCAATTTTTCGACACCGGTTAGATCACCAGCCTCTGTCATAGCTCAAAACAATAATTCACAATTATCACAGATAAAAGATAAAGCTCACACTTTAGAATCTACATCAGATGCAATATGCCTAGATAAAAGTTGCAGTAATAATGAAATTGAGTCCTATAGCGCCTGCAGTACCACACCGAGCAAAAAGACGCATAGCAGGGAAGAATTGTTCGTACATATTATGAGCCCGAAAAAAAGTGTAGGAATTATGAACTGTTCTAAAAAAAGTGAGACCTTGTGTGAAGAACCGAGAATCGAAAGTCAGCGGCAAACTAGTCAGCATAATGACAATGTAAAGTCACAAGAAGACAATTCGAGAAAAAGTAAACATAAAGTTATGATTTTCGCAGACCAAACTGGATATGGTGTTAGACAAATGTTGCAACATTACCTAGGAGACAGTTTCTCCGTTTTTTCTATGTTAAAACCGTATGCAGCTATGAATGAGGTACTTAAGTCTTGTGTATCTATGTGCAGTGATTACGGTAAATCTGATTTTGTACTAATACTGGCAGGTTCTAATGACAAAAACCCGATGACGCTTCAAACTTATTTACATTACACCATGTGCCAGTTACAATGCACGAATGTTATAGTATGTAAAATTTATAATAATAATTTTGTAAATATAAAATTGTTAAACAACCAAGTGAAACTTATAAGTCAAAATTGTGTGAATTCAAGTTTTATTTCGCTAGATGTAAATCATTATGAAGTAAGTTATTATGATAGGCAACCTATATACCTAAATAAGTTGCATGCATGTAGACTCATCCATAGAGAGATTTTGAGAAAAACTTATAAAATAAATTATCAAACCTACAGGAAAAAGATGTCAGAACATGGCGAACTAACTAGACATAAAAGTTGTAAAAATGTCTCCATCCAAACAGATATTTCGGTCTCTGCTATTGAAAACCGTAACTATGTAAAAACTCCATTTGTAAATTCTGCAACGCAGACTGAACATGACACACAAAGATCAGATTTTTTTCGTGAATGATCTTTTACTTGCTACATCATTACGTCACAGTATAACGTCATACTCAACTAATTTAAAATATAACATGTGTATATGTCATCAGAATGTGTGTGGAATCAGCAATAAAAAAGATGATCTAGAAATATATTTGCAAATGCTTGATAAAAATGTTGACTATATCTGCTTAAGTGAACATTTCTTAAACGATAAAACTGTTCAATTATTTAACCTAGAGAACTACAGTCTTGTATCTTATAATATTCGTAATAAAAAGACCAGGGGTGGTACTTTAATTCTAGGGCATACTGATAGAAAAGTTCAGAATATAGATGTTATAAATAAATTATACAAAGTAGAGAGCTTTGAAATTTGTTGTGTAAGGGATATTAGTACTGGTCTCTATATATGTTGTTGTTACCGTAACCCTAATGAACTGAATTTTGATAATTTCATGAATAGATTAGAAAAATTACTGGAGCATTTATTTAATAGGAAGTGCATAATCTGTGGAGACTTTAACATTGACCTGCTTACAGAAAGTAGAAAACGTACTGAATTTATGAGTCTATTAACATGTTACAATTTTAGATACCTAATTAATACTCACACTTTTACTCGTAATAACTCTGTTTCTTGCATAGACAATATTTTAACAAATTTGCCTGATGACTATGTAGAGAGATGTGAAGTTGATCACAATAATCTAGCGGACGGACACGGTGCTCTAATAGGGGAATTCTTGATGGAAAATGTTATCGATAACATAAACAATAACAACCATATTACTATACATAAGAGAGTTTTTAATTCTAAGAACAGGGTAACTTTTAGCCAAAACATACTTAAATATGACTGGAGTGGTATGGGAATTAACACTTTTTTAAAAACTTTTGGTAAGACATTTCACTATAGTTTCAGAAAACGTGAACACAAAATCAGATTAAAAAGTTGTTTCCAATTGAAATGGGTTACTAGAGGCGTAAAGACATCAAGCAAGATGAAACGTCTCCTATGTTCTAGTGGAAATAATCTTGATGCTAGTATTCTTAACTACAGAAATAAATATATAAAAATTTATAGAAGAGTAATATCAAAGGCTAAAAAACTTACGATAAGCGATAAAATCTGTAAATCTAAAAATGTAAGTAGGGAAATTTGGAAAGTAATAAATAAATGCACAAATAGAGTTAAGGCAAAACAAACAGAAATACGACTCAAAATAAACAACCAACTTGTAGATAACCCGGAGGAAGTAGCTAACATTTTGGTCAAACAATTCAATCACAAACATACCACGCCTGCAAGGGACTGTCAAAGTGCCATCGTTTTTCTTGAGCAAAGCACTGGCAGAGTGGAAAATGATATGGATATCACGCTTACTACCTCAAATGAAATTTCAAAATTAGTACATAGTATGCAAAATAAAAAATCGTGTGGTTATGATGAAATCCCGATATCAGTAATAAAAGACAATTTACCAATTCTATCTGAGCCTCTATCGACTTTTTATAATAAATGTATTGTAGAAGGTATCTTCCCACAACAATTAAAAATTGCTAAGATAGTCCCAATACATAAAAAAGGTACTAAAACAGATCCGAAAAACTACAGACCTATATCGCTACTACCCACCCTTTCAAAAATATTTGAAAAAATCTTGAAAGATCGTTTAATTGGGCATCTTAGTGTAAACAAAATTATACATCGAAGACAATTTGGCTACCAAAAGAATGTTGGTACTGGAGATGCCATCTATACTTTGATAAGAGACGTTATTAATCAAATAAATTGTAAGATGAAGGTAGCTGGTATTTTCTTAGATTTAAGCTCAGCTTTCGACACAATAGATCATAAACTACTCATTATGAAAATGGAACACTATGGCATTAGAGGCAAGGCACTACAACTCTTTTCCTCATATTTAAATAATAGAAAAATGTTTGTTGAAATCGAAAATTTACAATCGAACGGTAATAAAAGGAATTGCAAGTCAAATATGTTAAATATTACAGAAGGTGTGCCTCAAGGATCAATTTTAGGACCTATATTATTTATATTATTCACTAATGACTTGATCGATCATATAAGCGCAAGTTTACCAGATATACAAATTGTAGTTTTCGCGGATGATACAAATGCAATAGTAGCTGCAAATGACATTCATGAGCTCACTGTGAAAACTAATGTTGTCCTAGCGGCTTTTTACTGTTGGTTTTCTGCAAATAAGCTTATAGTTAATATTAATAAAACTAGCACAATGCTATTCAAAACTACCGCGCGTAACAAAGATAGTATGGACACAAAATTAAATGGAGTTAAAGTTGAGCTTGTCAAGGAAGTAAAATTTCTAGGAATATTTATAGATGAATTGTTAAATTGGAAAAAAGAATTACTGGCACTTGACTCGTCTATTTCATCGGCTTGCTATGCTTTGAGATCCCTTAGGGATGCAGTTGAAATCAAACATTTAAAAATGGTATACTACGCACTAATAGAATCGAAATTAAGGTACAGTATACAGTTTTGGGGAAATAGCTACAGTTACAACTGTCAAAGAGCATTTATTCTCCAAAAAAGGGCAATTCGAACTATTAAGCGTATTTCCCAACGGGAAAGCTGTCGACCACACTTTAAAGAATTAGGCATTCTCACAGTGCCCGGTCTTTATATATTAGTGCTTTTAACAAATTTAAAAAAATATCTACATGAATTTGAAACGGATGAGGATAGATTATTAAGGGAAAAAACGCGCAGAAAAGATTTTAAAGGCAAAATTGCTCCATTAGGTGACATCGCAAAGCATAGTCCGCAATATCAGGCAGTTAAAATATTTAACAAATTACCATTAGCTCTAAAAGTTGCATTGTACACGGGCTCATTCAAAAGTAAACTTAAAGCATTCCTATTGGAAAGATGTCTTTACAACGCTAATGATTTATAAATAAACTAACATATATTTTTGTAATTCTGTATTAATTTTAATTTTAATTTTATGATAATATTTTTATAGCAATGTATAACCAAATTCATCTATGTGTGCATGATATCCTGTTTTATGTATTTTTTTTTATTTTATTTTTATTAATCTAATTTTGTTAATCGAATCTAATTTTAATTATTATTAATTGATTTTTTTATTGATAATTCTAATTAGGTAATTTATAGTTATTATTATTATTTTATTATTATTTTTTCTAATATTTTATGTTATTTAATATTCATACACAAATGCATTTTGTTCTTGAATAAATTGAATTGAATTGAATTGAATCCTATCCAAAGCCTATCCCAGTGCTCATTTGCGCTAATATCGTGTATAGTGTGCTAAATTTCAGTAATATAACCCGGTAAATCTTAAAACTTCGTGTGCAAGTAAGTATTTTACCTACAGAGTCGCGCGTGAGTTCGTGGCTACTTTCCAACCGACATTTTGAATACGAAACTGTAAGTACCTACTTGTATTTTATTCTCTCCTGTCTTTCATATTTCTTCGAACTGCCGTTTGATGAAACTTTAAAAGATTTGATTAAAAAACGGGGGGTGATTAAAGGTAAATTCACTTTATTTTCAAAACATATCCAGTCCTTACAGGACTCTGATTTATCAGATTTTCAAAAGGTAGGTTTAGAAGATCGTTGTAATAAAGCAGATAAATTACTCGAGCAATCTTCTCTTATTCAGGATGACATTGAACTACAGTCGCAGGGTTCTGAATTAGAAAGAGAACTATTAGAGAGGGAAACATTTGAAAATTCATATTACGAACATTTATCAAAGGCCAAATGTATGTTGAAGTCGTCTGTTGCAAATGAAGAAAAACATACATGTAATAATAAGCATTCTAGTATTAAATTACCTACAATTTCGTTACCTGCATTTGATGGTTCATTCGAACAGTGGCTGGAATTTAGAGACACATATTTATCGTTAATTCATAACTCTAAAACGATCGATGAAATTCAAAAATTTCATTATCATAAAATTTCATATTTTTTTTTTTTTTTTTTTTTTTTTTTTTTTTTTTTTTTTTTTTTGTATATTTTTATGTATATTACATGTTGACATAATTTACCAGCTAGTAGTGTTTTATCCTTAACTTTTTCACTTCACTACACTGCACTAATCAACATCATGGAATCGCTGAAGGGGTCAATGTTCGAACTAATAGCACAGTTCACAGACCGCATGTCTAAATTCGAAGCTGAGCTGCAGAAGACATCAAATGCTCCGGCTAGCAGTGCTTCAGGGCTGGCGGCAGACTTCACAACATTTAAGTGTGGCATTCTGGAGGCGGTGAGCGGTCTTCAAGGGCAGTTGGAGGCTCTTGCACATGAGGTGGATGCCCTTGAGATGCGTGGACGCAGAAAAGTGCTGCTTCTACATGGTGTCCCAGAACAGACCAAAGAAGAGACACCTCGGGTGGTATGTAATGTGGTGCGAGATCAACTGCAGTTTAAAGATGTCTCGATAGCTGCCATTAAGAGGTGCCACAGATTGGGTCGCCATACTGGTGTGGGCAAACCTAGAGCCATTCTTGTTAAGTTCCTCGATAAGGATGTGCGTGACAGGATCTGGTTTGCCAAAACCAAACTGAAGGGCTCAGGTATCACGGTTTCCGAGTTTTTGACAAGGTCACGGCACCAAATGTTTATGTCGGCACGCGAAAAGTTCGGCATTACAAACTGCTGGACTGGGCAGGGTCATGTTTATGTCGTAACGCCGGATGGCGTGCGCCACCGTATCCATGACTTTGGCGACATTAAAAGGATAGTTGTGCCTGAACTGGATGCTGACAAGCCGGCGGCATCTGCAGCTGCAGTACCAAAGAAAAAGCGTGCGGCGGTTAAAAAGTAACCTATTTTTCAGCATTCTTCAGCGTCCGGGTAAAAATTTCACTTTACTTTACCCATATATCTTGCTTTTAGTATTACTTGTAACAATCTTGATAATCTTTACACTTTGTTGATATATTAAGTTTACTTATTTTTCAATAACCCTTAAATTCTACTTTTTATTTTAATGCTATTGACGTAATCTGTCATAACTTGTCATCTGTCAAATATGTCACCTTAAAATTTTTGCTTTTTGCGTTCCATTCTATGTTATTTGGACATAATTATGACATGAATTGTTTAAATTTTAGCCATCTATAATTTTAATTAAATCTATATATATATATTTTTGTGGATATACCCGGACGTTCCATTGTTTTCTTCCACAAGTTTTTAGTAATTCTTTGTTACAAGCATACTAGCGGTTGGACAATTAATTTTTGCATTTTAATTAATAATTCTTTTTTTTTATTTTTTTTTAAGTTTGTTTTATAACCTAACCTAACCTAACCTAACCTAACCTAACCTATATATACATTTATTTTATATTTAATACATTTATCTATAGTTATTAATTATACATTTATCCATACATACGGCATAATGACAAATTCGGATACTGATAGCTTCGTATCAGCGATAAGTGATGACGACAGTTTTAGTAGTATACCGTGTCTCTCTGATACAATTAAGTATAATTTTTCCGATGTTCCTAAGAATGTAAATGTAGTCCATATAAACGCACAGAGCATTCCGGCTCATTTCCACGATATGCTGGCTACTTTTGACTGTAAGGAAATCCATGCCATCCTTATTTCAGAATCTTGGTTGAAACCATGTCTCCCGTCGACTTCCTACTCGCTACCCGGATACCAACTAATAAGAAATGATCGCACCGGTGGTGGTGGTGGTGGTGTTGCCATATATCTCCGAGCTAATATTCCTTTTTCAATTATCGATATGTCTTCACAGCCACCACCGTCCAATGCCGGGGAGCATTTGTTCTTAGAAGTTAACCTTTTTCACTCAAAGGTACTGCTCGGTGTCTATTACTGTCCGTCGATGCGTACTGATTTTTTCTCTTCCTTTGAAAATATCTTAGTGAACCTGTCTTCTTCTTACAGTCACACCATTATAATGGGGGATTTTGTGATGTATTAGTATTAAGGTAGATGTAAGTGCAAAAGTATATATTAAGAATATGTGGGTAGGGGCTAAAATGTACGGGAGCGCTTGTGTAATTAGTGCTTATGTCAGTCGGAATATACTCGTGTAACTGTAATCAGCTGTTTCATTTCTGGACTCTGTATCCCGACATCCTGGTGTATTACTTACCAAATACTTCAGTGGCGACGAGGACTAAAAAAAAAAAAAAAAACCTTCGCGTGTGTTGTTATTGTGAGCGTGTTAAAACAAACTATTAGAATGACTATCGGAAAAATTGAAGCGTTCAAAGTACAAGCAGATGACTGGAAATTGTACGTGGAGCGTCTTGAAAATTATTTTATGGTCAACAATATTAAGGAAGATTTGCGGGTGGCAACGTTGATAACGGTAATGGGAGCGGAAAGCTACGAATTGTTAGTAAATTTGTGCACGCCGCATAAACCCAGCACAAAGACATTTGAATATGTAACGGCCATCATGGAAAAACACCTGCAGCCAAAACCGAGTGTGTTAGCCGAGCGATTCAAATTTCGCCAACGAAAACAAATCGGTAACGAAAGTTTAGCAGAATATATGGCGGTTCTAAAAAAAAAGTCGAAGTCTTGTGAGTTTGGAACATGGCTGGAAGAAAGTATTCGGGATCAGTTCGTGTGCGGGATAAGTAGTGAGATAATAAGACAGCGTTTATTCGCCGAGGATAAATTAGACTATACCAAAGCGTATAGTATGGCCATGAGTATGGAGGCAGCCGAAAAAAACGCAGCAGTGGTCGACTGCGGTACTAAGTACTCGGAAAAGACGAACACAGCGAGTGATTGTCTAGCGATGGCGACAACAAGTCAAGGTCGAGTTCAAAGGGCGGCACAGTATAGACCAGCGGCGGCGGGAGCGGGCGGTGACAGGCGTCATGCCGCGTGGAACGAGCAGCGGCGCGGCGGCGGCCGCGGCGGGGCGCGCAGGCCGACTCACGGGGCGTGGTCACCGGCAGCGCCCGCACCGGTGGAGCGAGCTCGGCGAGACCAACAATGCACTGCATGTGGAGGCCTGCATGATTCTACATGGTGTAAATTTACACGATACGTTTGTCGAGTATGCAACAAACAAGGACATCTTCGACGTGTATGTCCATTAGAAGTGGGACATCATCATCTGTATGAAGTTAAAGAGGCAAATAGCTTGTCGGAAGACGAGCGAAGCGACGAGGTAAGGACTGTCGACATAAATAATTTATCCATAGCGCAGTGTCCGCCGATATATATATTGTTGAAGGTGCACGGTATGGAGTTAAAGATGGAGTGTGACACGGGTAGTGCTATATCATGTATAAATTATGAAACATACAAAAAGTTGTTTAGCGATTTACGGATCGATTCCTGTAACTTGAGGCTAAGATACTACACAGGGGAAATAGTAAATCCTTTGGGGGTCATTAAGCCAGAAGTAAGGTATAAAAACAAGTGTAAAAATTTGGATTTGTATGTAATTAAAGGTGGAAATACTATATTAATCGGCCGACAGTGGATGGCCGAATTGAAAGTACAATTATTTACTAACCTCACTAACGGGGTAGTATCTGTTAATAGTTTACAGAACAATAAGTTTGATATGTCCGAATTTAGTTCCAGATATTGTGAGGTGTTTGAGGACGGTTTGGGTCGATTCACCGGAGGCGCGGTAAGCATCCACGTGCGCCCGGGTGCGCGGCCGGTGTTCATGCGCGCGCGCCCGCTGGCGTATGCGCTGCGCGAACCGGTGGAGCGTGCTCTGGACCAGCTCGTGCGGGACGGCATCCTCACGCCTGTGGACCGATCAGATTGGGCTACGCCGATCGTACCAGTGGTAAAAAAGGACGGTACTATCAGAATTTGTGCTGATTATAAAATTACTTTAAATAAAGTTTTGGAAGTGGATCGTTATCCCTTACCGCGAGTAGAGGATTTGTTATCTCGTTTACATGGAGGGGAATATTTCAGTAAAATTGATTTATCGCAAGCTTATGCGCAATTAGAACTAGATGAGTCTAAAAAATACACGGTTATAAATACGCATAAAGGTATGTTTATGTTCAATCGCTTAGTGTACGGGTTGTCTTCGAGTCCCGGAATATTTCAAAGGCGTTTAGAACAATTATTTGCCGATTTGCCCAGTGTGGGCGTATTTTTAGATGATATTATTATCACGGGGGCTTCAACTCAAGACCACATCAGTAATTTGTACAAAGTCTTTGACCGATTACAATCGAGTGGTCTCAAGGTAAAAAAAGAAAAATGCAGTTTCTTTTCTAAAAAAATAAGTTATTTAGGGCACATAATTAGCAAAGATGGGGTGCAAACGTGTGCCGAAAAAGTCAAAGCTATAACTGATACACCCGCCCCCTCAAATGTATCGGAGCTGCGATCATTTATCGGTATGACAATGTACTATGCCAAATTCGTTAAGAACGTCAGTACAATTCTTTCGCCTTTGTATCGACTGCTCCGGATTGATGTACCTTTCAACTGGTGTGACAAGTGTGAAGATGCATTCAGAAAGGTTAAGCAGCAACTAGCTTCAAGTGAGGTACTGATGCATTATTCGCCAGACCTACCGCTCGTGCTGACGGCCGACGCCAGCAGTGTTGGGGTCGGCGCTGTACTGTCACACATAACAGCTGCCGGGGAGCGGCCGATTGCGTATGCGTCGCGTTCATTAGGCACCGCCGAGCGGGCTTATTCGCAAATAGATAGAGAAGCGCTCGCCATTGTTTTTGGCATCAGAAAATATCATCAGTATTTATACGGGCGTAAGTTTGTGTTAAGGACAGATCATAAACCATTAACATACATTTTCGGTGATAAGGTAGGCATTCCCGTAATGGCAGCATCGAGGTTGCAGCGGTGGGCAATACTATTGGCAGGTTATAATTACGAAATAGAATATGTGTCATCAAAGAAAAATTGCGCCGATGCCTTATCAAGACTACCTCAAAGTAAACAGCCGAGTGAGAGTACGGAGATCACTTATGTTAACTTTGTGGAGGATTTTCTTCCCGTGAAACACGACGAAGTTAGGAAACAGACGATTAAAGATGTATTGTTAGGTAGGATACTTCTATACGTGCAATCTGGTTGGCCGTCATCGTGTGCAGAGGAGTCGATAAAACCATATTTTTCTCGACGTCATGAATTATATGTTGAACGCGGCTGTTTAATGTGGGGATACCGGATGGTAATACCGCAAATCTTACGGAAGGATGTACTAAAGCAATTACATATTAGTCACATGGGTATCGTCAAAACAAAGTCATTAGCGCGCAGTTACGTATGGTGGCCGAACGTTGATAGTGACGTAGAATCGTTGTGCCACAGTTGTGAGACTTGTGCGATAGAGGGCGCTGCACCACCGCGAGCGCCGCCGCAGCCTTGGCCTTATATCACACAGCCGTGGAGCAGGGTACATATCGATTTCTTAGGGCCTTACCATGGTAGCACATACTTGATTTTAATTGATGCAAGTTCCAAATGGTTGGAAGTGTTCGAAATGTCGCGTACAAATGCAAATCAGGTAATTCGAGTTTTACGTAGCACTTTTGCGCGATTTGGTCTTCCGGTGGAATTAGTGTCAGATCAGGGCCCCCCTTTCACTAGTGTAGAATTTTGTTCTTTCTTAAAAAAAAATGGCATACGACAATGCTTTTCACCAGCATACCATCCTTCTTCAAACGGTGCCGCGGAAAACGCAGTAAAATTATGCAAATCTGCTATTAAAAAAGCCTATAGAGATAACAAAGAAATAGATGCCGCATTACAAACGTTTCTTATAAATTATAGGAACACAGTCCAATGTACGACCGGGGAGACACCAGCGATGTTGTTACAACGACGGCCATTACGTACTCGCTTAGATTTGTTGCGCGCAGACCGCGCACTTGACGATCGGGTGCGAGCAGCACAACAACGACAGGTACACAATTCAGGAGGCGTTTTACGAGATTTAGCCCCACAAGACGAGGTGTGGACAAGAAACGGTACTTCAGGGGATAAATGGTCGAAAGGTACAATCCAAGCTAGAGCAGGGTCGTGCGAATATATTGTAAATAACGGTGAGGGACGGCTCATTAGAAAACATATAGATCAGGTAAAACGTAGGTCTCGTTTATCCGACTTCATGGGTTCTGATAGTACAGTCACAGAAAGTTTGCCACTGTCACCAACTCAAAAGTCACAGGCGGAAGATGTGGTTCCGATACCTGATGGTCAGAGGAAGGTAAATAAGACAAACCTAGGGAGTGAAAGCGAAAAAGAAAGGCTAGATACTGAATGTGATTCGGAGGTGGTATTGAGCCCCGAACTTCCACCACCATCATCACAGCCGGAGGATCGACCCAAACGTACTCGTAAGCCCGTAACAAGATTTAGAGTAACATAAACATAACATAAATACAGACTGGTTAGTTATGTAATGTAAATTGTACCTAATTGCAGATGTATTAATAAAATAAAATAATAAATGTTATATTAAATAATTCCGAGACTAAGTGGTGAGGTGTGATGTATTAGTATTAAGGTAGATGTAAGTGCAAAAGTATATATTAAGAATATGTGGGTAGGGGCTAAAATGTACGGGAGCGCTTGTGTAATTAGTGCTTATGTCAGTCGGAATATACTCGTGTAACTGTAATCAGCTGTTTCATTTCTGGACTCTGTATCCCGACATCCTGGTGTATTACTTACCAAATACTTCAGATTTCAATACATGCTTACTTAAAAATGACTCTCGTTCCTCTTCTTTTAAATCCATTGTACAATCTTGTAACTTAACTCTCCTTCCGCTAAATGCCACTCATCATTTTCCTAACTGTACTCCTTCGCTTCTTGATCTTATTCTAGTATCCTCTCTGTGTCATGTTGTTAAGCATGGTCAGTTTTCAGCTGATGCCTTTTCCTATCATGATCTTGTCTATGTTTCCTACAAAATTCGCCCACCTAAAGCTAAGCCTAAAATCCTATTGCAACGCGATTTTGGTGGTATGAATCTAGAAAACCTGCGAGAGGATGCCAGGAACTTTGATTGGACCCACCTGTTATCTACTGAGTCGGTTGATGGGAAAGTTTATCTTCTAACTGATATCCTCAACCAGCTGTATGATACACACGCCCCAATTCGCCCGGTTAAAATTAAACACCTCCCTGCCCCATGGCTCACTGATCATATTAAAGCTATGTTACACAAAAAAGCAGCTGCAAAGACCAGATATAAATGTAGGCCCAGCTCCTCTAACAGGGTGAAGTATGTAGCTATCCGCAATCACTGCAATAAGGTGTGTAGGGATGCTCAACGCCGCCACATTCACAGCTCCGTCGAAAACGGAGATCCAGCTAAAGTCTGGACATTTCTTAAATCGATGGGAGTTGGAAGATCAACCCATGATACTATTCCTAAGGATCTAAATCTTGATTTATTAAATCAACAGTTTTCCTCTTCGCCTCAATACAATGGGGTTTTAAAAGCTAGCACAATCAACCATCTTTCATCTCTTCCAACCCCCAATTACTCACCGTTTGTTTTTAATCAATTGTCCGCTTGTGATGTTAAGAAGAGCATAATGTCTGTCACATCCAATGCGGTCGGTAGTGACTGCGTTAGCCGTAAAATGATACTTCCTGTCCTGGATGAGATCCTCCCAGTGATTTGTCACATCCTTTCTTACTCATTATCCTGTGGTGTCTTTCCATCTATGTGGAAAGATGCTCACATCACTCCACTGCCCAAAAAAGCCAATCCTTTATCTTACTCCGAGTTCCGTCCCATATCTATATTACCCTTCCTTTCTAAAGTACTTGAACGCATCGTCCAAAACCAGCTTAGTTCTTTCCTGCACAGTAATAATCTCCTTGATCCTCTCCAGTCCGGGTTTCGCCCGGGACATAGTACAACCACTGCTCTAATCAACATTACGGATGATATCAGGATGGGTATGGAAAACGGAAATCTGACGGTTTTATCCTTACTCGACTTCAGGAATGCTTTTAACACCGTCGATTTTGACATCCTGCTTGGCATACTCTGCTCTTTAAACATATCTCCAACGGCAATTGATTGGTTTCGCAGTTACCTGTGTGGCCGCCGGCAGCGTGTTTGCATTGATGGGTGTTCTTCCTCTTGGTGTGACACTACTGCTGGCGTACCACAGGGGGGCGTTCTTTCCCCATTACTTTTCAGTTTATTTATAAATTCTATCTCCAATCAACTTCTGTCATCCTACCACCTCTATGCAGATGACCTGCAGATTTACTCACCGGCTCCGTTGGAGGAACTGTCGGAAGCTATTAATATGATAAATAAAGATCTGCTACAAATATCTGAGTGGAGTCAAGCTTATGGTCTGAGGGTTAACCCTACGAAGACGCAAGTCATTGTTGTTGGCAACTCCAGAACAATATCAAAAATTAATTGGACTACACTTCCCCGAGTAATTTTTGATGGTAATACCATCCCCTTTAGCGACTCTGTTAAAGATTTGGGAATTTATATAGATACCAATCTCTCGTGGGCTCCTCAGCTCGAAGTATTAAGTCGCAAGTTATTTGCTTCTGGACGATCCCTAAATAGGTTGCGAAATTTTCTCCCAACTGCCACCAAAATTGCTCTTGCCAAATCTCTTCTTCTTCCAATCCTTGACTATGCAGATACCAGCTATCCCGACCTCACTGAGGAGCAAGTGAATAAGCTTGAGCGTCTCCAAAATTACTGCATCAGATTCATATTTGGCTTGCGCAAATATGATCATGTCTCAGAATTTCGTGTTAAGCTCAAGTGGCTCCCAATCCGCTTTCGCCGGAATGCTCATATTTTATGTTTGTTATACAATGTTTTGTTTAATCCCTCAACCCCTCATTATCTCAAAGAACGATTTAAGTTCCTTCATGACACACATACTAGACACTTGAGATCATCGGAAAACTTAAGGCTTGAAATGCCAATGCATTCCACTAGATCTTACGACATGTCCTTTACTGTCCAGGCTGTCCGTCTTTGGAATGCTTTACCTATCTCGATAAGGCAAGCTCAGTCGCTTACTTCCTTCAAACTTCTAGTAAACGAACATTTTCACTCGTTTTAACTTTTTTATTCAATTCTTTTCTTATCTTTTTTCATTATTTATTATGCTGCATTATTTGCATTTACATTTTATGTAAGGTTAAGGTGTATGTAGACATTGCATTTGTTGTATGTATGTGTATTTATATATATTTATAGAATTTATGTATTTATTTGTTTATGTGTACATATTTATGGTTTATGTATAATATATTATAAAAATTGTATTTTTAACGTGGATTTATCTATAATTCTAGGATAGTAATTTAGTACGCCACACCCGTTTAATTCACTTATTGCTAAGTAAGATCAAAAATGCTTATGAAAAGCAAGAATTTATTAAGGCAAAAAATGATATAAAGGCAACCTGGAATGTGATTAAGAAAGTATCCGACTTACAAACAAACCACGCTTCTCCCACGGAACTACTACACCTTTCTGAATCACCTAAATCTTCATTAGATATGGTCAATCATTATTTTGCCAACATTGGTAGAAATCTGGCATCAAAAATTACCCCGACTTCCATAGCTTCTGACGTGCCCTTATTGAACTCTACTGGCTCAATGGTCCTTCTTGAGGTAAATGAAAAAGATGTTGAAGACATAATCCTGAGCCTTAGATCTGAATGCGCTACTGGCTGGGACGGTATTCCGGCTCGAATAATTAAATGTACGAGGCATGTTCTGGTTCCAATAATTACATATATTTGTAATATTTCAATTTCATCGGGAATTTTCCCTAATGCCTTTAAAAAAGCTGTTGTTCATCCTGTTCATAAGTCTGGGCCCAGGAATGATGTTAACAATTACCGGCCAATCTCAATACTCACTGCCTTCTCGAAGATCTTGGAACGTATCTTGAATAACAGCCTCATCAGTTTCTTGGAAGCTAACAATATACTAGCTCATAACCAATTCGGCTTCAGAACAAGCATGAGTACTGAAGATGCGGTTATGGGTCTGTCTGAGCATGTAGCTAGGAGTCTTGATAATAGGTCAAAATGTCTGGGTATCTTTCTTGACCTATCGAAGGCTTTTGATACCGTCTCTGTGCCTGCCCTGCTGGGGAAGATGGAAAACATTGGAATCCGCGGTCCCGTTTTGAATATTTTTTCGGATTACCTTAGGGGACGGACTCAATATGTTAAAATGGGTCAACATGAGAGTGAAGTATTACCTATAACATACGGCGTACCCCAAGGAAGCGTATTAGGGCCCACCCTATTTCTCATCTATATAAATGAGCTGTGCAAGATGCCTATTCAGCATTGCAAAATATTCACGTATGCTGATGACACAGCTCTGGTAATAGATGGAGTAGATTGGAGGAAATGCTATTCCAATGCTGAAAAGGCACTGAAAGTAATTATGAAGTGGCTAACGAATAAACTACTTACCCTAAACGTTCAAAAAACGGTATATATTCCCTTTTCAATTAGGTCAAATCAATCCCCACCGATATCATTTGTACTAAAAGCCCACACGTGCACCAATCTGTCCCCCTCCTATTGTAACTGCCTTAACATTTCCAGGACTAGTGGTGTAAAGTATCTCGGCGTTCACATCGACCAAAACCTGAACTGGCACAAGCATATAGATATACTCTCGGGCAGAATCCGAAAACTGATCTATGTATTTAAAAAACTGCGTAGATCTGCAGACACTGATACTGTTAAGTCAGCTGGAATAGTATCAGTTTTAGCCTTTATAGCAGTGACATCAGCTCCTAAGGTATCTGTAATCTTATCAGTCTTAGCCTTTATTCCTGATATCAGATCTGTTCCGACTTGAGTTTTTATGGTAACTAAGTCAGCGCTTAAGTCAGCTGGAATAGAATCAGTCTTAGTTTTTATTGCATCTACATTAGTTCCAATACCTAATAATGTAGCAATTGCACCTCCAGTCATGAACTTTGTTGCTGTAGCACTGTAATCTATTTCAGCAGCACCATTAGGTTCATACTTAAAAGTGTTGAAAACATTAGTAGCATTGTCTACACCAAAGGTATACTTATTCTGTGCAGCATCTTCATAAATTATGCTTTTAATGTTAGGGGATGGTACATTTCCTCCAGAGTTGTCTTTAAAAGTTAAACTAGCCATATCACTTTCCGTTAATTATAAAAACCATAATGTGCATGAAAATAATATAAATTCCGTAAATACTAGATTTTGCATAAGATTTCCTTGAAGCTTTTCGCTTCAGAATTCTTCTCTTGTGATCTAAGTATGTAGCAGACGATGTCATCCTAGTAGCCCCTTTGGTGTTATTCCAGTGCTTGACACTGGAATCCATTTTTCCATCATAAGAAACGTTGATTACTTTTATACTAGCAAATTTACTGGATGCCAGTGTCTGGGCATTGGAATAACAAAAAGAGGGCAGGGCCCTCCTTATATATTAGATATAGGCTGAGTTATGATCGTGATAAACGTGATCGCTTGCGCAGTCGAACATTTTCACAAAACCATTCTCTAGATAGAGATTATATTCATGATGTTGATCTAATAACTCAAAGTTATCTTGTGTTTCTAAGCTAAAGTGACTTGAATCTGATAGCAATTCGTAATTTGGATTATCTATTTTACTAATGCTGCTTATTACTTTGCCATTACCATTTGATATAGCCAAACTATAACTATCACCATCCTTCATTATTTTGATGGATACCTTATCTTCAGGTAACACTATAAGCTTTTTCGTGTCACTATCGTGAATTAGAAATTTGCCATCTTTAAAGTAATACTTGTCTTCCGGCAAAGCACCAATCTTATAATCCGATGTATGCAGTTTGTTCCAAAAATCTAACACAGATTGCTTATCTGCTCCTTCTGCTCTATTATACAAGGCTTTCACATCATTATAATCTATGATTACATTTGCCTTATGCTTTCCTTCTACATCTCTATCATAGCTCTTTTCTATTTTCAAGATTGTGTCTTTCAACACTACCTGCTCTTTCTCCTCCACTGAAGCTGACCTTTTTGCCCTTGTTGGAATTTGTGGTTGATCAGACTGTATTTCACTGTTGTCGTTTCTCTCTTCAGCAACAACATTAGTAGTACTATGAACTTCTGTCTTAGTTTCACTTACTTGCCCTTTTGGACTTTCGGTTTGTTTCTCTTTTGTGAATATTCTCTGATAGTCCGTGTAGCCTCTGTTAGTATCGCCGATATCGCCACTGCCTTGATCGAAAGTTATTTTTTTACTTCCATTTCCCATATTCTCAATTTCAACTTGAGGAGAAACAGATGCGAGGAAATCATTATAGCTGTAGTTATAATCAGCAGAAAAGAATATTTTTCCTTTGAAGTTATGGAAATTATTAGATAACATTCCTATTTCTTCATCAGTATCACCATCAAATAGTTTTACTTTAGTGAAATATCTTTGATTGTTGATTCTCACTATTTCACCACTCGAGTTTCTTTGTATCTGATAATCATTTGGATCATGTTTAATGGTAAAAAGTTTACCAGGGGCATATTTTTCTAAGTTTATAAGGCCCACATTTATATGTTTATGAGAATAATCTCTCTTTTCATATTCATGTGCAAATACTGGGTTGATATATTTGTATTCTTCTGGTATAGTATTACCTTGAGCATCATACCTATATTCATTACCACGTTCATCAGCTGGCACTAATTTGTATCCTTCATCCTTTTGCACTAACTTTAGATGAGTAACTTCTTCAGGTAACTGATAGCGTACATTTTTTCCGTGATCACACAGTGAATTTCTCCTTCATACATTCCACGAGCTTAGGATCGCCAGAAATACTTTACTTGAACATAGTTTTAGGTATTTACTGTATCAATATTAAAAACAGATAGCTGAAACAGTCAAGAGACTGGGTAGGTATTTCAGGCGTATTTAAAAAATTGGAGCTTTTTACAAAAATAATCAACTTTACATACAAGTTACCTGCTAAAAGTTTATTTACGACGACGAAGTGGAGTCCGCCGCGTTCAATACACAAACGTGCCCGTTTTATACTATTGTCTTTTAGCTTTCTTAACGTGTCTCTGTCACTTTTCATTCTATCAAAGGCGTCCACTATCGCACTGCGTAACTCGTCACGATTTTCATGTTCACGGGTATAAACAAGTCTTTTGATTTCCGACAACAAGAAAAAGTCCAAAGGCGTTCAGTCCGGGCTCCTAGGCGGCCAAGCCACGGGACCGCCGCCGTGGCCTATCCACCTATCACCGAACTGAGTGTTTAGGTAGGCACGCACTACACTTGAATAATGAGCGGGGCAGCCATCATGCTGATAGTAAATCCCTGCTAAGTACGCTACAGGGATATCATCTAACAGCCAGCCCCGATATTATCGTTTATAACATGTCTAAAAACGAGCTGTTAGATAGCGTTCAATGAAAATAGTCACTATTAATTGGCCGTTATAATAACTGCCTACACATTAGCACTAAACTGAACTTGGTGATAGTCTTCCCGTACTAAGTATGGATTCACGAGAGTCCATTAATGTGCACAGTACAGCTGAACAATTGCTAAGTAATTCGCGTTCGTATATTCGTACTGACGACACATTTTCGCGTGACAACGTAAATCTTACCGCGCGCGAGTTGCAGTAGAACTAGCGCCCGGCCCGCACGCCACCGGCGCGGCGGCGACACTGCGGCGGGCGCGACACTGCGGCGCCGCCGCCGCTCAGCGTGGTAGGTAATAATAGGTAGTGCGTCCGAGTGGATTGTCGGCAAATGTGTAGGTAAGTTAGCGGCAGCGCGCGGGCGGCTTTTATGTCTTTGTCGGCATGCTTTACTGCTTATTTGTGTTAGTTGTGTACCTATGTGTGAGTAACATTGAATGATATCGATCGTAGTAATCGTAGTACGTTAAATTTAGTGGCGTTACCATGTATCCTGGTTTCGTTCTAGTTTTTTGTATGTCTGTCACATTTTTTATAAAAAAAAATATCTTTATTTCATTTAAATTTCACATAAATGGATTCCATTATTGATATAGAGTCCAAAATTTTCGTCCCAGCAATAGTTATAATTTCACGGTGTATAATCTTTCCATTTATCACAAAAAAAATTTTTTTTCAAAAACCCAATTCTTATAATTGAATACATAGTGTTATTTATAAAACACATTGTTTTGTTTGAACTTTACAAATTTTAATACTATTGTTGTAAACAACATAATATACTAACTAATTACGAGATGGGCAGCGGCGGAGTCCAAAAAAAACCAATTAAATATAATAAAAGATTTATTACGAGTTACAATAATGAACTTAATTACTACAACTTATAATTAGGATGTCCTAACGTCCCGATGTTAGGTGACAAAAAGGCGCCGCGGAAAGCGGGCGATCAGTTTTTATTAATTGATGAAGCGGAGTTGCATAATCGAAGTACGGCGAAATCGAATGACGGTGCGCTGTATGTTAGAGTTGTATCTAAGGGCATCTTCAGATATAACACCTCCCTCGTAAGATGAGCAACTATTTGCCTATGTCTAATGCAAAAGTTGCGGCTCTTCTGTCTGGTTCCGATAACTCAATAACTTCCTTATTACTTGTCGTTAACGATGTCTTACCTCGACGTATAAAATACACGCTAAGCAGTGCACTTGCACTTAACAGTGCAGTCATCATTAAGTACAAAGGTATTGTTGTATGGTAAATACTCGATGAATCCTCGGAATCGGTTTCGACAGAAGTCTCCATTGTAATTTGTCTTTGTATATTATTCAACGAATTTAAGTCAATTGAAGACAGGTGGTACTTTAACTCGTTTTTCTGGGTATGATTAGTCATCCGTGGGAACGATGTGATTTCGACGATGATTCCATTAACTTTGTCATCGATATTTGCTAATGTAAATTCGGGTGATTTCATCTTGCAAGATTTGGGTATAGTTGCTAGGAAGCTGCCTTGTAATAGTTGATGCTTTTCTTGTCCACAGGATAGTTGAACTTTAGTAGGTTTCGGGAATGAAATGATGTAATGTCTGCTGTCCAGCTGTAAAAGAGCCTCCTTAGTCAGAGAGATAGGCGTGATTTGACACGTTGCATCTATCTCTTGAAATTGGATTAATTTATCTATGCAATCTAATTCGGAGCGAATTTGATGACTTATTTTCTGCTCGCATATATGCCATGCATCTACCTTCGGGCATTCAGCCTCTGTGTACACGAACTCCTTCAAGTTGGTTGCTACATAGGGATAGGCGGGAAGGATTACTTTGTTTTCCTTATTTGGTACAGGGCAGAGTCTATATAATTTATAGGTAGTGGGGAGAGTGATAGGGAATTTCAGGACAACCACGATCTTCCTATCAATGTAATAAGAACCTAAACTAATTATATCATAGTAATATCTGATATCTAAGTCTATTATCTGATCTAGGCTATATAAGTGCCGTAATTTGCTTAACATAATTTTTAAATCCTTAACACTTAGTATAGAATGGTGCAATGATCTTGTACGACTAAAAGCGAATATATTCTCTAACCGATTAATTTCACCGTCTAACTCTTGTACGTTATCACTAAGAATAACAAAGAGTTGTGCAAGGTGTGCGTATCTTAACGCTCGCTCGTTATCCGAGGTAGTCATGTTAATGACGTACATAAGAGCTTTGTCTAATTTATGCTGATTTATAGTTAAATTGCTTAGTAACTGAGTTTGCTGTACGGTAAATTCTTTAAATAATGAAATATGTTCATTTAACTTGTTAGAAATAAGCCTATCATTTTTCTTTAAGGTTCTCATAACGTTTTCGTATCTTAAAGCATCATCGTGATCTAGATTACCGGAAATTGATTTTATTAAAGTGCCCAATGGATTAAATATGCCTCGTTTGAATCTACCGGGTTGCAAAGTTTCTAATTGTAACAGGATTCTATTTAATTTATTATGCAAATATTTAATTTGAGTATTAAAAGAAGGCAAGCTATTGTTAGATAAGAGGTGCATAGTTTCGACTAATTGTGTCTGTAAGTCATAGATTTGTTTTTCTATAAATGTTAAGTTAATGTCTTGTAAAAACGTATGGTGATGGGATATAATTTTCGTAGCTCCTAAGTCATAAGGTAAAATTCCAGGTCCATTGTCAAGGCTGTTAAGTCGGATCTCTTGAGTTTGGGCCTGGCACGTCATTATCATCACTAGGTACCTGTAACAATGGGGGGTCTTTATTTTTCTTCGGTCGTTTCAGTCTGGTCTTAGCTACGGGTCCGCGTTTCTTGGATGTATAAATATGAATAGGTAAGTCAGCTATAACTTTGTCATGGGTAAAACGACTAGCAAGTTTTTGTCGGGATGCAGCGGGATTCTGTATATAAACTTCCTGATTCTGCGAATATTCTACTTCGGGTTCCCTACTGCTGTTACGTTGCGTCATTAAAGATTCTTTATCGATGAGTGATGACTCATGAACAAGTTGATATACTGTTTCCATTCTACCCCGGTGGTCTTGAACGTACTGTTGTAATAATCGTTCCGTCATATTAACGTCTGTCGGGTCCCGTGGGTCGAAATGTCCGGTGATAAGGTCAAAGGGTCGACATTTGGTTAGGCTATGAATAGAGCTATTGTAGGCTAAAAGAGCATATGGTACTAAATTGACTGCCAATTCAGTTTTGTATTTTAATTTTAATAATCGTAAATGTTCGATAAGCGTGTTGTGGAAACGTTCTATCATGCCGTTTTCGTTCGGGGCATGAGCAGCAGTGGTGTGATGCTGTATTTTATGTAATCGTAAGAATTCGCTAACGACCTGATTTGTGAATTCTGTCCCCTGATCAGTCGCTAGAGTCATTGGGTAACCATGATGAGTACTGAAATTAAGAAGAGATTTTACTATGTTTGGGGCAGTACAGTCTGACATACGATAGGCCTGGGCGTACTTAGAAAAAGAATCTATGAATGTCAGATATTTTTCCTGTTCTATCGTTAAAACGTCAGCGTGAATAATATCGAATGGTTTTCTCGGTGGCGGGACTATTCTGAATTGTTGGCGAATTGGATTACGATCATATTTAGCACAACCGCATATTACGCACTCATTTATATACTTTGATATGTCGGTTTTCATTTTAGGCCAAAAGTACTGTTGTGATAAAGCCAGGTAGGTTTCATTTATGCCACGATGGTTGGTTTTTCCTTCGTGGTATTTGCGTATTATATCTTGTTGGTTTAAAAACTCTGATACATTAATAATTTGCTTTTTTACAAGAAATAATTTCATAGAAGAATTTTTAAATGCTCCTTGTATTATGGGAACAATTTCGTACATTTTGTCAATAGGTTGAACTAAAATAGCAGTGCAGAATTTGGGGTCTACATGCTTTTTAATTATGTCTACAATATCCTGGTCAAAATTGGGACTTAAGCGTACGTCAGTTACGACTTGAAGGTAAGCGTCAAAGGGTTTTATTAACTTTGGTTTAGGTCTTGCCGGATGATTAATTATATTTAAAATAATTTGTCTGCGAAATTTATTTAATGGGTCATCACTTACGGGAATGTTAAGTATTGGGTTCTCGACACTAGTATGTGCGGTTTCAGTATCTGATATATGTGGTGCAGTTAAAGTCGATGAACTATGACGTTCACGAGCTTCCATTGACATAGTTTCAGGTGCTGTTATAGTTGACGACGAGCTATGGCGACGGCCTGGTGTTTCCGATGTATTAACTAATAGTGAAATCGTCTCATCATTATGAATTTCGATTCGCGACAGGGCATCAGCATTAGTGTTGCAACTACCTTTTTTATAAATAACTGTAAAATCAAATTCAGATAATTTTAGTCTCCATCTAGTAAGACGCGAGTTAGGTTCTCTTAGGTTCATGAGCCACTGTAATGGCTTATGATCCGTAACTACCTTGAACTTCCGCCCAAAGAGGTACGGCCTAAAGTATTTGGTGGCCCACACAATACCTAGAAGCTCTTTCTCAATCGTAGAGTAATTAGTCTCACCACTGTTTAACGTTCTAGAGGCGTAAGCTATTGGTCGGTCAGTCCCTATAGGGCCCTGTGATAGCACGGCTCCTAGCGCGAACTGCGATGCGTCAGTAGTTAAAATAAAATCCTTAGCAAAGTCAGGGTACTGTAAAATAGGGTCATTAGTCAGAAGAGTCTTACAGTGTTCAAAGTTCCGTATATAGTCAGGTGTTAATATAATTTTGGATCCCTTTTTCAGACATGCGGTCAGAAATTTTGTTGTCCTTGCAAAATCTGGTATAAATTTACGGTAGTAACCTACCAAACCTAGAAATGATTTAATTTGTTTGGTAGTTTTAGGTATTGGGTAATTTGAAATCGCAGAAATTTTATCAGGATTTGGTTTTACACCATTGGGGGTAATGATATGGCCTAAGTAAGGTGTTTCGCGTTTTAGAAACTCTGATTTATCCATTTGGATCTTGAAATTAGACTCTCTAAGTCGCTGAAATACACTACGCAGATTACAAATGATTTCTTGGAGTGATGTCCCAAATACTAAAATATCATCCAGATACACTACACATATCTTATTCAGTAGTCCTCGGAGTACATTATCCATCACTCTCTGGAAGGTAGTTGGGGAATTTTTGAGACCCATCGGCATTCTCAAGAATTCGTAATGTCCATGCTCTACATTAAATGCAGTTTTATGAATGTCCTTGGGATTAAGTTCTACTTGGTAAAAGCCACTAGTTAAATCTAATGTAGCGAAGTATTGACACTTCCCTAGTTTGTCTAATATATCGGCGATGTTCGGGATGGGGTATTTATCGTCAATTGTCTTATCATTTAACTTACGAAAGTCAATGACTAAGCGCCACTTAACTTTTCCAGATGCGTCACTTTTCTTAGGCACGACCCATATAGGTGCGCTTTTTTTTATTTGAGTTTGTACCTCTTCCCTGTGTATATAGGGATATCTATAGGTTTTCGAATGGACCGGTAATTCGTCTGTAGTATTAATGGTGTGCTTAATTTTGTTAGTGAATGTTAACGGCTCGTCTTCTAAATAAAATACGTCCGAGTATTCGGTACATAAGTTAGTTAAGTTGACTGTCTCCTCTGGATTTAAATGATCTATGCGCAATCGCGATAAGACCTCTCGCGTTCGAGCATTGTTATTAAAAGTATCGAGTTTCATTGCAGGTACGGTCTGTTCGTTAAATATGTTAGCGTGAATTGGTATGGATAGCGAAAAAATGATGTCATTATCCGTCGGATTTGTGACTTCTAAAGATGCTTGATTATTTTTCGCAACTGTTAGACAGTCACTTATATGACAATTACATATAATTTGCTGATCGACAAGAATGTCGCCTTGGCTTATATCTGTGGGTACACGTATTAATTTTGAAGATTGTGCCGGAATTATACTTTCATGTAAATTAAGGTATGGCGAAGCATACATATATATAGGGTTTCTGGCGAACTCAGTATTGAGTATTAATGATCCCAGATCGACTTTAGCTAACCAACGTGTAAGAAGGTCGCATCCTATAAGTCCGTCGAAATATTCGTGGAATCTATATACATATAACTTAATTGGAACTTTATCTTTTATTTCTTTAAAACACGGTATAGTAATTGTGTATTCGTTTCTAGAAGAGGAATTGAAATTTGTGACTACAAATGGGTCAGGGTCAAAACGAACATTTGGAAAGTACTCTTTCGCGATATCAGGGCTTATGAAAGATTGATTAGCACCGGTATCTATTAAAAAGTGTAAAGGCCGGAAATCGGGCTTGATATATAATTTTATATAAGGTAACTGCCTTTTATTATGTATATTTATTTCTATTCGGGGGCACTCTTTAGGCTGCCCTTGGGAAAATTTTGGGGGTTGATAGCGGCCTCAGAAGAAAGGTCTATATCCTCTGTAGTTTGAATCTCAGGGATTTCCTGTGACGATTGATAGGTATCATACTCAGGTTCGTAGGCATAGTCATAATAGTTATTGTCACTTTCGTCATAGTCATAGTAGTCTTCGTAAGTCTCATGATTATTTATCTGTCGAGTCTTAAAGTAGTTATTGGGTGGTGGATTACCATGTATAGTCCAGTCATGTCTAGTCGGGGGTAAAGGGCGTGCAACAGGGTGGCTAATACCACTCATAGGTCGAGGTTGATTATTGTTATATTGCGGCAAAACTGGTTGACGTGGCGTAATCCTAAAACCAGTAGACATATTAGATCGCGGCAGTGCCCTAAACATCTGTTGTGTTCTAGACGGTCCCTGGAATGGTCTAGGCTGCTGCATATTAGGTGGTTGATTAAACGGACCTCTTATTTGGAACGGATACGTTTGCGGTACATTTTTATGCACAAGCGGAGTAGATGAATTTCCGTGTGAAAATGGTTTTCTAGAATGTTGGGGTGGAAGCTTCTGCTGGAGGTAAAGGATATTCATTTCCTCCTGAGCATATTCAAGAGCTTTTTCTAATGAGGGTGGTCGCATACACCTAATCCTCGAACCTAATGGTTCCTCTAAACCTTTTAAATACGTTTGAAGAGCTAACTTTTTATATAACAAACGCTTAGCTTCCACTGTAGTATCGACATTATCATGCAATTCTACGTAAGTCATAATAGTACTTAGCATATTTTGTACGCGCTCGTAAAATACTTGAGGTGTATCTGATCCTTGGGCTAATAATGACATATCACTATACAAAGCGGATTCGTCTCTATGATCTGAAAAGTTATGAATCAATGTGTTCCTTACGCCATTCCAATCTCTAGGTATGCCGTTCGTCACTAGGGTTCTAGCGGCAGCACCCGTGATTTTATTTAATATGCCATTCAATAAGGCTAGGTTAGATAATTCATATCCGGGCGTTGGGTTGGCATAATTAACAACTAAACGATCACAAAGTGATAAAAATCTAATTAAAGTATTACAATTACCATCAAACTCAGGTACCAACCTTAGTGCTTTGTCAATTTTATTAATAATTTCGTCCTGATTGACGACGCCTTGCTGCTCCATTATTAAATCTAAGTTACCTACGTCTAAGTTACGAAAAGTGTCCCTCTGCGCGATGCGGGAGGACGATCGTGGACTTAGGGGTTCGATACCCCTGCAGGATCGCGATGATCGTGGGTGGAAAATTTTGAAGGAAGTAGCGACCGACTATAGAGAATTTGTGCAACTCACATATACATATCGGTGGCTCCTCGTAGTATCGATTTCTGGATACTCAGGATCTCCAACGGCTGCTCTCGGTTCTCCTTTGATTGCCGACGATGCACGTTAAAACGTGGACAGCGCGCGCGAGTGTCCAACAGGATCGTGGAATAGCTTACACGCACTGACTCGACAATCCTACCGACTGCGCCAATTACGAGATGGGCAGCGGCGGAGTCCAAAAAAAACCAATTAAATATAATAAAAGATTTATTACGAGTTACAATAATGAACTTAATTACTACAACTTATAATTAGGATGTCCTAACGTCCCGATGTTAGGTGACAAAAAGGCGCCGCGGAAAGCGGGCGATCAGTTTTTATTAATTGATGAAGCGGAGTTGCATAATCGAAGTACGGCGAAATCGAATGACGGTGCGCTGTATGTTAGAGTTGTATCTAAGGGCATCTTCAGATATAACAAACTCTTTTGTTAATTTTGTGTAGACAATATTTTTCTTTTGATAATATTGTGTACTATTGTTTGTTATATTTAATTATATTGTGAACTTAAGTTTAACTTAGTTATCAATGATTATTGTGCTCAAACTTATATTGTAAGATATTTATTGCATCTTCTCATTGCCAAACACTTTGATATTTTCATAAAAATAACTTATAACTTTAATAATATTTCAACTTAACCTTAAATATTTTATATCTTTTGAACTTTGCTTTTTGCTCATCTTTTTGTTCATTCATCATGGATAAGGAACTTCAGCTTTCTCCGCCTCCAGCTGCTGAAAATAACTTGGAATCTGTTGATGCTTGCGCTATTCCTGATGCCAGTGCACATGTTGCTGACATGATTAATTTAACAAAAGTACATTCTTTTGATAAGAATGACAAGTTTGCACATTCTTCTTTAGCTTTTGCGGCATGCACTTTGCCTTTTTTTTTTTTAATTTATTCATCTAGTTCAAATTTTGATGAAAGGTTTGTTAGTTGTTTCATTTAAAGACTTGCTTAGTGGTATTACTTTTAAATGGTTTCACACAATACGTTTTCGCATTCTATCATGGCACGAGCTTAAATTTGCTTTATTTAAACGCTTTAACATTTCAGATCTTATGTTCAAGGAATTAAGTTTACCGTAATAACTGATCATGCTAGTTTGAAGTGGCTTTTAGGTTTAAGTAACCCTAGTGGACGTTTAGCACGTTGGGCTGCGAGAATTTCTCAATTTACTTTTGATATAGTTCATAAAAAAGGATCTTTACATTTAGTCCCAGATGCTTTGTCTCGTATTGAAGTTAACGCCATAGGAACCTCTCAAATTAATTTAGTGTTACCTGATGATGATATTTATGATCCTTGGTATAAAAAACTATTTATTAAATGTCAGAAATCTCCTTGCAGATATAAAAACTTTAGAGTAGAAAATAAAACTTTTTATAAATTTTGTAAAAGTAAGTTTGACCCTAATAGTCGTCTTAATTGGAAGATAGTTATTCCTAAGGAGCATATTATAGATACAATTCGTTCTAGTCATGATGATGTTAATTCTGGTCATCTTGGTATTCATAAAACTTTAAATAAATTAAAACAACATTATTTTTGGAAAGGAATGTTTAACAATGTTCAACAATATATTCTAGCTTGTGATACTTGTAAAGCTTATAAACATACCACTCATCCTCCTTTTGGTATTATGGTTAACCCTAAAAAAGTTGATAGACCCATGCTAATGCTTTCAGTAGATATTATAGGTATATTACCTAAAACTAATTCAGGTCATAAATATATTCTTTCGGTCGTTGATGTTTTCACTAAATACTGCTGGATTTTTCCCATGATAAATGCTACTACTAGAGTAATTAATAAACTTTTTGAAAAAGAAATATTTCTTAAATTTGGTTGTCCTAAGATAATTGTTTGTGATAATGGTACACAATTTACTTCAAAACATTTTGTAGAATTTCTGAAAAGTTATAATATTACTAAAATATTCTTTAATACTTTGTATACTCCTCAGAATAATCCTGTTGAGAGATATAACAAAACTATTGAAACTTGTATATCTTGTTATGTTAATGAAGATCATAGAACCTGGTCTAAATACTTACCTCATGTTCAATTAGCTTTAAATAATAGTGTTAATCTTGCTACAGATTTCACACCTAACTTTTTGATGTTTGGAAGGGAACTTATTTTTGATGCTTCTTTACATCGTTTGAGTAACTCTGTTAATAATTTGAGTGAACTAGAGGTTTCCAATAGAACTCACTATGCTGATTCTCTTAAGTCACTTAGTGATATTTTTGTTAAAGTTCAATCTCATTTGTTAAAAGCTTATCAGCGTAATGCTCGCTATTATAATAAGGGTCGACGAGTCATTTCTTTTGATGTGGGTGATGAAGTGTGGAGAAGGAGTTTTGTTCAATCTCATGCACCTACTTATTTTTCGGCAAAACTTGCTCCTAAGTTTATTAAATGTAAAATTATTGAAAAGATCTCTGATAACGTTTATATTCTAAAAGATCTTAGTAAAGGTACTACTGGCGTTATCATGTTAAAGATATAATTAAATTCTAATTTTTGGTTCCAAGCGTTAGTCTTGATTTTGATAATTTTGTTTGAGGTATCCTTATAGTAGTGTGAAGTATGGTAGGATGAATGATCGGTTAATAGGATTTTGAATGATGCAGTATGATAGGTAAACTCATATAAATTTATTGAATTCGATTTCTTACCTTTCTAAAATATAACTTAGGACAATTTAAGGCTTATAACTTTCCCCGCACTCATTTATGTTATTCATATCAAAAGATCTTATATTTTATTTGTTTTTTATGAAATCTTGTATACAATTTTTATTCATGCTTGTATGCAGGATCTGTATACATACTTGTTTTTATACACTTTAAGTATTGTCTTTTGGTGTCTAGGATTTGCTCCTAGCCAGCCTCGTTTTCTATGTTAGGATGCATAACCTTTGTTTGTTTGTATGGATTTGGATACTTGAGTTTTTGTACTCATTTGTAGACATTTCCATATATTTGTTTTACGGATCTCGGTATAACTGTTTCCTTGATTTCGTAGTTTGTTTTTGCTATTGTGCCCGGAAAGTCGGTGGAGTTGTTCCGATCACAATATGCATTTGTTTTTGCTATTGTGACCGGAAAGTCGGTGGAGTTGTTTCGATCACAATATGCATTTGTTTTTGCTATTGTGCCCGGAAAGTCGGTGGAGTTGTTCCGATCACAATATGCATTTGTTTTTGCTATTGTGCCCGGAAAGTCGGTGGAGTTGTTCCGATCACAATATGCATTTGTTTTTGCTATCTGTGCCCGGAAAGTCGGTGGAGTTGTTCCGATCACAACATGCGTTGGTTTTTGCTACTTGTGCCCGGAAGGTCGGTGGAGTTGTTCCGATCACAGTATGCGTTTGTTTTTGCTACCTGTGCCCGGAAGGTTGTTCCGATCACAGGATGCAGTTTTTTTCCGCTAGTGTGCTCGGGAGATTGGTGGTGTTGAGCCGATCACAATATGCGTTTGGTTTTGGAGATGTTTGTGCTCGGGAGATTGGTGGTGTTGAACCGATCACAACATTCTTCCTTTATATTTTTCTACATCCTTGTTGATGTAGAGATTTTAAACTGTGTTTCACAGTTAAACTTTGTTCCAGCTAGTCAGTGGCGAGGGTGCCTAACTGTACTCATATGGACAAAAATTTTTTAGTTATTCTTGTGAAACAGCGGCTATTGCGCCTAACTGTAGAAGAAATTATTTTACCTTGTTTCTTGCTAGTCGGTGGCGATGGTGCCTAACTGTACTCAAATTGGTATGAATAGTTTTTCATTTTTGTCAGCGACGGTTGCGCTTAACTGTACTTTTTGTATCTCTTGGATGTAACTAGTTAGTCAGTGGCGAAGGTGACTTAACTGCACTCATGTTGGTTCTTGTTGTTTTATTTTGTAGTAAGTCGGTTATGTTAGTGACTTATCTGCACTCTTATTGTTTTATTTTATAGTAAGTCTGTTATGTTTGTGGCTTAACTATTCTCTTGGTTTGTTTGTATTCTTTTAAGAATAGTATTAGTTTTTTTGTTATAGGAATGTATTGGTTAAGTTCCAATTTCTTTTTTTAAAAGAGGTCTTTTGCTTTTCTCTTTTGTTTTTTTCTGGCATAAAAGAAATTACCTTCTTTTTTTTTTTTTTTGGGGAGGAATGTAATGTAACGAGCCTTTTTGCTCATTACATGCCTTCGGCCTATTTAGTCTGTTTCGCGTCACTAATTTTGATATATATTTTTATCTGTGGTATTTTTCGTGTTTTGACGTGAGTGACAGATCGGACGGCTACTCACTCTTCGACCCGCATCTACCGGTTGACGATTCAAAACTGAATCTTCGCCTTTAGGTTTTTTTATCTAGGCGATTCCTAGCCATCCTCGGCTGGATTACGCATAATTTTAATGCCATAGTACGGCATATATTAGGTTTTTATAGTGGTGCCGTGATGACGTCCCTATAAATTTATTTTGCCCGATGTCTCTGGTGTGAGGTGACCGCATGGCGCATTTCTTGGTTTGACGAAGGAAGGAGGACTAAACGGTGAGATCCATCAACTTTTAAAGTGCCGTTTGACGGATTTTTCACTTTGCCTCATCGTGCCTTAACCTGCAAATTTTGTTACAGCCTATGGTCGGAATCTCGTACCGAAACATTTAGTTTACTTCGTATTTCGAAGAGGAAGAAACGGTAAGACCTTTTTAATGCTAAAGTGCCGCGTCTCGGATTGATCACTTTGCCTTGCCGTAATCTAATCTATACAATTTGTCCGGTGGGAGGCTAAATAAAGAAATCAAACAAGAACTCCCTTTTGTTTCTTTAATTATAAGCCCGTAGCTTTCAGGCAACAAAATAACAAAGTTACAAAAACATATTAATAACTAGTTAAAATTAACTAATGTAAATTAATTAACTACAGGAAATTATTAAAGTACAGGAGATTATTGCATCTTGAGTATGATAACTAAATTAGTTAAATTAAATTGAAATTAAACATACCAGGGGGTAGTTAACTAGAAAAATAACTAAAATAAAACCATGTGACGAGGTGAGCGTCGGGTGAGCGCTGGATGGGTCCCTCAACAAAACGACCAAGTTAAGTTCATGGGAGAAGGCCAGAACTTAACACGGGAACAAACAAGTGGAAAATATCCTTAGAAGAAACCCTTAGAAGAAACGCCAACAGCGGGCTGTAACGCTGTTCCCGTGTTAAGTCAATTGGAGGTGAGGCTCCGAACAAACTTGGAGAAATACGGGAAATGCTGACGAAACTAAGCACGGATCAGGAAACTATAAAACAATTTATGTCTAAAATTACTGTCAACGCCAATTAATTCGTTTTGTCGCCACCGCCACGGAAATGGCGCTGCAGTCGGCACCGCGCGCCGCGGCTCGAATTGAAGGGGAAGCGGGAGCGCGCGGGGAAGAGAAGACACAAAATTACGCGACCGGTGAGAACGTCTTGCTCCCGAAAATTAATTCTAATTAAATCGTTTTACTCGTATACGTTGCAATTTAAGTAAATTTGATTGAGTGGCGGCCACATATACGTATCAAACCAAACATTGATCCATCGAGCCGGATCGAAACATAAATAATCGTCAGTTAATCGTCGCGTCGGTTCCAGCGGAAGAAAGTCGGTCGGCCATTCAAATTTAAATATCCTCCGTGTCTAATTATTTAAATAAACTCAAAAAGTAAACTTTCATCCACTAAACTTACACCAAACAAAATCTAAACGAACAAGTGCCTGTAGCTTATACATTTACGTACTTAATCTTGAGCAGTGTGTGAATAATTTACAAAGAACCATTTGAAAAAATCTTGCAAAGTACTGTGTTGTGATTGTGACTCATACTCCTGTGCGCGCGCACCGACAAATTACCTTATATGGTCACACACAAACCACCTGTTGATTGTAATGAGGTCGTAACTAAAACAGGAGCAATAATTCAGAATCCAATCTGAGAGCGGCGTAGTGTGGAGGCTACACTGATCGCCTAAAGCGCACGTTCGAATCCTAATAGAACATATCACTTTTTGTCATTTTATTGCATTTATTTCTTGAGTAGCTTCTGCATCAGAAACCAATTTCCGTCATTGCTGGGACTACAGAATACATTATTTTTTTATTTCTTTTTTTAAATTATTTATTGGGCTTTATATCTCATATATCACAGCTACTACAAAATGAGTACATCGGATATGGAGTTCGAAAATGTAACTTATAGAAAAACACACAAGTCAAATTCACTCGACCATCTCTATTATAATAATTCAACACTACTTGATACCACAATGATGAGCGTACCAAATACATCATTAAATGACAGTGACACAATAATAAACCTCAAGGATACCATAAATAGGCTACAAGCAGAATTACAAAGTGCACATCTGGAGATTGAGAACTTGAATAGCGAAAACCTCAGATTGAAGATGGATCTAGGTACCTGCCAAACAACCATTGAAGCATATAAAAAAGTGACTACATCCGAAATAAAGAGCGCGACACCAAGACGGTTCCAAAAAAATTTCTCACTAAATAGCAATTTTTCGACACCGGTTAGATCACCAGCCTCTGTCATAGCTCAAAACAATAATTCACAATTATCACAGATAAAAGATAAAGCTCACACTTTAGAATCTACATCAGATGCAATATGCCTAGATAAAAGTTGCAGTAATAATGAAATTGAGTCCTATAGCGCCTGCAGTACCACACCGAGCAAAAAGACGCATAGCAGGGAAGAATTGTTCGTACATATTATGAGCCCGAAAAAAAGTGTAGGAATTATGAACTGTTCTAAAAAAAGTGAGACCTTGTGTGAAGAACCGAGAATCGAAAGTCAGCGGCAAACTAGTCAGCATAATGACAATGTAAAGTCACAAGAAGACAATTCGAGAAAAAGTAAACATAAAGTTATGATTTTCGCAGACCAAACTGGATATGGTGTTAGACAAATGTTGCAACATTACCTAGGAGACAGTTTCTCCGTTTTTTCTATGTTAAAACCGTATGCAGCTATGAATGAGGTACTTAAGTCTTGTGTATCTATGTGCAGTGATTACGGTAAATCTGATTTTGTACTAATACTGGCAGGTTCTAATGACAAAAACCCGATGACGCTTCAAACTTATTTACATTACACCATGTGCCAGTTACAATGCACGAATGTTATAGTATGTAAAATTTATAATAATAATTTTGTAAATATAAAATTGTTAAACAACCAAGTGAAACTTATAAGTCAAAATTGTGTGAATTCAAGTTTTATTTCGCTAGATGTAAATCATTATGAAGTAAGTTATTATGATAGGCAACCTATATACCTAAATAAGTTGCATGCATGTAGACTCATCCATAGAGAGATTTTGAGAAAAACTTATAAAATAAATTATCAAACCTACAGGAAAAAGATGTCAGAACATGGCGAACTAACTAGACATAAAAGTTGTAAAAATGTCTCCATCCAAACAGATATTTCGGTCTCTGCTATTGAAAACCGTAACTATGTAAAAACTCCATTTGTAAATTCTGCAACGCAGACTGAACATGACACACAAAGATCAGATTTTTTTCGTGAATGATCTTTTACTTGCTACATCATTACGTCACAGTATAACGTCATACTCAACTAATTTAAAATATAACATGTGTATATGTCATCAGAATGTGTGTGGAATCAGCAATAAAAAAGATGATCTAGAAATATATTTGCAAATGCTTGATAAAAATGTTGACTATATCTGCTTAAGTGAACATTTCTTAAACGATAAAACTGTTCAATTATTTAACCTAGAGAACTACAGTCTTGTATCTTATAATATTCGTAATAAAAAGACCAGGGGTGGTACTTTAATTCTAGGGCATACTGATAGAAAAGTTCAGAATATAGATGTTATAAATAAATTATACAAAGTAGAGAGCTTTGAAATTTGTTGTGTAAGGGATATTAGTACTGGTCTCTATATATGTTGTTGTTACCGTAACCCTAATGAACTGAATTTTGATAATTTCATGAATAGATTAGAAAAATTACTGGAGCATTTATTTAATAGGAAGTGCATAATCTGTGGAGACTTTAACATTGACCTGCTTACAGAAAGTAGAAAACGTACTGAATTTATGAGTCTATTAACATGTTACAATTTTAGATACCTAATTAATACTCACACTTTTACTCGTAATAACTCTGTTTCTTGCATAGACAATATTTTAACAAATTTGCCTGATGACTATGTAGAGAGATGTGAAGTTGATCACAATAATCTAGCGGACGGACACGGTGCTCTAATAGGGGAATTCTTGATGGAAAATGTTATCGATAACATAAACAATAACAACCATATTACTATACATAAGAGAGTTTTTAATTCTAAGAACAGGGTAACTTTTAGCCAAAACATACTTAAATATGACTGGAGTGGTATGGGAATTAACACTTTTTTAAAAACTTTTGGTAAGACATTTCACTATAGTTTCAGAAAACGTGAACACAAAATCAGATTAAAAAGTTGTTTCCAATTGAAATGGGTTACTAGAGGCGTAAAGACATCAAGCAAGATGAAACGTCTCCTATGTTCTAGTGGAAATAATCTTGATGCTAGTATTCTTAACTACAGAAATAAATATATAAAAATTTATAGAAGAGTAATATCAAAGGCTAAAAAACTTACGATAAGCGATAAAATCTGTAAATCTAAAAATGTAAGTAGGGAAATTTGGAAAGTAATAAATAAATGCACAAATAGAGTTAAGGCAAAACAAACAGAAATACGACTCAAAATAAACAACCAACTTGTAGATAACCCGGAGGAAGTAGCTAACATTTTGGTCAAACAATTCAATCACAAACATACCACGCCTGCAAGGGACTGTCAAAGTGCCATCGTTTTTCTTGAGCAAAGCACTGGCAGAGTGGAAAATGATATGGATATCACGCTTACTACCTCAAATGAAATTTCAAAATTAGTACATAGTATGCAAAATAAAAAATCGTGTGGTTATGATGAAATCCCGATATCAGTAATAAAAGACAATTTACCAATTCTATCTGAGCCTCTATCGACTTTTTATAATAAATGTATTGTAGAAGGTATCTTCCCACAACAATTAAAAATTGCTAAGATAGTCCCAATACATAAAAAAGGTACTAAAACAGATCCGAAAAACTACAGACCTATATCGCTACTACCCACCCTTTCAAAAATATTTGAAAAAATCTTGAAAGATCGTTTAATTGGGCATCTTAGTGTAAACAAAATTATACATCGAAGACAATTTGGCTACCAAAAGAATGTTGGTACTGGAGATGCCATCTATACTTTGATAAGAGACGTTATTAATCAAATAAATTGTAAGATGAAGGTAGCTGGTATTTTCTTAGATTTAAGCTCAGCTTTCGACACAATAGATCATAAACTACTCATTATGAAAATGGAACACTATGGCATTAGAGGCAAGGCACTACAACTCTTTTCCTCATATTTAAATAATAGAAAAATGTTTGTTGAAATCGAAAATTTACAATCGAACGGTAATAAAAGGAATTGCAAGTCAAATATGTTAAATATTACAGAAGGTGTGCCTCAAGGATCAATTTTAGGACCTATATTATTTATATTATTCACTAATGACTTGATCGATCATATAAGCGCAAGTTTACCAGATATACAAATTGTAGTTTTCGCGGATGATACAAATGCAATAGTAGCTGCAAATGACATTCATGAGCTCACTGTGAAAACTAATGTTGTCCTAGCGGCTTTTTACTGTTGGTTTTCTGCAAATAAGCTTATAGTTAATATTAATAAAACTAGCACAATGCTATTCAAAACTACCGCGCGTAACAAAGATAGTATGGACACAAAATTAAATGGAGTTAAAGTTGAGCTTGTCAAGGAAGTAAAATTTCTAGGAATATTTATAGATGAATTGTTAAATTGGAAAAAAGAATTACTGGCACTTGACTCGTCTATTTCATCGGCTTGCTATGCTTTGAGATCCCTTAGGGATGCAGTTGAAATCAAACATTTAAAAATGGTATACTACGCACTAATAGAATCGAAATTAAGGTACAGTATACAGTTTTGGGGAAATAGCTACAGTTACAACTGTCAAAGAGCATTTATTCTCCAAAAAAGGGCAATTCGAACTATTAAGCGTATTTCCCAACGGGAAAGCTGTCGACCACACTTTAAAGAATTAGGCATTCTCACAGTGCCCGGTCTTTATATATTAGTGCTTTTAACAAATTTAAAAAAATATCTACATGAATTTGAAACGGATGAGGATAGATTATTAAGGGAAAAAACGCGCAGAAAAGATTTTAAAGGCAAAATTGCTCCATTAGGTGACATCGCAAAGCATAGTCCGCAATATCAGGCAGTTAAAATATTTAACAAATTACCATTAGCTCTAAAAGTTGCATTGTACACGGGCTCATTCAAAAGTAAACTTAAAGCATTCCTATTGGAAAGATGTCTTTACAACGCTAATGATTTATAAATAAACTAACATATATTTTTGTAATTCTGTATTAATTTTAATTTTAATTTTATGATAATATTTTTATAGCAATGTATAACCAAATTCATCTATGTGTGCATGATATCCTGTTTTATGTATTTTTTTTTATTTTATTTTTATTAATCTAATTTTGTTAATCGAATCTAATTTTAATTATTATTAATTGATTTTTTTATTGATAATTCTAATTAGGTAATTTATAGTTATTATTATTATTTTATTATTATTTTTTCTAATATTTTATGTTATTTAATATTCATACACAAATGCATTTTGTTCTTGAATAAATTGAATTGAATTGAATTGAATCCTATCCAAAGCCTATCCCAGTGCTCATTTGCGCTAATATCGTGTATAGTGTGCTAAATTTCAGTAATATAACCCGGTAAATCTTAAAACTTCGTGTGCAAGTAAGTATTTTACCTACAGAGTCGCGCGTGAGTTCGTGGCTACTTTCCAACCGACATTTTGAATACGAAACTGTAAGTACCTACTTGTATTTTATTCTCTCCTGTCTTTCATATTTCTTCGAACTGCCGTTTGATGAAACTTTAAAAGATTTGATTAAAAAACGGGGGGTGATTAAAGGTAAATTCACTTTATTTTCAAAACATATCCAGTCCTTACAGGACTCTGATTTATCAGATTTTCAAAAGGTAGGTTTAGAAGATCGTTGTAATAAAGCAGATAAATTACTCGAGCAATCTTCTCTTATTCAGGATGACATTGAACTACAGTCGCAGGGTTCTGAATTAGAAAGAGAACTATTAGAGAGGGAAACATTTGAAAATTCATATTACGAACATTTATCAAAGGCCAAATGTATGTTGAAGTCGTCTGTTGCAAATGAAGAAAAACATACATGTAATAATAAGCATTCTAGTATTAAATTACCTACAATTTCGTTACCTGCATTTGATGGTTCATTCGAACAGTGGCTGGAATTTAGAGACACATATTTATCGTTAATTCATAACTCTAAAACGATCGATGAAATTCAAAAATTTCATTATCATAAAATTTCATATTTTTTTTTTTTTTTTCTTTTTTTTTTTTTTTTTTTTTTTTTTTTTTATATTTTTATGTATATTACATGTTGACATAATTTACCAGCTAGTAGTGTTTTATCCTTAACTTTTTCACTTCACTACACTGCACTAATCAACATCATGGAATCGCTGAAGGGGTCAATGTTCGAACTAATAGCACAGTTCACAGACCGCATGTCTAAATTCGAAGCTGAGCTGCAGAAGACATCAAATGCTCCGGCTAGCAGTGCTTCAGGGCTGGCGGCAGACTTCACAACATTTAAGTGTGGCATTCTGGAGGCGGTGAGCGGTCTTCAAGGGCAGTTGGAGGCTCTTGCACATGAGGTGGATGCCCTTGAGATGCGTGGACGCAGAAAAGTGCTGCTTCTACATGGTGTCCCAGAACAGACCAAAGAAGAGACACCTCGGGTGGTATGTAATGTGGTGCGAGATCAACTGCAGTTTAAAGATGTCTCGATAGCTGCCATTAAGAGGTGCCACAGATTGGGTCGCCATACTGGTGTGGGCAAACCTAGAGCCATTCTTGTTAAGTTCCTCGATAAGGATGTGCGTGACAGGATCTGGTTTGCCAAAACCAAACTGAAGGGCTCAGGTATCACGGTTTCCGAGTTTTTGACAAGGTCACGGCACCAAATGTTTATGTCGGCACGCGAAAAGTTCGGCATTACAAACTGCTGGACTGGGCAGGGTCATGTTTATGTCGTAACGCCGGATGGCGTGCGCCACCGTATCCATGACTTTGGCGACATTAAAAGGATAGTTGTGCCTGAACTGGATGCTGACAAGCCGGCGGCATCTGCAGCTGCAGTACCAAAGAAAAAGCGTGCGGCGGTTAAAAAGTAACCTATTTTTCAGCATTCTTCAGCGTCCGGGTAAAAATTTCACTTTACTTTACCCATATATCTTGCTTTTAGTATTACTTGTAACAATCTTGATAATCTTTACACTTTGTTGATATATTAAGTTTACTTATTTTTCAATAACCCTTAAATTCTACTTTTTATTTTAATGCTATTGACGTAATCTGTCATAACTTGTCATCTGTCAAATATGTCACCTTAAAATTTTTGCTTTTTGCGTTCCATTCTATGTTATTTGGACATAATTATGACATGAATTGTTTAAATTTTAGCCATCTATAATTTTAATTAAATCTATATATATATATTTTTGT